>CAHIKZ030000068.1:70000-142500 GCA_903632075.3 Acanthosepion pharaonis
AAAGAAAGAAAGAAAAACATTGGGAAAAACATTCGGAAAACATGAAGAAAGAAAGAAAGAAAGAAAGAAAGAAAGAAAGAAAGAAAGAAAGAAAAAAATTCGGAAAACATGAAGAAAGAAAGAAAGAAAGAAAGAAAGGAAAACATTCGGAAGAATTTCAGAAAGAAAGAAAGAAAAAAAAATGAAGGAAAGAAAGAAAGAAAGAATGAATGAAAGAAAAACATTCAGAAAAAAATTCGGAAAACATGAAGAAAGAAAGAAAGGAAGAAAGAAAGAAAGAAAAACATTCGGAAAATATGAAGAAAGAAAGAAAGAAAGAAAGAAAGAAAGAAAGAAAGGACAATATGTGAAAAAAATCAAATTGAATGAAAGAAGAATTCGCATAAATTTCAACAAAGAAATTTAAACCGTCAATGAAGAAATTAATAAAACTATCAAAAAGAAAGAAATTAGCAAAGATAAAAACTGAGGACAAAAATGAGAGAAAACTAAATTGAAAGAGAAAAAAAAAGAAAAGAAATTCACAAAACATGAGAAAGAAAAAAGAAAGGAAAAACAAATTAACAAAAATAAAGTAAAAGACAGAAACTGAGAAAAAAAAAAGAAAGAAAAAAAGAAATCTTTCAAAATAAAAACCAGAAAGAATCTGCTGTTCAAGAATCTTACACAAGCCACGATCTCACATGGAAAGATTTCCAATGAGAAACGTGTTTGAAATAAGATAAATAAAATATCAGTGACACTTTCCTTTGCGAACCGTGAAAAATAAGAATGTCAAAAAGGTACAATCGAAATATTTTCTGAACAAGAAGAACCCGGGAAAATATTATTTAAACAGGAGAATACTCGACTAAGGCTTAGATGTGCGAAAGAGTCAGAAGCAGACATTTGCATTTGTTGTTCTCTTAGTCACCAACAAGGAAAACGTTCTTCTTTCTGTATAGCAAAACAACTGAAATATTTGTGACTTTCTTCAAAGAAATTTTGTCTACCCATAATCAGAAACTGTCAACCAAAGGTCGATTGCGTCTTATTTTAGCAGCGTAAACTAACATGAATCCACTTAACACAGAGTCAAAATTTTATAGAATTTACGCGGGAAACGGTTATGTGTAATTTTTCGATTTTTCAAATGAAAACGTTGTTTGATTATATATATATATATATATATATATATATATATATATATATATATATCAAGTATGTGGTGCAGTTTAATGTATATTACATGAATCATTCATACAAAAACAGATATAGAAGTTAATGATTTAAATGGCGAGAATACATCTTCGCAAAGAAATCGCCATTTAAACCATTAACTTTTATATCTGTTTTTGTATGAATGATTCATGTAATATAAATTGAACTGCACCACATACTTGATATTAAAATAACTGATCCGACGTGCAACTTTCGGATAATAACTGTGACATTCCTGTATTTATTGAACAATTTAGTTCATGCCACATTGACTGAAAAACCTACCAGTACAAAAGAATTCTCCTATTACCATATTAGGACAAAAACGCACAATCTTAAAATTTAAAAATTCAACCTCAGCGTTGCGACCGCACGCCCCCCCCCCCAAATTTCTTACAATTAAGAATAACACATTTCTAAAAACATTTTTTCGGATTACATCTATATTTTCGTTATCCTGTTATTACCGAGAAGTAAAAAACAAGAACAAATCTATTTCCATACCTAAAGATGTCTGTAGGAACAGACGAAAGCTTGTAAAAAAATAAAAAAAGACCTTATGCAACTGGAATTTATAAACAGGGATCATAACATTCATATACAGGTTCGGGGTTAATGTATTTTATTAAAATTGTTTGCAAGGATGTATGCTCGCCATTTAAATCATTAACTTAGATATAGAAGTTAATGATTTAAATTTGTAATTTGTAAAAAGGATTAGAAAGAAGTAAATTTATATTTTTTAAGGTCTTATTGAAATTTTATTTAAGTTTCCACATGTACTCCGTCATTAGCAATACAAAGGGTAATACGATTATGCAGTTCACGGAAAACATTTACTAACTGATTTACAGTAATGCCTGAAATCACATTAGTTATTTTAGCTATACTTAAAACTAGGTACATTAAACTTTATAACATTTTTTACAGATTATTCCTATCGCAAATACAAATAAAGTTATAATTTTTTTAAATGCACACGAACTTTATGGACACTCTGTATATATATATATATATATATATATATATATATATATCATGCCTTTAAATTCCTTGAGTAACATAGGGCCGTAAGATATCGTTGTGGTTTCTGTAACAAGGCAGATTTAAGTGAGTAGGTTGTTATCCTACTGCACAACACCCACCCTGGAGGATCAGATTTTGAATTCAGAGTTACCCTTCTCCGAGACCAGTTGCCACACAGTCTGTCCTGCTATTTACCCTTAGCTGGGAGGAGAAGATGATTTATACCTTTTCCTACGTAAGTGAATGCAATGTTCACTGCTGGAGTTAGTTTTTTTTTTCTCCACTAACTCCAGCAGTAAACACATCTTTCACAAATGCAAAACCAAATATGTTGATACTTTAAATAAATAAGCATAATGTTGAACTAAAGTACATCCCTAACGCTAGTGCGAATACCAATAGCAGATCTAAGAATAGAAAACGCAACATTATTTGGTTCAATCCGCCCTTCAACATTAGCGTCAGGACTAACATTGGTAGAATCTTCCTTACATTAGTACACAAACATTCCCTTACTCAGAAAAATCTTCAACAAGAACAACGTTATGCTTAGCTACAGTTGAACTAAAAATCTTGAACATTATTTAGCCCAACATAATAGCGTAACCCTTAAGAAATACTTAAGCAGCACTAGTAGCAATGGCAGCGCTGATGATCAAAAATGTAATTGTCGTAAATGTATCCTCTATCCTATGAACGGTAAATGCATGTATAAAGGAGTTATTTATAAAGCTAGCGTCAAGTACAATGACCAGATTAAATTTTACTTCGGATCTACCGCTAATAATTGGAAAAAGCGTTTCTATCATCACAAAATGAGTCTTAGCAACAAAAAATATGCAAACGCCACAACCCTCTTACTGGAGTATCAAAACAGATGCCTACACACCTCATGTAAATTGGGAATTCGTAGGCCAAACCAAACCATTTTCCGCAGGGGAGGATGCAACGTATGTCTGTTGGAAAAAAATTCATCCTCAAAAATATTAATAACGTAAGTTTCGTCTAAAGTGAACTTTTTTAAAACAAAACAACGTAATGGATTTATTTGAACAAAGTTTCTATAAACAAAAAACAATGTTATTAGTGACTAGAATTATTTTGAAACGTTCATATATATTCATTGCGTCAACTGAAAAATTAGGTCATTTACTTTTTATGTTTCAAGAGAATTTTCATATGTAGAAATATTGTTTGGATTGTTGTGAGATATTTTTCGGATTCAACGTTTTTCTTTTGATTTTTTGATATATTTATTGTGTATGCTGGCTTGGGAGAGTATTGATTCTCTTAGGAAAGATTATATTGGGAAAAGGCCTGGGCGTAGATTAATATTTGGATAATATTCAATGGCGGCACTCTCGAGGATTTTCTTTTTGGGTGAATTATTTTCTTTTTTATGAGTGTATCATTTTTAAATTCAAAATTGTGGTTGAATTTTTGCCTTGAAAAAGTTGGCATTGGACGAAGCGCGTCGGCTAAAACTACATACAGATTTCCTATTGTCTTTTTCTCTTTATACATAGTTTTTTCCTACAGATTAATTCTGAGAATTTTTCACACACACACACACACACATATATATATATATATATATCTTTTTCTTTAAAGTTTAAAATTTTAAAGCTGCTATATTATTTTATTTCTTCACCCCTCGATGTTGACAAATCCTGCAAGGAATCTCTTGTAGGATGAAATAGCTATTCAAATATATATATATATATATATATATATATATATATATATATATATATCAAAAATCTTAATATATATGTACACACATCTATCCATCACACACACGTGTGTGTGTGTGTGTGTGTGTGTGTGTGTGTGTGTGTGTGTGTGTGTGTGTGTGTGAAATAGCTTCTTCTCCAACTGTTGGAATTAGAAGTTTCCGGAAGTTGTTCAATTCGAAATAACTCTGTGGAATCGGGAAGCATAAGTCCACGACATATCTCCCTAACCCGTTCATTGAAACAAACTAAGCCTGATATCTAAGCAGCTCCTAACCTCGGAGAAATCGGCCGGTAATTTGACCATTTTTACGATTTATCCCATAGAACCTGTTATTCCAAATGCTCGTAACATTTTCTCGGCTCTTCACGCGCTTTGCAATTTATCCTTTCATTTTCCCCATTCAGTTTGCCTTATTTTCGGAATGAACAGTCGGTGTGTGAGAACATTGTCAGTTTAAAGGTCTTCTTCAAATGTGCCGTCCGGATACGGCGTAAATAGTAGAACTTGGATCAATAAAAATCATTATTGTCTCCAAAAATAAACTCCTACAATCTCTAAATATTTTCCTGTTTTTAATAATACACAAAAGGTTGATAATACGAAAAAAAAGACAAATAAATCACGCAATCAATCTTGTTTGTCAACATGTCTTTTTGTTTTAATTTTCCTTCAGACTACTTCGTTGCTTACTCGCTCTGTGTATTGAATTCTCAGTATGCTTCTGTAGAACCACATTTACGTTGCCTGCAGTTTTCGCCTCATTCATGGTGAGATTTCCCATCATTCTTTAGCATTATAAGAGGATGGATAACTTGGGTTTTAATCTAAGAAGCTCCTATCTCGTTTGGAAGTCTTTCCTACGTTTCCTTCTCACGTAGAAAAATAAATTTCCACGCTTCCTCTTGTGCAAAGGATATATCAAATTACGACGATTGTTTAAGTGAAAATGTATAATTGTCCAATAAGCGGTCAGATTAAGCGATTTGAACTGTTAAATCAAAACTTCCTAAACTTAATTTGGCTTTTCTTCTTTTTATGTGCCGTGTCCTTTCAGGACGTAGGCGATCATGACCCTCCACTTCCCGATATCCCTTGTGTCTCGCAAACAGGGTTTGTGTTTCTGCCAACTCCCCCAAACCACGCTCAGCCATCCACCTGCCCAAGCCCGCCACATATGTCATGCGCTGCTTCCCCCCTCCGTCTCTCTTTCCTTCTATTCGTCCCGTGAGTATCAGTTTCTCCAAGCCCTCCTTTCTCATCACGTCTCCCAGAAATTTCATCTGCCGTTTCCTTATGTTAAGCATAAGCTTTGCATCCTCCCCAAGAGCTCATCGTTGCTCACACACTCGGTCCATGATATCCTCAGCATCCTTCTGTAGAACCACATCTCCGCCGCCTCGAGTCTCTTCTTCATCCTTGGGGATACCGTCCAACATTCGCTGAGGTAAAGGAGGACAGATGTCACGTAGCAGCTCAGTACTCTTTTCTTTGTCACCATTCATCCGCAGACAGTTTCGCTGTATCACAGCTCGTCAGTGTGGCTAGACGCCCGGTTGCCTTTAGCTAAGATCGAAATCCGCCTGAATTGGCGTTAGTCGGAGAATCTACCCCTAAGCCGTTCCGACCCGTAAATCGTACCAGACAAATACTAATGTCCTCTTCAACGTTATTTTATTGTTTTTATTTCATAATGAAGGCAAATGAAAACTAATAATGAACTAAATAACTTCTTCTTTCACGTTCAGTGTTCGTTACGGACATGGGTGATTATGGCTCTCCACAACTTCCTATCCTTCGTAACTGTAAGCAATATTTATCTCCTTCAATATCTGTGTATATTTCTGAGATGAGTTATTGTTATTATTTACAATATTTACAATGTTCGTCTTCATCTTTATTGCCGCCACCTGAGGGATGAGATTGAAATAATAGTCAGAGAGAATCACTGGAAAATACGAAAACTTAAGGAATCAGCACATATGTTAGATCACAAAAATCTCCAAACCGGTCAAGCATAGAGATGAACACAATATAGGAACCAGTAATACAGAGTACTACACAAAAGCAATAATTTAAAAAAAAAAATTGCAATATGAATTCCGGTAAAAAATATTTAGTTAGACATTAAGTTTATAAGTCCCAAAATATTCCCCAAGGACACATGGTCCAGTATTGGTTGGATCCAGTGACTTGACCCAAAGTGTTCTGAGTTCAATGCCTGGCTAATGCAGTGGTGAACAAAAAATTGGAGAGTTAAGTTAAAGGGAGATAATTGAGAAATCTGGAAGAGGTATGGCACGTGAAACTAGAAAAATATACCCCGGTGGACGAAATAAAGGGTTCAGTTCGAAATTCCAATCACCTGAAGAAGGCCGGAGTGGGAAACGGCCGAAACGTTGTGAATATGGCAATAAAGATGAGGCCAACAATGTAAATAATGTAAATGTTTATCTCCTTATTATCCCTCCCAGGCCCTGTTCTTAAATCCATTTACGCAACCTTACTAGGAAGATTACTCATTGCTTCTGTTATAGTGGAACACACCTATTCTATAGTTAATAGACCCTCCCACCCATAATAAGTAGGAGTAGTAAGAGTAACAAGTGAGTCGCTCAGTGGGTCGGTCAGTCAGTCGATGCCGGACGACCATTAGTCGGATACTAAAGTATCAGCGACCGCAACTAGATTTCTCTGCGTCATTACCTATTATATCAAGTTCCTAACGTTTTGTACATCGAACCTATTTTAGGACCGACTTAGTACAAATACAAGCCTCCACTGTGAAACCACTCCATAACACACTTGGCGACGAGGATGAGATCCGAACTCACGCGGGGAAACCCCTAGAAATGGACTAATGAGTGCCAAAAAGCATTTGAAAAGATAAAGGAATGTTAACCTCGGAATTATTTTTAACCCATTACAACCCGGATTTAGACCAAGTGAAGTCACCACAGAAAACGTTAGAAGCACAAGATCAACAAAAGCTAGAGGCTGAACAAATAGAACCATAAGAAGAACCTACAGAAACTGTGACTCCATCCTTAAGAAGCTCAAAGCGGAAGGTTGTTTCTGGTAACACTATGGAGGTACCAAAAAATAGAAAAGCGGATTTGCAATATGATGTACTTGGTGAAAGGCGAAAAATTCACGTGCAGAAGGCATTTTAGCCAGATCAGACGACGTGCTTCAGATGTGGTTGACAGCAGTCCCGCGGAAGAAACGCCGATGGAGGTGATTTTCAATACGTTTGATCTAACAACGCCTGCAACAATTTTACCTGAGGTACGCCGATCCAGGAGAAAAAGAAAGGCAACTGATCATTTAAAAGTGGATCCAAAACGTAGGAGATACGCTACGATGTTGCATAAAAAATTTTAAAAAAATGAATTTTTTTGTTGTTGTTTTTTCTTCATATATTTCCTGTAAAAAATGAAAAATAAATAAAAAAAAAAACTGTTTACTCCTACGGAGTAAAGTTTTAGGAGGGGGGGGGTTATAGTGGAACACACCTATTCTATAATTAATAGACTCTCCCACCTATAATAAGTAGGAGTAGTAAGAGTAACAAGTGAGTCACTCAGTGGGTTGGTCGATCAGTCAGTCGATGCCGGACGACCGTTAGTCGAATACAAAAATATCAGCGACCACAACTAGATTTCTCTGCGTCATTGCCTATTATATCAAGTTCCTAACGTTTTGTATGTCGAACCTATTTTAGGACCGACTTAGTACAAATACAAGCCTCCACTGTGACACCACTCCACAACAGCTTCCCTCAGCCCTTCTTACCTTTAGTGTGTCCTGTGAGTTTCAAATTCTCCAAGCCTTGTTTCCTTATTTATTGTCATAGAAATTTCAGTTGTCTCTTTTTGATTATAATCATAAACGTTATTTTTGTTTCCACTTTCCTTAAAACTTTCCTCGTTACTCATATGTTCGGTCCATGGTATTCTCAGCATCCTCCTGTAGAACGACAGTTCTGTTGCCTCAATCTCTTCATCTGTTTGTCCAGCATTCACTGCCATGTATGAAAACTGATATTAAACAACAGTTCAGCACTCTTTTCTTTGTTTTTAACGAATTGCATAATATGATGTAAGTATAAGATAATATATATCGGGTGTTCCAATAACTTGGAACGATTTTAAATGTGAATTAAGTTTAAGCGTCTAATGATTTTTCTTTTTCTTTCAGATTTAACAACTTACGTCCTTGGCAATTTCACCCATGGAAAGATTAACAATCAAACAACGTGTTAAAGTTATCGAAGCCTATTACGAAAATGGACGTTCAAACAGAAATGCATTTTACGCAGTTCGTGATATTTTTGGTCAACATGACCAACTGTTAGTGCATTTGGAAATATTGTTCGTAAATTCAAACAAACTGGGTCGGTGGCAGATGTGAAAACACCGTTGGGTGATCGTTTACGCCATTCAGTTGAAAACATTGCTGCAGGGCACGAGAATGTGGCCGAAAATCCAGACACCTCTATTCGTCATCGCGCGCAGGAATTGGACCTCTGCACAACAACGTTACACCGAATTTTGATAAAAGATTTGTCTCTGTACGCTTAAAAATTCAATTGACACAAGAACTGAAACCTGCTGACCATTTGGAGCGCCGTACATTCGTCAATTGGGTGCACGAACAAAGACAAGCAGATGAAGATTTTTCACAAAAAATCGTATTTAGTGATGAAGCCCATTTTCATCTTGGTGGATTCGTTAATAATCAGAATTGTCGCATTCGGGCTGATGAAAATCCGAGGAAGATTGTTGAAAAGCCACTGCACCCACAAAAGGTCACTGTTTGGTGTGCATTTTTTTGCTAGCAGAATCATTGGACCGTATATTTATAAATTTGAACGTCCATTTTCGTAATAGGCTTCGATAACTTTAACAAGTTGTCTGTTAATCTTTCCATGGTTAAAATTGCCAAAGACTTAAGTTGTTAAATCTGAAAGAAAATGGAAACAATTAGACGCTTAAAGTTAATTCATATTTAAAATCGCTCCAAGTTATTGGAACAGCCTATATTAGAATCAAGTTTATACATATATTAGTAGATAGGGAGCTTAACAGATAATCTGAAGGATTATCTTGTTGATGATTTATGTGTGTGGATGTCTAAGGGACGGTGGAGTAATGAAGATTGGTAAGGATTGAGGAATTGGAATTCAAGTCGTATTAGTTACATTCAATTGCGTGGGAAAAGATATGAATCCATCTTTTCTCCCTTCATGAGGCTATGGATAAAGAGCAGGATAGATTGGATCCTATAGCCTTGGGTGGTCTGGCTTACATAACGCTACTAGTCTAAAGTTGGCCAAGCGTGGTGAGTATAACTACACCATTTCAAAAAGTTCAAAGACGAAAAACTATACTGAATACTCATTCAAAAAGTTAACAGAAGTAAAACTGTACTGAATTCTCATCCAAAGAGTTAAGACACGAAAACTGTACCTAATACTCATTCAAAAAGTTAACAGATGAAAAACTGTACTGAATACTCATTCAAAGAGTTAACAGATGAAAAACTGTACTGAATTCTCTTTTAAAGAGTTAAAACATGAAAAGCAGTACTGAATTCTGGTTCAAAGAGTTAAGACACGTTCAAAGAGGTAAAAGACGAAAAACTGTACTGAATACTCGTTCAAAGACTTAACAGACGAAAAACTGTACTGAATACTCAATAGACGAGAACTGTACTGAATACTCGCTCAAAGAGTTAATAGACGAGAACTGTACTGAATACTCGTTCAAAAAGACTAAAAACTGTACTGAATACTCGTTCAAAAAGACTAAAAACTGTACTGAATACTCGTTCAAAAAGACTAAAAACTGTACTGGATACTCGTTCAAAGAGTTAAGGGACGTAAACTGTACTGAATATTTGTTGGAATAGTTAAAAAGCGAAAAGCTGTACAGAATCTACATTCTACTAATTACGACGTTGGAAACAATGGCAGTAATGTTTTCTCAATTGTCAATAAGCCGAAATTTCTCATGGCAATCACACTTTTGTTTAAGAGACTTTAATTCTATATCATTCTGCAATTCAATAACTTCTTTAATCTCTAGTGTCGAGAAAATTCTGGCAAAAATTAAATATATAAGTGTTGTATTAGGCAATGCGAAAATGCCAGAACCCAAAGACTGTCATATTTTGCAGTTTTTAACTATTCTGGAAATTTTTCTAATTTTCTGGGAAATTTATGACAAATTCTACATGTCTCATTTTCCATTTCTTATTGCCTATCTGTTCGCAAATCTGCAGAATTCTATGTGAGGCTTGCTGCCACTAAGTGGCGTTAGCCGCCAATTTGAGAAGACAAGGGCTAAAGCTGCAAGGAAAAACTAACTCAAGATTTTGTATTTTAACAAATACTTCTAGCTTTTCATAGTTGTTTTTAAATTCGATGTAGATTCTGTTTACCTACAACTAAGAATTCTGTCTCATTTTTTTCATAACTATCAGCGTCTGTTCCTATTTATCGTATCTATGTATTTCTGTTCATATCTATCTATCTATCTATATATATATATATATATATATATATATATATATATATATATATACATAATTAAATAGATAGATATGAACAGAATATATATATTTATCTAAGTATATGCATATCTAATTTAGTCTGCTCCTATCTATCTATTCATATCTGTTTTAGTCTATACATATCTATCTATCTATCTATCTACCTATCTATTCGTATCTGTCCATATTCATATCTCAGTCTATCCATATCTAACGATCACTCTCTCTCTCTCTCTCTCTCTCTCTTTATCTATCTATGTATTTATCTCTTTATAACTATCTTAGTCTGTTCATATCTATCTGTCTATATTAGTATGCTCCTATTTATTTATCTAAGTCTATTCATATCTATCTTAGTCTTTTCCTATCTATCTATCATAATTAAAGCGTAACTGAAAACTATGAAAATTGTCCGTTTTGCAAAAGAAAACTCGGTGTTGATGCCCTTAATTCCAGCGACGTCGCGTGTCAATCTCGTCCTCATAACTCATTCATTTTCGTACCCTTCCTTCACTTTTCCATGGTAATATTCACCACCTCTTCTTCTTCCTCAATTCTATCTTGGTAGTCGGCCTTGGCCCCGCTTTATATTAACATAGACGCCCGTATCAGGTCCGTCTTGTAAGTTCTTCTTCTCTCTCCCCCTATGCTAATTGCTCCTATCGACCGTGACCACTATGAGCTAAATATGTTTCCTTTTCCTGAGTGCTTGCTGTCGCACACACCTATATGAGTCATCAAACTTTCTGCTGCTTTGGCCCTTAAATTCAATACCCCTTTCAGTGTTGCATACACCCGTGTCTCAGTTAACCGATATGACGTATATTGGGTGCTAAGGGACGTCGAATCAAAGGGTTGATCTTGGTAAAGATCAATGATAACCAATCCATCACGTTTACCTGGAAGGAGTTGGGCAAAATTAACCCAAAAGCATGGCGGAAATACCACTAGTACGCAGGGGGGTTACAGGTAGTAAAAGTGAAAGAAAAGACTGAGGATTAAGTCAAGGACAAAAGATGGACGGAATTCAAGAAGCCAGAAGATGGTGATTGACGTTGCATTTACCTTTTTGAAGATTTTAGTTATCAAGGTAGCAAGTAAACGGACGGGAGTTACACTGGTGGGAAGTGCAAGAAAAGTAACTGTTAGAGTAGAAATAGCCGTTGTATTTAGCTATTTCAATAGTAAAATGGAGGGACCTAGATGCCAATCTAGTAACACACTTAAATTCATGTAGTCTTGCAACCAGGGAAAAAACGCTCGTCAGACCAGTTGCCCTGAAAATACTTATAGAAAAGACAGAGGGAAGCCACACCACGCCGGTGAGAAAGTGACTAAAGTCGAGATGTCAAGTCAGGATTGAGGGCATTACAGATCCTTCTTTGAATTTTGCCAAGAACCTGGAAATGAAAAGAAGGAGGAAAGCCAAATTGGAAAACAAAACTAAATACGAGTGTCCGCTAGAGCTATGGGATCTTTCATGCATTTATTTCAGCAGTTCTTATTAATAAACTAGCAGCATGGCCCGGCGTTGCCCGTGCTTGATTCAAAAATCGTACGACTCATACAGCAATCGCTATCACTTGACTTATCACTTCATTTTTGCCCTTCCTTGCCTTTAAAGGAGTGTCCTTTGCCGTGCTGATGTTGCTACATGCTTTACTTCTTGCCTATCTCACACTGCGAATTTTTTCCAAGGTCTATACTAAACATTAAATCTGTTACGAAAAAAGAACTAAATAAAATGAACACAAAACGATCAGCTTTAAAAAAGGACTCGTAACTGGAAAAACCGAATGAAAAAAGAATGTTAACAACAAATACTTTTTCACACCCAACCCAGTTCTGCGGAATCAGAATAAACGTTGAGTTTAAGAAAGCGAATGAGCCAATTGGAGTAAAGTGCCATGCAGATTTAAATTTTTTCCACTCGTGACGAATCCAGCTATTTTTTTTGCATGCTATCATGCAAGTTAACATTCGTGTCAGTCAGCTGTTGGCTTTCACGCTGGGCAATAGAATCTTCCTGCCTATTCGTGGCAGCCAGCTATAGGCTCACAATCTGGCCAGTAGGAAATGGCCGCAAACTACATGAAAACTGCCGTAGAAGCATGAAAAAATCGATTATTTCCACTATCGATGGGAGTTGGGAAATGCAAAGTCGGTCTTGGTCTTCCCGCTAACTTGGAGCATGTGCATGTAAATTTTGGTGCAGATCCGTCGAAAATTGCAGTCGTGCATTCGTTACACACACACACACACACACACACACACACACACACACACACACACAACACATCCTGCCTTTTATAGATAGAGATGACATCAGACTGCTCAGAGGATACTCCACATGTACCTAGTAACGATTTCTCTTGAAAATGGACGAAATTTGGCATCGTGGTGTTATCAAGTGCCTGCATGAAATGGGTTTAACTCCCAAGGACATTCATGCTGGCATGGTTGCTTCATTAGCTGAGGATACCCCAGTTTCATCAATAGTGCAAAAGTGGGCAGCTGAATTAATGATTGGAAAAGGAAGACTTGAAGATTACCCTGGTTCTAGACCTCCTGAAACTGCTACTACCGAAGAAAATATTGATCAATTTCACTACATTTGTGATGGATGACAGGCGATCGATTATAAATCAAATATCTAACCAAACCAATCTAAACCAAAGAATACATATTCTATTCATACGAATAAATAACCCATTGAGGTTGATATGACGTAAAACAAAATAAACCAAACCAATCTAAACCAAAGAATACATATTCATATTCATACGAATCTATCCTAAAAATGTTGTCGGCATTAAATAACCCATTGAGGTTGATATGCCGTAAAACAAAATAAACCAAACCAATCTAAACCAAAGAATACATATTCATATTCATACGAATCTATCCTAAAAATGTTGTCGACATTAAATAACCGATTGAGGTTGATATGCCGTAATACAAAATAAACCAAACCAATTTAAACCAAAGAATACTTATTCTATTCATACGAATGTATCCTAAAAATGTTGTCGGCATTAAATAACCCATTGAGGTTGATATGCCGTAATACAAAATAAACCAAACCAATCTAAACCAAAGAATACATATTCTATTCATACGAATCTATCCTAAAAATGTTGTCGGCATTAAATAACCTATTGAGGTTGATATGCCGTAAAACAAAATAAACCAAACCAATTTAAACCAAAGAATAAATATTCTATTCATACGAATGTATCCTAAAAAATGTTGTCGGCATTAAATAACCCATTGAGTTTGATATGCCGTAAAACAAAATAAACCAAACAAAACCATAGCTATAACAACGCACATGGGAGAAAAACTGGCGTGTAACCGCACTCAATACCTTCTAAATTAAGTAACATTACATCATCAGGGAGCTAACTCTGAACTCTAACCAGTCACGATGAATAGTTGTACTCCTGGTTTGATTGCCTAGTGAGGGTCCAATGCAAGCCAAACCTGAACTTATATAGACAATCCATCATTAAAGATACTTGAAAATAGTTGGTTATATATACTGTTCCAGAAAGTACCCGACTCAACTTTTACATGGGTCAAATCAGACCAAAAATCGAGTTGCTGCCATATCTGGATTTTCTTTTACAGTTTAAACATAATCTTCCTAGAGTTGGACATATGTTTTTATTTCATTCATATTCTTTGTCGCAATATTTGCACTTATTTAGTATTTTAATTGTGTTGTATGCTTCCCCATTGATTTTAGAATTATTAAATTCATTAATTAATTGTAATTGCTTCAAGAATTCTACACTTGCTTCTAAATTCACAGAGAGCGTCAATCTTTGTTTACGGTAGGATGCGAAAATGAGCAGATATATATGCGTTCAATCCATAATATTCTCAGCATCCATCGGTAGAACTGCATTTCTGTTGCCTCAAGTCTCTTCTTCGTCTGTGATGGGATTTTCCAGCATTCACTACTACAAGAGCGGGCAACGTTTTGCTGACTATGTACCAATTTAGGGTTTTAAAATCATTCAGTGAGCCAACAGCATACGTATTTTTATACAAGTCAAAGTCAATATACCTGTTTTAGAATATATTTTATATAGTAATATATGGTATATATACTTTAGTATATATTAAAATTGAAACAGATAAATATCTTCTTTGCGTTGTAGTAGTTATTGGTTTGGACTTCGTGATGTCATTTGAGGCTGCGTGCCACTGGAAATTGCTTGGCGTGTCGCGTGTGGCACGCGTGCCGAAGGTTGCAGACCCTGTACTACTCTATAGGAGGACCAATATTACAGATTTCAATAGTCTTTCGTTTGTTTCTAATGAAATTTTTTTTCTATTTCTTAATCATTTACTTTGATTTGTTAAGCGTCTTTCGCTGTTGCAATACGCCTTCGGCTTTCGGTACCGCACTTCACAGATATTTAAATTTTTGTACTTGTTTATTTTTCGTTATCATCAATTAGTAGTTCACAAGGTGTTTTGCTTAGTATAACAAATGTCCTCGAAAATGGGTAATAGATTTTGTGTTTAAATGTAATTAATACAGTTTAATTAAAAACAGAGCATTTACTTTAATAAATTATATCTATAAAAATAGCGTATAAAAAGAAAATATATTAAATGATTAGCAGACTCAATCCATTCCATTATATGTTGTCATTCTTCACGTTAAGATACATTTCGTGGGCAAAAAATGATCGATCGAGAAAAATCGTCGAAGATACTGTGTTTATAAACAGTTTGTTAAACAGACGCTTCTCTGTAGCTAAATGGTACAGCACGTCAGATAAAATGACGGTTTCCGTATAGGAATACAGGTTCGATTCCTACCGGAGAACGTATATTTTCTCCGAAATATCTCGAATATTCAGGCCGGTAAATATAATTGATACCGTTTAATTAAAAACTGAGCATTTACATAAATAAAAAAAAAAAACAGAATATATGTATGTGTGTACACATTCTGCTTTTTATACGTTATTTTTATAATTACGGTATTAATCATTTTTATCTATCTATCTATCTATCTATATATATATATATATATATATATATATATATATATGATTAATACCGTAATTATAAATTATAGATACAAATATTTTTTAAAAATATATACAGTGTAACCCGGATATAAGAGACCCGGATATAAGAGAAACCCGAATATAAGAGAGATTTTCTCTGGTCCCAAATTAGAGCCTGTGTTAATGTATATAAAATAGACCAAACCCGGATATAAGAGACTTCTTCTCCGGTCCCGACAACTCTCTTATATCCGGGTTACACTGTATAAAAAAAATATATATATAACAAATTATAGATACAAATATTTAAAAAAAGTATATAAAAAGAATGTTAAACATAAAAATGTCTTAAAATAATTGTCGGACTTTGTCCATTTCATAATGTGTGACGTCATTTGTTTACATTTGATACGCCATGAGCAGATATGAATGTATGTGAGAGATTCATGGATGATTTTAGTTTAAATACAGTAAATTCGACCTTGCTAACCGAACGCTACTTCGTGGCAATATCGGTAAAGGCACATCAAGCTAAATGACGAGTTCTGTATAGGATACTAGTTCGAATCCTGTCGGAGGACGAATATTTTCTGTGAAAATTTCTCGGACATTCAGGCTGGTAAATGCTGTTTAATACTGTTTATTATAAACAGAGCATTTACTTAAATATTTGTATCTATAAAAAGAATGTTAAACATAAAAATGTCTTAAAAATATATATATATATATATATATATATATATATATATGTGAAAAGTGTATATAAATAAATATATATATATATAATTATTTATATATTATATGTATGGTACTTATTAGAAAGCGCTCAATATCAGAGATAGAGCTAACATATTTGGTTGGATAGATGTGAGATCCAACAAAATATATATATATATATATATATATATATATATATATATATGAGAACATGGCAGAGTAGTTAGAACATTCGCATTCTCACCATAGTCGAGAGGAGTGGCGGTGTTCCCAGCGTGCAGCACTTTTGAAAAGTGCCTGAAAACCATAACACGGGTTGGCCAAGTGAAATTGGGTAGACGGAAGCCGAGGGTGTGAATGTGCTGGCCTTGTTCAAATCGTTGATCACGCTAGATAACATGCTGTTTCCCAGAGACTGTAACTAAGGTCTGCTCAGCATAGTTGCAGTATAAACCACAATTGGCTCTGGGCTCTAGAATACTAGGATACGACTGGACAGCTCTCTCTCTCTCTCTCTCTCTCTCTCTCTCTCTCTCTCTCTCTCTGTGTTGTGAGCGTGTTAATGACCCAAATGTCTTTCGGCCAGTTCAAGAAAGACATTTGGGTCGCTAACACACTAAAAAGATAATGTCTCATATCAAGAATATTTAACATCGAAAAACATAAGAAAAAAATTAATTATTTTTAATAATATGTGGAAATCTTCATGTCTTGCCTGATGAAGGATGCGAGACCCGAAACTCGTGTAACAAAATTATGGAAAATAAAGCATAATTGTTTTTTTAAAATCCACATGACAACCAAAAACTTTTTAATATATACACTTTTCTCTCGTTGAAACTACTATAACCTCTTCTCTCTATATATATATATTTTAAGCATTTCACCCCAAGCAAGGCGGGAAGCAACTAGGACGCAAGGGGTTACAGAAAATTTAGAGCAAGATCAGATAGGAGTGATAGAAGAAAGGATGAGGGTAGTGGATAGATCAAGGCAACTGGAGATGTCGATTGACATTACACTTGAATAGCTAGAGATTATAGCTCACAGGGAAACAGGAAAAGGGAAAAGAGTTCCACAGGCGAGACATGAAGCTATTAGAGTAGAAGAGACGGCTATATTTAGGAGTTTCGACAGTGAATATATATATATATATATATATATATATATATATATATATATATATCCCTTATAAATATCATTAAGAAATGTACAACCCTTGTTGGTCAGAATAAGAAAATTAAGTTAATAAAAATAGCAATTCACCTGATCCAAATTAGAGAGGGGCAATATTGTTTATGAATTTGCAAGCCCCTTAAGCTACTGCGTTCCTGATCAAACCAAATTTATGAATAATTATATTTGACATAACACTATATGCTGATCAAGAAGAGCCATGTTACCTCGCTCAGACCATAGTTTAATTACAATATCCATTACACTAATTACCAAACTCCGTCTGCAACAGATTTAGGGAAATAGCACCATAGTCGCTTCATCCACATGTAAAAAAAACCGGCTAAAAATAATGGAAGCAATAATAGTAAAAATAAAAATAAAATAAATACTCAGTAATGCCAACTATGAAAATGGCCAAAACTTGCTACCGTCTTTGGACAATAAAAAAGTTCTAATCCCTTATATATATATTTTAATATATTTTCTGTTTATATTTTTATAAATATAATTTATTTAAGTAAATGCGGATTTTTAATTAAACAACAGTAATTACATTTACCGACCTGAATGTTCGATAAATTTCGTCGAAAATATTTGCTTCTCCAACAGGAATCGAACCTATAACCCTTAATGGTAACCATTATTTGATCTGATGTTAACCATTCAGCCATAAAGAAGCGTCTGATTAGCACAGTTCGAATTACTGTTTATAAACACACAATCTTCTGCGATTTTTCTCGATCATATCTGCTCACGAAACGTATCTTAACGTAAACAATGATAACATATTATGAAATGGATTAAGTTCGACAATTGTTTTAATATATTTTCACTTTACACGTTATTTTATAGATATAATTTATTTAAGTAAAATTTTATTAATTTCAGCCGATTTTTAATTAACAGTATTAATTATATTTACCGGTCTGAATGTTCCAGAAATTCCGTAGAAAATATGTGCTTCCCCAACAAACGTCAATATAAACATATGTCCACAAATCCTTCGTTTTTGAGTTATTAAGTTTAAAGAAACTTTACGATAGATGCGCTGTGTCGCAATAGTGACTAGGTTACATTGGTTATTCGTGTACATTTGTAGCTAGTCTCTTGTTAATGTTTAACGTGTGTAGTATTGAGTTAACTTAGAAGTGTTCCATTTAACAATGGCAAGATTTTCATATCGTGAGCAGGCAGATATGATTTTTACATACGGCCGCGCGAATGGTAATGGACGCGAGGCTGCACGACTGTATCAGATTGCGTTTCCAGCTCGAAGGTAGCCGATTCATCCAACTTTTGATACTGTTTATCGTCGTGTTGCTGAGACAGGATCCATGGCACCACAAACTATGAATCGAGGAAGACCGAGATCTGCTCGTGGGCCTGACCACAAACAACACATTCTACAGGTTGACGGAGACGATCCAGGTATCAGCACACGTCAAGTTGTCCTAGCATGTCGGACATCTCATAGTACTGCATCGAGGGAACTTCAAGAGCAGCTCCAGTATTCATATCATTTGAAATGTGTGCAGGTTTTTTGGCCTTCTGATCACTCATCACAGAACTTTTGCCGATGGTTTATTGCACAAACTGCCAATCCGTGGGTGGATATTTGTGGGCGGATCGGAACCATTAGAGGCCTCTAAGTGTTGACTTCAATGCTCATTTTTATATTTACACACGCTCTATATTGAGCACTTTATCCCATAAATATACCACACCTTAAGAGTATATATATATATATATATATATATATATATATATATATATATATATATTCAAGCAGGTTTGGTTAAATAATTTAGATATATCATGTCGATTTATTTTGGTTGTGATCCTTTCAAGTTCACGGATTCATTTCTTGGTAGCCTTAGTAAATTGATTAAGAAAAATACCCAAATTTCCTTTTAAATAGCTTTTATTTGGGAAAATAAAAACTATTTGAAAGGACATTTTGGTAAATAAATCGACATGATATTTTTAAATTATTTAACCAAATTTGTTTGAATGAAATTATGTGTTATGGTCCGGTTCCTTGTACCACGGTTATAGTCCAAGGTAGAACCAATAAAGAAGAACTCGAAGGCGGATATGGAATAACACAGATATATTACAAACAGGAATATATACAGAGAGGTAGAAAGGTGTTACTACGAACAATAAGGTTTAGTAGTAATTGTCTGAACGTGACTCTGTTTCGGACTGCCTCTGACTCGACTGACTGACTCGCTCGCTCTGGCTGACTGACGGACTCCTGACAGACCTCACTCCAGACTTCAGACTGAACGGTATTTAGTCACCACCCCCCACGAGGGCATCATGTGGTACAAGGCCGGTTTAATGTGGGATCTCCGAGCCCGTGGGCTCGGCCAAAAATATGCCCTTTGAACCCGGATAATCGGGTTCAGGGTCGGTTTACCTCCCCGAAAGAAACTCCGCCCTTCGGTGTAGCCTCGTTCGGGTTCCTCCCCGCCCGAAGTCAGAGAGTTCAGCCGGTCAGCCGGTCAGCCGGTCGCCCGACTCTGCTTCCTCTTGAGGCGCAGTATTTATTACGTATGGAATAGTCCATTATGTTATTATGGGTAAGGTCCCATAACACTATGCTGCCTAAATACACACACACACACACACACACACACACACACACACATATATATATATATATATGTTTGTAATGTCACTTGATGATTAGTAGGAATAATTCCAAGGAGGATATAAAACCAAAGAGAGCTCAATGTAAGAACAGAGCAATATAATAATGGATACAGAATCCTTAAAAACCTATTCGGTCAGGTGATAATTTATTTCGTGGAGTCAGACGTTTATCTTCTCTTTTAATGTTAAATCTTTTCCCTCTCTCCCCTTTCTTGATTTGTTTCCTCTTTCCTTTTCTTTGTGTCTGAATCAATTGAACTCCATTTATTTTTATAAAATTTGGTCTGAAGAGATGGACGTCTGAGTCTACGAAATCAATTATCACCTGATCGAATGGTTTTAAGATTCTGTATTCATTTATATATATATATATATATATATATATATATATATATATATATATATATTCAATTCAATGAAAACTGTCAACTTTAAGGGTTCATTGGTTATAATTTATTTATCCAGGGAATTTTCCTCAGACCATACTTCCAAGGGTGAAAAATGAATTTAAATTTACATATATTTTTATACACTTTTGAGGGGTAGTATGAAGTTGACGTAAGGTGATTCAGAGAGTGCGGGGAGATGGTTACAGACATGGTCGAAATTAGAGAGGGAAGGGAGAGATGGGAATGATTTTAAATGTATTTTTATTACAATACTTAATAGTGAGGAAGCGGGGTAAGGATATATATATATATATATATATATATATAAGTAGCAAGATTTGCCTGTTGGCCGGTTCATAGTCCTTCCTTCCTTTGAACAGGAGTAGATGCTTATCCCTTGCTTTCTGTTTAGGATTGGTTTCCCGGCGCCTTCGAAACTCTACTTCTAACGTCTCCGTCTAAACGCTGGAATTGTATTTATTAACTCTTTATTATTTTTCTTCTTCCCAATAGGAGCAGATATGTTCTTCTATTGTCCGGTTCTCACTCCTCCCTTGTCTTTTGAACAGGATTTGAAGTTTTCCCTTATCCCCTGTTTAGAATCAGCTTTCCGATCCTCCTAAGGTGTTTACATTCCCTTACACTCCCATTGGCCTCCTTGCGTCTTAGTGGCATTGTCGCCCTTATTGGGGCGAATTTGGTTAAAAAAATATACATGTGCGTTTGTGTGTGTGTGGCGAAAGAGAAAGAGAGAGAGAATAGGTTACAGATTGTTTTCTACGATAAGAAGTAGAATATAGATGTTTTGAAAAGTTTTAAATAATACATATTCCGAATGTGATGATGATAAATGTGTTTCGTACTTTTAAGAGGCAGAGAGAGAGAGAGAGAGAGAGAGAGACTGCTCTAAATCTCATTAGGTGTTCACAGCAAAGAGCAAAGTTAAGCGTAGGAGTATGCGGAAAACGATTAAAGAAATGCCACTCCCATCCTCTCACCCTCATTCCACTGTCTCATTCTGCCACGACCCCCACCGACTGCAATGAACTGCACACTATTGAAGCAGGCAAGTGGCAGTAGCAGAGGTACTCTCAATAGCAGCAGCAGCAGCAGCTGAATAAGAGTTTATTTCGTAACCAGACCGAGTTGTTGGCAATCGAAGTGAAAGGCAATTGCTAAATTTACCTTGCTCTTTTTTTCTTAGCATTTTCGAGGTTTGATTATGTTATATCGGCTTTTATTTATTTTATTTAATGATGGGATAGCTATTTGGTCCGTTAGGGGTTACGTGAAATATATTGGGGGGGGGGACTAAGGAGTGAAAGAGAAAGGAAAAACAGAAGAAAATAAAGGGTAAACAAAAAAGAAGGAAACGTAAGAACAGAAAAGAACGAAGAAGCAAGGGAAAGACAGAGACGAAGTCGAAGAAAGAAAGAAAGAAAGAAAGAAAGAAAGAAAGAAAGAAAGAGAATTGAAGTAAAAAATCGAACGGTGAAGACTTCATAAAATGATCGTGGTGAAGCAAAAGGCAGATGATGATGATGATGATGATGATGAGAATGACGGTGGTGGTGGTTGTTGTGCTGTTGATGATGTTGACGATAGTGATGTTTAACCATAAGGATTTGAAGAGAACATCTCTCGTGATGATGTCGAAAGGAGGACAAAGTGATGGTAAGACGATGAGTAAAGGGCGCCGGCCTAGAGATGGGGTGTTGCTGCTAAAGATGGGGTTAAAGACAGCGACGGACAGAGATTTAGGATTGAAAGAAGAAAAAAAAACGGAAAGGAATTAAAAATAATTCTTAAACATGTAAAAGAAAAAAAGAGAGAGAAGAAAAAGAAAGGGGAGAAAAAATAAGCAGTTGGGAGTGAGGAAGAGAAAGAGGAATGAAAAGAAGAAAAAAGGTAAAGCACGAAATGGTTGTGGCGAAGTTGATGAAGACTACAGAGGAGGAGGAGGAAAGAAGAAGAAGAACAACAACAACAACAAAAAGAAGAGGAAAACAGGTCGAAAAAAGAAGAAAAAGAATTTTTAAAATGAAATGATAATAATAATAATAATAATAATAAGAAGAAGAAGAAGAAGAAGAAGAAGAAGTAAAAAGAAAAGAAGAATAACAACAAAAAGAAGAGGAAAACAGGTCGAAAAAGAAGAAGAAAATGAATTTTAAAAGTGAAATATTAATAATAACAACAACAACAACAAAAAGAAGAGCAAAACAGATCGAAGAAGAAGAAGAAAAAGAAGAAGAAGAAAAAGAAGAAGAAGAAAAAGAATTTTAAAAGTAAAATATTATTATTAATAATAAAGAAAAACGAGACATTGAATCTTGAAAGGAGAATGAGAAGAGAAATGAAAAGAAACCTTTAAGAATGGAAAAATTAAATCTTCAAACAAAGGCGAATGAAAAATGACTAAGGGTGTATGATGGTGCAACAACAAATAATGAAGAAGATGATGAACATGATTTAGAAGAAGAAGAAGAAGAAGAAGAAGAGATTTATGATAAAAAAATGAAATAAAAATTATCGTAAAGTAAAAATACGAATGAAAATGAGTAGAAAAAGAAAAATAGAAGAGGACAGTGAAGAAAATAAAAAAACGTTTTCTTTAAGAATTCGAAAGAGCAAGCGATGGAAAAAAAAAAAAGAGAAAAGAAGAAAACTGTAGAGAAGAACTTATATAAGGTGCCAAAGACATTTATGAAAATATACTTAACGGTAGTTTGAAAAATTAAAACAAACTGTTTGGCAAAACCAAAAACCTAACCCTAATTCTTAACTTTAACCCTGCCTGTTTAACCGACCTTACCCGACAACGTTTGACTGGTTAACTTACGGTCCTTAACTTACAAACAAAGCTTCCTTACCCAAAACAAATTTGCAAAACAATTTGTCGCGCGGTAACGAGAAATTTATTCATAAGACATAACCGACATTTTAGACTCGGAATACTTAAAAAGACTATCGGATGGTAATTTGGTATACACCCTCCCCCCTTAGACAACCATACGACAGAAAATTGGTGAATTGTTCGCAACGGTCGACAGGGAAAGACAATTGTTAATAATTCAACAGTACGACTCCGCGTTCTGGTGGAAGTGTTTATCAAAATATGGCAGTGAGCAATAGTGTAAATAGGAGAACAAAGGCGGAGAGAGAAGCGAAAAAAAAAAAACGGGTTAGGAGAAAGAGGATCTGTGAATGAAAAGGTGGAATGTATTGTAAGAAGTGTGTACATAGATAAAAAGAGGATGAAGGAAACTGTTTAATAAAGGAACAAGAGAAGGAAATTCGGAAGAAAATCGTGAAAAAAGTAGCAAGTAAATAAAAATAAACGATTATGTACGAATAGGTATATAATGAACAACAAAAGAGGGAGATAAGAAAAAGGAAACGAGTGGGGGAATGTTTAGAAAGAAAGAAAGAAAGAAAGAAAGAAAGAAAGAAAGAAAGAAAGAAAGAAAAAGGAAAATGAATGAGTAGTGAAAAAGTAGTAGAAAGTAGTAAGAAAGAAATAACGAACATGAGAAGAAAGAAAGAAAAAGAAAGAAAGAAAGAAAAAAGAAAAAAGAAAGAAAGAAAGAAAGAAAAAGGAAAATGAATGGGTAGTGAAAAAGTAGTAAAAAAGAAATAAAGAACCTGAGAAGAAAGAAAGAAAGAAAAAGAAAGAAAGAAAGAAAAAAAGAAAAAAGAAAGAAAGAAAGAAAAAGGAAAATGAATGGGGAAAGTGAAAAGTAGTAAAAAGAAATAAAGAACATGAGAAGAAAGAAAGAAAGAAAAAGAAAGAAAGAAAGAAAAAAAAAAAAAAAAAGAAAGAAAGAAAGAAAGAAAGAAAAAGGAAAATGAATGAAAAGTGAAAAAGTAGTAAAAAAGAAATAAAGAACATGAGAAGAAAGAAAGAAAGAAAGAAAAAGAAAAAAGAAAGAAAGAAAGAAAATGTATGAATGCAGAAAATAAACGAATAAAAAGAAAAAGAAAGAAAATAAAAAAAGAAAAACATCGAAAAAATGTGAATGAATGAGCATAAAAAATGAATTAGAAAGAAAAAAAGAATGAATGAATAAACGTAGGAAGGAGGTTTATTTTATGCGCTAACTGAATTTATGACTAAATTTTGACATTTTTAACTTAAACATCTTTCGGTAGTTCATCTATAATCAAAAATAAATAAAAGATATTTCAGTGGTCAGGCAACTGTTACTGACAAAACAAGGCTATTAGATGTATAATTTTTAAAAAATTGACTAAAATGCATACACACTGGGATTAGATAACTATACCAGACACTGAGGTTAACACTGTGAGGTGATCTTGTGTTACAGGCTTGAACGCAATTTTCAGTCAATCTCAGGTCTGAAACAGACTGTGGCTACTCAGTGTTGATCTCAGTGCCCACTTTTATATTTACACCATACGCTCTACTGTTACTGAGCACTTTTAATCATAAATATAGCACACCATAAAACTGTATTTTTATATTTCATATATATATATATATATATATATATATATATATATATAATTAATACAAAAGGTGATTGATGTTACTTTCAGATTCCCACCTCCACAGTTCGTCCACTCGTCAGCGAGTATCAGAAGTTGATTTCTCGAATTTTCTTTTTTATATGCACTTATAATATTATTTTTTTCATAGCGTATGTGTGCAAGTCTGCGTTCGAGCGCATGCGCACATACGCCTGTCTGCGCGTATGTGCGTACGTGTAGAATGTCGTGATTATTTGTCATTTCCGTCGTTTATTTTTACTTTACACTCATATCATAACCTTTTCTCTCTTTATTTTTTTTTTCCTCTTTTTTCCCTTTATATATATATATATATATATATATATATATATATATATATATATATATATATATATATATATATAAAAGTGAACATAGAAGTCAACACTTAGAGGCGACAGTCAAATGTTGACTTCTATGTTCACTTTTATATTTACACACGCTCTATCTCTGATATTGAGCACTTTATCCCATAAATATAGCACACCTTAAGACTATATTTCTTCATATATATATATATATATATATATATAAACGCACATGCATGCACACACATATATATAAGATTTTCCGATTTCCTTTTGAATTTGTAGCTCTGATGAATTGGATCGTGATTACGATTCCAATGTAATAAATTATAACCATGGAATATTAGTGTTTGAGCCTTTTATATTATAACTATCTATCTATCTATCTATCTATCTATATATATATATATATATATATATATATATATATACACACACATATACATATATAATATACACACACACACACACACATATATATATATATATATATATATATATATATATATATATATATATATATATATATATATATATATATATATATAAAAGTATATATTTAAAAACAAATAAAAGTGTCCATATTCGCAAAGGCTAAATGCGCGCATTGTGCGTACGAAACTGGTTGCATGTATAAAGGCAGGCTGGAGTAATGGATAGAGGATAGGATTGTGGAACCGGAGAGTCGAGTTCGAATTCTATTCGAGTTCATTACACTCACTTACATGCTTATACCCTTGAGAAAACTAAGAATCCATCTTTTCTCCCACCCTAGCTATGGGTATATATTCTAGGAGAAAGACATCTCTGAATTCAAAACCTGTGTAGGGTTGTCTGGAGACTTTGTGGCATACCGTGCACTAAGTCTCTGTATTCGGCTCTTCCAAAAATGTGGTTGATTCTTTATAAAGACTTCACTACTATAATCAAATATGTGTGGCTAGTCTGGCTGTTGGTTCTAAGAACTTGAGCCTCATACATTGTAAATGACGGGAAGTGTGCAGTATAGTATATAAATATATAATGGGGTAAGAGGGCTCAACTCCAGTATCCGTGATAAAACGTTTACAGCCATGGACAATGCAAGCATAATAACACTGATTTGGAAAAAAATAATTGCAGCAAACATAAAAATAGCTGTACTGATTTTCACATATGATATCCGTTTTCACTCATCACTTTTTTTAGATATACATGTACGTACGTGTGTACGCATATACTCGAAAACCGAGACGATTTAAATGTTTCAGTAATAAACTACAGGATGGTCCGAAAGTCTTGTCACCGTACATAATCTAATTTTCTATTTCAAATGGCTGACACGAAAGTGATGATGTTTATATAGACCTTCTCGATGTGTGACAGCGTCAATGAAAAGTGAATTCAGTACATGTGCTTTGTATTATTTGTTCTTCTATTGTTCTCATTACTTTTTGACAAGACTTTCGGACCACGCTGTAAATAAACTATAATTAAAACCAAATTTATGAACACTGAATTCCAATTAATACTTTTACAGACTGGTGACATATCAAGATATCCTTTTGTTTAGAAATTAAAATGTCGTATTTCTGTCAATCCTATAATGGCCTATATCTATATAGAACCATTTTATATGTTGGATAGATGTTTATATTGTGATTTTTTTGACAATTCACGTAACTATATAGATGATCAATTTTTTTATACAGATTTCTGTGAGCTTTTACATAGCTCTGCAATGGTGTCCGGAACTTCAATACACCGAGGTTGCATCAACAAAGCTGATTCATTCTGTTACATATCCAGGTATTTCATGACAGTTGCACAAATTCGAATAATTATTCCCCTCCTGGGAACTGTTTACTATCTTTATTTTGAGTGTAAAATTGAAGGTCAGGACAAATCCTGGGCCCCTAAAATCTGTTGTAAACCCTGTTACAATGGAATAATTGGTTTAATGGCAAGAAAGCAACCTTCAATTTTGCTGTCCCAACGATTTGGAGACAAATATAAAAGCCATACTGATGATTATTTTTTATTTTTATCTAACAAATATAACTGGTTACAATGTTTTCTTCAAAAAAAGAAAATCAAATATCCCAATCTTCTCTTAGCAATTAGACCTGTTCAACACTCGGATGATTTTCTTGACCGTAGTCCCCCTCCAAAATAAGGATCTTTTTTTAACCAGATGAGGAAATACCATCAGAGGAGGACTCTGCCAATTTGGGCTCTTCCGATGACAATGTGTCTGTTTATTCAGGAGAAAGTGTCAATATATCCGGCTAGATCAAACCTGGACACCTGAATGATTTCGTCCGTGATTTTTACCTGTCTAAACAGCAATCAGCGCTGCAGCCTTTTCTAGCAGAAGCAGTGGAATCTGGCCAAGGCAGATGTAAGGATCAGGACACAGAACAAGGAATTTGCCTCATTCTCCTACATTGGTAAAATGGTTGTGCTACTGCCAAAACTGTTTCTGGTTTGTTCATCTCAGATTGAGGATATGGGTTTACCGAATGTCACACAAGATTCAATTTCTCCACTTCCACCACAAATTCTTCCCGCCAAACCTTGAAGCGGCGAGTGATGAGTAATGGAAAAAGTTTCCAGCAAAATATTACGAAGATGGAGCGCAACTATCAAGGCCTGTGGAACCCTAGCATGATGGAGGACTTCTGCTGGATGCTCCTGAGAGACATCTCGTAGGCAAAGTCCACGAGCGACACTCCCCACCCCCCAAAAAAACCCTAACTTCTGACTGTCTGCTGTACTATCATGTGTATATTATGTACTATATAAATAATATTAGTATCTCTTATTTTCTATATGTTTTTCTGTAATATGACTTTTTTTAAATATTGTATGAAATAAATATACAAGCAATACAAACTAGACGTAAGAGAGCAAAAATTAGTAAAGACAAAACACTTATTCACATATTGTTTGACCTGATGATTGTTTGAAGTATAGTCCAAACTATATCTATCTATCTATCTATCTATCTATCTCTCTGACTGTTCATATCTACCCATCTATCTCAGTGTGATCAGATCTATCTATCTATCTATATATATATATATATATATATATTAAGGCATTAAAAACTAGAAATGTTGTATTGCAGGCCATGATAAGTTTAAAATAAAACACACACCAGTCGACCGGTTTCGTCCCCTCTCGTCAGAACTGTTAACGGGGAATTTAGATTATGAGGAAAAAAAAAAAAAGTCTGTCATGGGTGACATGAATGAATGGACAGGGAAGGAAGGAAAGATAAAATTATACCAACCAAGCTGCTAGAAGCGCAGAACAGCAAGTCCAAGCAAACAATCTCTTTGTTTGCAAAGAGAAACCGCTTGGACCTGATGTAAAGCGATTCCAACACCTTGAGATGGAAAAGTGAGTGCGAACTGGCCAAGACGGAAAACCAGTTCACACTGAAATCCATCGCACAAGTTGGATTCTTTATAAAATGATCCGCAATCGAAGACCCATAAGTGTTACGAATGGTATCGCCCAAAGAAAATTTTTTGTTTAGTATTATCGCAGGTACGTGTTGTTTAATTCTCACGTCCAACCGCTGTGTCGTTCTACCTATGTAGTCGCATCCACAACTACATTTGAAATAGTAAATAACAGAGTTAATAGAGTTTATTTTAAACTTATCATGGCCTGCAATACAACATTTCTAGTTTTTAATGCCTTAATACGCTTTTGTACCGTTTCTAACCTATTTAAATATATATATATATATATATATATATATATATATAAAAAGGCTTTCTGCCCTGGACATTGAGTTCTACTTGGATTCTATCCTCTTGGAATTATTTTTATACATATATGTATGTGTATGTATGTATGTATATATATTTATATATTTTAGATATATGATTGCATATGTATGTGTATATTTACCACTAATATTATCAATCTCTCTCTCTCTCTCTCTCTCTCTCTCTCTCTATGTCTCTCTCTCTTTATATATATATATATATATATATATATATATGCTCTTTATGCTTTTGTCTATTTTAATTTATAATTTAATCTATATTTAATTTTAATCTGTTTAATCTATTACCGTTTAATCTGCAATTATTCTTTTAACATATATGATTCTATCTAATCCTTTATATTTTAATCTATAATTAATCTATATAATCTTTACATTTAATCTTAATTTTAATCTCTGTTTTACTTCTTATTAATCTATCTACAATGTTTCCCTTATATTGTTAATTTTTCCTTTGGGCTATTACTTATCCATTTTAATTCTCCCTTTATCTTATTATTTTTAATATTCATCTTTTTTCTTCTTTATATACTAATAGTGTGTAATTTCTTTATTATTATAATATTAAATTCCTTTGTTTAATATTAAAATTAAATAATAGCATTAATATTAAATTCTAATTCTAATTCTTTTCTCTACAATCTTTAAAACTCTTCTTTGTCTTAACTTTAATGATTGTATTTTATTCTGTAATTTTTTCCTTTCTGAACAAGAGTTAACATTTTAAATATAGGTCATTGTTAATCTTCAGCCATTTTTAACTTCTGTCTAGACTTGTATATGTTCTGTCTTCCTGTCCCCCTCCCCACCGTCACTGCTTTGGTATTTCTTTTTGTTCCCTTTTTTCTCTCTATCTCCCCCTCTTAAATGCGGTTTGTTCTTATTTGCGGTCTCTTTTTCCTCTCTTCTTTTCTTCTTTCTTTTCTCCTTTATCAAATTTAAAATTAAAAAAAAAAAACTTTTCCGATTCATCATTTTATCAAAAATTTTGACTCTTGACACGCGCCAAGGAATTTATCCCGAGGGACGAAATAGCCATATAAATGGGGTACAATTGAGTTTTACTTTTATGTAATTCATTTATATGCTCTATAATAAATATGTTGAGCTCTCTTTTGGGGATCAGTTTTAATATTTTATATTATTAGGATTCACTTGGATTACTTACCCACGGATTTTTACCTATATATATATATATATATATATTTTAAAAACTAGGAGATCAGTTGAATCCTCTACCTTGGTTTCAACCTTTACGGTAACCTCAGGCGATTTTGAACAAATATACAGCCCCACGACATAATAGAAATGGCGGGGGAGGATGGAAGAAGAAGAAGAAGAAGAAGAAGATTGTATCGGTGAAGGGAGGGATAATTAAAATGTACATTTTCTTTTATCCAGCCTCATATGTACTTTTAAAAAAAAATGTTAAGAGGTCATTTGATAAAAATTGCCTGAGGATGCCGTAAGGTTGAAACCAAGGTAGCGGATTCAACTGACCTCCTGGTTTTTAAAGTTAAAAGCTCCACACACACACACACACACACACACATATATATATATATATATATATATATTTCACACGTGTATTGAGCACTTTTTAATACTTCTGTTTCCTGGTTTGATTCAACCCTGACCATTAACCTTATATATATATATATATATATATATATATATATATATATATATATATATAAGGTATGTGGAAAGAAACTTGCCATTTAAAATTGTTAATTGATTGACTTTCATAAAAACATTTTATTTTGAACAGTATAATGGTCGAATTACAGCAGTGAATATTTCTTGTACCTTTTGTACATTTTCTTGCAATCTGGATGTCGAAGGACGACCGCTTCTGTGTGTCTCTACTACAGATCCAGTATACATCAGCTTGGAATAATTATTTCTGAAGCACGGGGTCCATGAACACTACGGCAGCATCTCTGCACTTGTGCACAGACTGACACACTTCGTAATGGGATGCTAGCAATGTCAGGCGTTGTGTCATTTTGGTCTATAATTGTCAGTCGAAAGTAAAAAAACAGAAATTAGCAAGGATTTAGGGTTCACAATATGTTTTGTTTCATGCAAATAAGCGAAAAGATAGACCATAGCATCGGCCGACATTTAAATGATACTATATACATGTGTGTGTGTGTGTGTGTGTGTGTGTGTGTGTGTGTGTGTAACAAACAAGCAAACACTTCCTTGTTTCTGGTCGTCGGATCTGATATGGTCATTTTATTTATTCCCCATGTTATCCTCAAAAAGTCATTTCGGCAGCAATCCCTCTTTTATACATGCTTCATTAAAGACGACTGAGAAGGTACTGCGATTAAGCTTTTTATTTAATTTTTCTTGTCTATACAAGTGTTTTCTTTTCTGAATACATAGTGTGTAAAAACTGTCCAAAATTTCTCCATTTCCGAACATCATTCGGGACTATTTTTATTTTTAACTTGTAGCTGTGAAGCTTTTTATATATGTATCTGAATTCAGGGGAATGTTTTATTTTCCAAACACGGTCAGCACGTTGTGGCCGTGTTCTTAGTTAATGTTATTGAGTATTGTTTTTTTTTTCTTTTTTGTTATTAGTGCTTCCATTATTTTTAATCTTTGTTTTTTACGATGTGGATGATCCTATTATACTTGCATTTTCTAGTAGTATGTTGCAGATGGAGTTTGGTAGGTTTCTGTGTGTGTTTAAAAGAATCCTAATTGAGCTATGATCAGATAGGTGCAATGTGAGTCGTCTAGATAGGCATGTAGTGGTATAACAAATATAATTATTTGAGAGCTTTGTAGCTTCTCTTTTATTTAGATCTTTCAGGTGCATTGTTATTTGTTGATAATAAGGTTAGCTGTTTTAAATTTTTGTAGTAGATAATTTAATTTTCTTATTGTGCTCGACTGGTGTTGTGTATTTCTTTATGATAGTTCTAAAAGAAAATTCGTCTTGCCTATAATTAACATGGAACCTAATATTATCCCAAAATTATTGCATGTCTGCACAACTTAAGTCGCTATTTGCATTATTCGGACTATTGTCCTCATCTTTGTCGCTATATTACAACGTTTCGGCCGTTGTACGCTCCGGCCTTCTTCAGGTGGTTGGAATGTCGAACTGAACCCTGAAGAAGGCAGGAGCGTATAACGGCCGAAACGTTGTAATAAATATGGCGACAATAGTCCGAATAATGTAAATAGTGTACATAATACCCCATCTCAGAAATATAGACAGATACTGAAGGGCCGAAACGTTGTAATAAATATGGCGACAAAGAGGAGGACAATAGTCCGAATAATGTGAATAGTGTACATAATACCTCATCTCAGAAATATAGACAGATACTGAAGGGCCAAACGTTGTAATAAATATGGCGACAAAGATAAAGACAATAGTTCGATTAATGTAAATAGTGTACATAATACCTCATCTTAGAAATATAGACAGATATCGAAGGGCCGAAACGTAATAAATATGGCGACAAAGATGAGGACAATAGTCCGAATAATGTAAATATATTGTAAATATACCTCATCTCAGAAATATAAACAGAAACATAAGTCGCCTTCTTTGACTTTTGCTACCTTTCCTAATCTGTTTTGCCAATAATTTGTTTCTGCCTCCTTTTGTTTCTCAGTATATCCTGAATGTGTCAAATTTTCGAAGCCTTCTTTCCTTATTATGTATCCTAGAAATTCCAGCCGTTTCTTTCTGATTCTAAATACAGGTATCCTTTTTTTATTCCATTTTCCGTAAAACTTCTTTGTTAATCACATGTTCTGTCTATGGCAACCTTCTGTAGGACGAAATCTGTGTTGCCTCGGCACTACTTTTCTTTCTTGTCTGTGAGGGAATTGTTCATCATCCAATGCTGTACAGAACTTTCATTTACTTGGAATTTCTTTTGGGAAAATATATTCTAATAATCTGAAATTAGGTGACGAGATATTTTGCGAGAAACGTCCTAGTCCTGCATTCGCTGACAAGATCTTTATAAAAAAAAAAATAGTTTTAAACAGGAACGTAACAGCAAGACATGAAGTCATAATCTTATCTGTTCTACTCTTCACATTATGAGTCCCGTAAAACATTAGTTTGGTAGGGCAACGTACGCACTGTAGCCGTAGTACCAATGGTGTATCTAAGGCAAGATAGACTAACGGAGCCCATCACTCTTCAGACTGGTTTTGAATTCAGTGTTTTTATTCTCCTAGACTGGTTACCATTCAAAGCAATCGAGTCTAGTCTGCCCTGTTATTTAACCTGTTAGCTGGAGGAAGATATATTCATACCATTTTCAATCACATAATACGAAATGAAACAGAATCAACCGGAATTTGAATTTTATTCCCTTTTCCAATTCGATAACGGTTATGCTATCCGCACATTGAACTTATCAAACTCATTATACTAGAGTGATTGATTTGTTTTTACGGCTTATCAACCTTTCGCTTGTTATTTAAAGCCAGAAATATTGTAAGGATTTATTTTGGAGATAAAAATGATGTACCTATACAAATCCTACTCTTTAATCCATGTCTGGAGGGACAAACGAGGTGGATTCATGGCTTTCCCATACTTATTGTAAATGAATATAACGAACCTGGAACTGGAACGCGGCTCTTCGATTTGCAATTCCGAGCCATTATCCATTGCACCTCCCACACATCTCAACTTACAGCACCTGGTATTCTCAAGCGGTTAACCATCTAGATACTGACCAGTTCCGGTGTTGCTTAACTTCGGGAACTAATGTTTTAATGCGATACGGTCGTAAGCAGTATTATTCGAGAAATGGTCCGAGTATGTTGGTTATTGTTTTACGGCAAACGTCGAAGATAGATGTCTATGAAGTATTATTTTTACGGTGGGCGCCTTTACAAATGTTTCAAGCCGAACAGCACTGGCTCTTTTGCCCGTGTCAACGAAGGCGATCTTCGCCTTCGATTAAACCAAACGGAATTAGACGCCGTGTTCGGAAATCTATTGATTTTAATAGAACACATTCAATCTGCACTTATCAGTTTAGCATATGCTACACAGCCACTTCTACTTACTAGATTCCGACGCATGGGAATTGCCCGCGTCACGTGATTCTCTCCCAGGAGAAAAGCGTAGGGACGATTTTCATCTCTCACGCGTCGGCCGTGCGCGTTTCCGCTTATCTACTGGACAGTTTACGCCTAGTATTGTCTTATTTATTTATTTATTCATTCATTGAGAGCTCCTTTTTTATTCTCTCTCTCTTCCATAACCAATGCCATACGCGTTTGCGTTGAAAAACGATATTAAGTGTGAATTTTTGGTCTGCTTCTCTGAGGCCAAATTTTCGATGATGCAAGCCGAGATTAACCTACAAAGGTCTTGAGCGCTCGCCAAAATTAGACACTGTCCGTTCGTCATAACACGAGGACTGTTGTTTAGTAACGCCGCATCACTGAAACTTGGCTTTTATTCCCCTTCTTCTATGCGCCGTACTCCTTCTCGGACGCAGGTGATGATGGTCCTCCACAATTTCCTGTTTGTAGCTCTTAGAAAATTTGTCTTTTGTCAACACTCCTAATCCCTGTTCTATCAACCATTTGCACAAGCTACTTAGGCAGGCTATGCGCTGCTTCCCTTTGTCTCTTTTGTCTTCAATATGCCCTTTGAGTGTTAAATTTTCCGAGCCCACTTTTCGCATTATGTGTCCCAAGAGGACCTGACGAAATCAAGGAGATACCTCCCTACGCGAGCTTGTGTAAATGGATGGCAGAACAGGGACTTAGATGAATGATGAAAAGACGAATCTTACTAACAGGTTACACTATTTAGGAAGTCGTGGAGAGTCATGACCAACCATAAGATTAAGGGAGTGCAAGACCATGATTTATGTTGCTGTTGCGGTTTCTCTAGTAGGTAGGTTATTTAATGGGTAGATTTGCCACCCCTAAGTCCAGCCGGTTTTGAAGATAGTCTGCTTGGCAACGAATTTAGCCATAGCTGGGGGCAGGGAGAAGCGTTGGATTCATACTTTTTCCAAGTATATGTGTGCGAAAGTGAATGCAACGAAATCGATTGGAATTTGAACCCGGCACGCCGATTCCACTTCCAGTCACTATAATCGCTGCGCTATGCATGTAACTTTGGTTTTTATAAAGAGACGTCATTTAATGTTCTTGATTCTTTTTTTTTTTTCTGGTAATCGAGTCAGCGGTCGTTTCAAACAACTTTGCCCGAAAACTTCATCAGTGCTAAAACAGACACAACGTGGATGTGTTGGTGTACTGTCCAACTGACGTGGAGAGACCAAAACCTTCGAACGAAGAGGAACTGGATGCTGGAGTTAAATTAATCGACGACATCTAAACGCCTATTTTGGGCTCTTTTAACCTTGGCGCAAATGAACTGCCAGTTTCAAATGACTATCACAAATAAGGAAGGCAGCAACAGAAAAAGAATTGCCAGCCAACGCTGCCTCTTAGCACTCGCTAGAAAACACGGATAAATTTTGGCGTGGGTGGCTTTTTTTTTCTAGAAGTTATATAACAAATCGAATACCTTTTCGAGGTGAAGGTTCTGTGGGTAAACATTAAAAACACGATAATAGGGTTCTTGAAACGTGCAAGGAAATATTTTGTTTTTCATTACTTCTTCAAAATTCAATACATCGTTTAGTGTATCTGTTATATTCTAACACCTTAAGAAGAACAAAGAAAGAACAAAAATAACCCAAAGAAACTGATTCCAAAAATAAGTTAAACATGAAAACATTTTATCTACAAAACGTGACAATCTGTTCCATGCTAGACGCAATCGCCAGGCCTGACGATTGCGTCTAGCATGAAACAGACTGTCGCCTCTAAGTGTTGATTTCTATGTTCACTTTTATATTTACACACGGTCTATCACTGATATTGAGCACTTTATACCATAAATATAGCACACCTTAAGATTATATTTCTTCATATATATATATATATATATATATATATATATATATATGTAGTGGATGCGCACTGCTGATGAGTCCCAAATATAGGATTAAACGGCCGTCCAGTGCTTTCTGCATTCTGTTGAGGTTTCTTCTAGACTCGATGAATTACTTAATTATAATTATCTCAAATCCTCCTAAATTCTATCACTTGTATATCCTTGCTTGAACCGGCTTCTAATGCTCTGTACGGAGCGGCGTGGTGATAGTAGTCGTGGCTCGTGGGGAGGGGGTGTCACAGTCCTATGGGTAAAAGAGAAACTTGGATGAGTTCTACCACGGAATATGTGATCGAGCGGCGCTATATTGAGTCTAATTCGCTACCTCTCCGTCACCGAGGCCTGTTGGAAAAGTTGGTATGACGTTTGCCTGATAACGTAACTGTCCGGGTTTCAATTCTCGGTAGTGGATACGTCCTGCTGATGAGTCCCAAATATAGGACAAAACGGCCGTCCAGTGCTTTCTGAATTCTGTTGAGGTTTCTTCTAGATAGGATGAATTGCTTAATTATAAATGTATTTTGGCAGCATTTTTTCATTAAATATAGACAAGTTTTGTCTATTTATTTTAGTTGGTATTTTAGTTTAGTTGGTATAAACCAATAGCTTTATACCAACGTTTTTCCATACTTAACACTTCTCTTCATTTTCACAAGTTTGACGTCATGAACAGCAATGCGATATTGACTTCCTGCATTTCATATGCACGAATTTATCGTTGCATAGCAATCTTCTATGCAAACAAACAAACTATCATTGCTGCAAAAATACCATATATAATCTCCGATGATAGCTTATGTAAGCCGAAAACTCAGAAAGGATTAAGAATAAAACATGTATCAACATTGTGATTTTCTTTCGTCTTTCAATGATAATGTTAATAAGCTTATCAGACGTTAAGAAAGGATTTTGCTTACAATAGACAAAATTTGTCTATATTATTTAATGAAACACACACACACACACACACACATATATATATATAATTATTGTAAAAGATTATAATAAAAACATACTGAAATCACTACACAAAAGCTTTTATGTTTCAACACTGATTGCCTGAAGAAGTACAAAATTGTATAGGAACATTCATATAGCCTGACGTGCTATACCATTTAGCTACAGAGGATCGTCTTGGTTAACAAGGTCGATTTTACTGTTTTTAAACTACAATTTTCCAGGAATTCCCTCAAACATTCATATCTGCTCGATCCGTATCTAGACGTAAGCAAATGACGTCACACACTACGAGATGGACAAAGTCCGACAATTATTTTAACATATCTTCTGTTTATACGTTATTTTTTATAGATACAAATATTTAAGTAAATGCTCTGTTTATAATAAACAGTATTAACTAGATTTAAACAAGAAGGATACAGGTTCGATTCCTGTCAGTGGACACATATTTTCTATGAAATTTCAAGCTGGTAAATGTTGTTAATACTGTTTATTATTAACAGAGCATTTACTTAATTATTTGTATCTATAAAAATAACGTATAAACAGAAGATAACTATATATATATATATATATATATTTATATATATATATATATATATATATTGTGTGTGTGTGTGTGTGTAATATATTATTATTTATATATTATATGCGGTACGTATTAGAAAAACGCTCAATATCAGAGATAGAGCTAACATATTTGGCTGGATTGATGTGAGTTTGTGACCCTGGGTCTCACGCTTTTGTGATCGTCAAAACACACACACACACACACACACACACACACACACATATATATATATATATATATATATATATATATATATATATATAAGTTAGGATTGAATCTGAATCCAACAGAATGATAATATAAAGAGCAAATAGGAAACGTTTATCAATCTAACATGTTTCACTTTTATTAAAGCTTCGCCAGAGAATGAGATATGGAGAAAAAGGAGAAAGAAATGTTTGTATTTTTACTTTTGTGTTGTTTGATTTTCATTGGTCAATCCTGTTTCACATGCATTCGACTTGTTAAACAAACGTTAGTATAATTTGTGTCATTTTGAATTCAATGACGCGAACATCCAATTTTCACCAATTCGGAACGCTTCAAATTATATAAACATTGGTTTAGAAGAGCCGAATGCAAAAGCGGTATAATAACCTTCTGCCAACACACGACGAGAAGGGGGAGCAAATGGCTACTATACAATGGCAATTCGGTGTCAAACAAGGACTATCTCCTGCTTGAGGTAATTATCGATTTCCTGTCAGTGATCAAGTCTTGTTTTTCTTCTATATCGTTTCAGGGCGTGAGCGATCATAGCTCTTCACAACTTCCTAATCCTTTGCAGATTTTAGCAATGTTTGTCCCATTACTATCACCACCAGTCCCTGTTCTGCTATCCACTTGCTCAAGTAGGTTGATCATGGCTCTTCACATCTTCCTATCATTTGTAGCCTTAATTATGTTTGTCCTCTTACTATCCCTTCCAGTCCCTGTTCTGTCATTCATTTATACAAACTCGTTATGCACAGGGTGTTTCACACTTTTTGAAACAAAGCATCGGCTCCCTTCCCTTTTCCTGTTTCACTGATAGCTGTAATTTGAATCGTTGGAGATTACAGCTATCAGGGAAACAGGAAAAGGGAAGGGAGTTCCACAGGCGAGAGGTGTGAGATATGAAGCTATTGGAGTAGAAGAGATGGCTACATTTAACAGTTTCAACAGTGAAAGGGTGAGAGCGGGATGCCAGCCTCGTAGGGCGCTTGAATTCATGAAGTCTGGGAACCAGCGAAAGCAGCTCCACGGGGCAGTTACCATGAAAGTATTTGTAAAAAAGACAGTGAGAGGCGACGGCACGTCTGTGAGAGAGCGACTGCAGACGAGATGCCAGATCAGGGCCAATTAAATTGCATATCCGTCTCTGGATCTTATCAAGCAGGATGGTGCTCCTCCTCAAAGTATTAATGTTACCATGGTTCCTTGATAAGTTTGGGAAGGGTCTCATCAGCCGCAAAGCTGAAATGGCATGGGCACCTCACTCGCCTGACCTGAACTCCCCAGATTTCTTCCTCTGGGGGTTCCTCAAGGACACCATCTACCAGGCCAATCCTCGCACCAGAGATAATTCAAGTGAGTAGTAGTAAGTGTAATGTGCACGCGTTATCAACTACTTTGCATTCAACAGTGCTTTCTGCTAAACGGTGGACATCTGGAGCATGTCACTCTAGGGCTCCTCTTGACATTTTTCGTTCATATTTGAGACTAAATGGTTGCAGATCCTAAAATGCTATCCTTTTAACCTTTCAATAAATGTAATTTCCATTCCTCTATCATTTGTTCTCCTTGATTTGTGCCCAATCATTTTGTTTCCCTCTGCTTCTCTTCATCAGCTGGTCCTGTGAATGTCAAATTCTCCAAGCCCTCTCTCCTCATCGTGTTTCAGAAATCAACACAAGTATCTATTTTGTTTCTATTTTCCCAAAATTCTTTCGGTACTGTTCATGTTCCACCCATGGTATTTTCAGCATTCTCAAATTTGACTCAAGTTTCCGCTTCATAGCAATTCTTCAAAATTGGCGTTTGTTTATATTAGACGCTTCAAGATTGCATAATACCCGAAAAAATACATTATTATTTACTTATGGGCTGTCATTTCTATTTAGAATTAGGGTATATATGTCGTTAGTTGGTACTCTAGATCAAAGTGTAGAATCTGTTCTTTACCTCATTCTAGTTCTTGTCCTTCAGCCAATACAAGAAGCCACAACCTTCTATTGGGGAAATACACGGGTCGAGTCTGGTCCTGAGAATTTCAATATTGCTGCATTACTTTCTCCATTACACCGGCAACGGTCGTCGCCATGCTCTGAATGGTATGACATTGTACATGTTGTCTAAAATAGCTAATGGGTAACAAAGAGTTTAGATCGCTAACCGAAAACTTTATTTGTTTTTAAAACAATTTATTCACATAGATATTCAGAAATAGACGTCAGGATTCCAGAACATTTGCCCTCATCTGTGAATGGATCATTTCTGGCATGGGAAGTTTTATACCCCAGAAAAAATACCAACAAAAACTGAATAGTTTTTTAGTTCACGTCAGAATAAGCTGCAACCGTAACTCACTGTAACAACTACTACTAAATTTACCACAGGCAACACTGAAGTAGTACCCTTACTGCATTCACAACAGTCAACAATCTTTTTTAAGAGAGTTCTAGAAAATTCAAAATTCAGCTATGAAGAAACAATGCAAGCCAAGGTTGAAAGCAAAAGAATGCAATCTCGCGAGTTCTGGGAGATATCATCTCAAATTTCGATCATAAATGGCCCTGAGGTTATCTCAAACACATCTGATACTGTAAAACTCTTCACAAATAAATTGCCTCTAACATCATATTACATGACAAATTCTAACCTATTCCTGACTTTCCTTCTCGCACGAAGCACAAACATTATAATATCTCTTTCACGGTCCAGGAATTTTCCATTTTTATCGAAGGCCGTCAACCTAAGAAGATTACCGGTCCAGATAAAATCTCTATCACGGACCAGGAATTTTCCATTTTTATCGAAGGCCGTCAACCTAAGAAGGTTACCGGTCCAGATAAAATCTCTATCACGGACCAGGAATTTTCACTTTTATCGAAGGCTGTCAACCTAAGATGGCTATCGGTCCAGATAAAATCTCTATCATGGGCCAGTTTCCATTTTTATCGAAGTCCGTCAACTTAAGAACGTTACCGGTCCAAATAAAATCTCTATCATAGCCCAGGAAGTTTCCATTTTTATCAAAGGCCATCAGACTAAGAAGGTTACCGGTCTAGATAAAATCTCTATCACAGCCCAGGAAGTTTCCATTTTTATCGAAATCCGTCAACCTAAGAAGACTGCCACCCCAGATAAAATCTATATCACGCCGTAGTAATTTTCCAGGTTTATCGAAAGCCTTTAATCTAACAAGGCTACTGGTCCAGATAAAATTACAGCGTTTTTTTTATTAAGTCCTGAGTGATCTCCGATTTTTTCATTTAGTCCTGAGTGATCTCCGATCTATGCATAAATGCTTAACACGGACAGCCTCCTGAGCGACAAGCAATATGGATTTCATTCTGCTAGGTCCACTGTTGGTATCCTGTCATTACGCGCAGAATCAATGAGGCGTCAGACAATAAATACGATCACTTAGATACGCTATATCGAAGGCAAAAACTCGAAATAACCAAAGTCGAGCGGCTGATAGTTCCTCTGACAACCCCAACAGCTCAATGGTGGGAAAACTGGATTCTCACATTCAATGGATCAAAAACTAAACTAGTGAAGCTCCATTACCGAGCAGATAATGAATTTTTGCCTATCGCTATGAACGGGTGTTCTCTAAAAGGAGGCGCCATTATCTTGAGTGCCTCAAGCGGAACTCATACGGGGTTTCATCAACAAGTATCGAGGCCGTTTGGTACATATTAACTCAGTCATGCATACACACGTTATAACGTTCTAGCTGACTTCCGTTGTTTATATAAGCGCATGGAAGGAAGGTGTGTAGAGTGTGGTCGTCTCACCACATCACACAGTTTCCATCAGTGACCATGGCTTGTGCAACAGTTTTTGACCGAGCACAATATTCCCCAGGTTCGACAAACACCATATTCCTCAGGTCTTGCCCTTTGAGACTTTTCCTCTTAATAAATCAAAGAAAGAAAGAAACAAGATTTCAATACGCCGAGGAAATCCAAGAGAATTCAACGAGACAGCTGCTCGCTATCCCCCAAAAAAGGAGTTCCGGGAATGCTTCCATCAATGAAAACGTCTCGAGAGTTTTTTACCTGAATACGTATATACGATTCAACGCAAAAAAAATGCTTGTAAAATGACCAGTTCTTTGTATTGTTCCAGAAAGTCTCTAACTTTTCCCTCCATGCTTTACCTTTATAAGAGAAAGGTTAGACCCAAAATGGACTCCTGGAATTTCGAATGAAACATTTTACGCGGGTAAATTTTTCTCGTTCTACTAATCATACTTCGGGAGATCTCGTATGTTCTCATCTGTTACTGCTCACTTATGGCTTGCCCGATTCTCACCTCGTCTAAGTCCACAGCACAAAGATGTATTTACTTGGTCACCAAATTTATTAACCAACGCTTTACTCCGATTGTCACGTAGGTTGATTTCAAATACGCTGTGAGGTTTTTCTTTTCTTGCTTAATCAGAGTTATCTCCCTTCGGCTATACAAAAACGTTCACGAAGCTAGGAAATGAAAAAAACTGATTCCGTAAAAGAGTATAATGATTTACTAAGCTTACGTTGTATGTGTCACAAGGCCGAAAGTGTGGAGCACCTAGCGAAGATCGAACTTACTACTCAGTCGAAATTGATCTAGCCAGAAAAACTTGCTAATCAATATTCCATGTCGAAGTGCTTGCCGTAAAAGATTATAGTACCACGGCGGTAATTCAAAAAAAGTTCTCGACTGTTGTCACCAACAAGCTATTAAGTGAACCCCAAGAGCCTCTTACGACATCAGTAAATTATCTGTGTCTCTGTTAAGAAGGAGATTATAAATCAACATCATCATCACCCCTTTTTGTAATCGCAAGGCGGGGGTCCGAATGCAGAAGCCATATTGAATCTCCTCCACAACGGTCTTTCAACGGCAGCCATCAGCAATTCTTGTGTAGCCATACTTTTCCATTGTTTGACATTGTCCAACCAGTTTTTGCGTTGGCGTCTTCTCCTACGTCCCCTTTCAACGGTGACTTGCATGATGATCTTGCACAGGCTATCGTGCCTTTAACTTGTCCAAACTACGCCATTTTCTCCGTTTACCAGTGACAAGATGTTCTTGGTAGCCTACAAAACTTTCAACCCTTTTCCTCAAACTCCCTGGTTTTATGTTCCCAACAGAAGATACTAAGGACTTTTCTCATGATTTTTTTTCTCAAACGCTTGGATTATTCTCTCTGTTTCTGCCAACTATGTCCACGTTTCGCATCCATATAGGAGAATGGAGACTACCGGCGATAATTGTCCAAAAGGACATAATTGTCTCTGTCAAAAGGGATATACGCCGTCACTTTTGACGACGTGGGTAAGCTATTAAACATTTAAAACTCATCCAAATTCCCATTGGTGCTTTTAAATTTACAGCCTCATGCATTTTCAGCAAATAAATATAATCTATATTCTTTTTTTTTTCTTTTTTCAATTAACTACAATTTTTTATTCTTTTTTGAATGAATCGAGGATTCTAGGCGAAATGCATTCTAATTTTGATGAATTGATCTCTACTCCAGTTTTAAAGATTTTGGATTTTAAACATTTTGAAGGTGTTAACAGCAGTGAATAGGGATGCTGGCATAAGGTCATACTGACATAAAGATTTTATCTACTCTCCAGATTATTTTATTGAAGGTGACCTTGGATTGTCATTTTGAAGAATGGCACACTTTCTGTTAGCCAAGTTAAAACATTTTCGTGTAACTCTTTGGTTTGGTTCGTTCTTCATAATAATCAGTGATTATCAAATTGGATTTTAAGGAATCGTTGTAAAGGAAAGCTACCATATTCTAGAGACTGTTCACCAAGAACTTACGTGGATAAAACATTAATTTGAATATTAATAAATATTTTCGTTCAGAATCTCATATTCTTACCTATATTATTTACATCATTCGGATTGTTAGCCTCATCTTCATTGCCATGTTCACAACGTTTTAGCCGTTGTACGCTCCGGCTTTGTTCAAGTGATTGGACCTCGGAGATGAGGTATTATGATTACTTACATTATTTACATTATTTGGACTTCTATCCTCATCTTCACTGCCATATTCACAACGTTTTGGCCGTTGTACGCTCCGGCCTTCTTCAGGTGATTGGAATTTCGAACCAAACCCGGGGTAGATCGTTTTAGTTCTACGTGCCATGCCTCTTCCGGATGTCTCCGTTATTTCCCTTTAACTCAACTCTCAAAGTTTGGTCCACCATTGCTGTGGCCTGGTATCGAACTCAAAACTTTTTGGATCTAGTCACTGGATCTAACCAACGTCTTTATCCACTGGGACATGAGTCAAATATATAGACAGATATCTCATAAAAAGGTTTAACTTCTAGGTGGGCTTCTGCCATATTTGAACAAAATACCTTTCTATCTTTAAAAATATGAAATGATTTTTACTAACAACCTCATAAATGGTAATTATAAAATACTTATGTCGTTTTAAGATTTCCTAACTTTTACTTTTTTTCTATCTGTCTATATTTCTGAGATGAGGTATTATGTACACTATTCACATTATTCGGACTATTGTCTTCATCTTTGTCGCCATATTTATTACAACGTTTCGGCCGTTGTACGCTCCGGCCTTCTTTGGGTGGTTGGAATGTCGAACTGAACCCTTTATTTCGCTCACTGGGATAGACTGTTCTAGTTCCAAGTGCCATATCTAACTGATGTCAGTTATCTCCTGTTAATTCCCCTCTCCAAGTTCTCCACCGCCTTGACCATGTATTGAACTCACACTCTTTGGGTCCTGTCACTGGGTCTAACTAACGCCGTTATCCACTGTGCCATGTGTCTTTTATTGTTTTGTTATCATTTCACCCCAAGCAAGGCTTTAAAGCCACTAAGATGCAAGGGATTACTAAGAGTGGAAGAAATGAGAAAACATTAGTGAGGAGAAAGGAAAATAAATGAACAGGTTCCAAGAAGACAGGAAAAGTTAAACTTTTGAAGATCGTAGGTGACAAAAAAGCAAGAAACCGGAAGAATTCCACAGTGCGAAAGAAAAAACATTTTTTTAATTATTTCACCCCAAGCAAGGCAATAAAGCCACTAGGACGCAGCGGATTAAAGGGGGTGAAAGAGAATGAAAAGACTTTAGTGGCGGGGGGGAGTGAGGAAAAGACAACAAAGAAACGGGGTTTAGGAAGGCAGAAGATGACGATTGAAGTTGCATTTAAATTTTTGAAGACTGTAGTTGGCAGGGTAGCAAGAATTCAGAAGGGCGTCGCACAGGTGAAAAGTGCTAGAAAAAATGTTAGAATAGAAATGGTGGTGTCATCAACAGTAAAATCAACAATAAAACGGTGAGATCTAGTTGCCAATCTTGTCAGTCAGTTATGTGTCATGCGTGATACACGCTTAGGCGACCATGTATCTCTCGATCAAGATAGAACCCGGTCTGCCCTGCTATTTACCCACACCTGGTGGGAGAAGAAGAGGATTCATACCTTTCCCAATGGTATTAGCACATAAGTGAATGTAATCGATTTGACTGGAATTCGAACTCGACCTTCCGATTTCTCAATCCGAGCCGCTATCCATTACTCCATTGTGCCTAAATTAAAGCGAGCTTAAATTCATGTAGGCGGGACACCTGGAAAAATGGTCAACACAACAGTTGCCATGAAAATATTTGCAGAAAAGGCAAAGTTAAAAAAGTAAAACTTCCAGTTATATCGAACTATTTCAACTGTAACATAATGAGACCTTTCTGCCAATCTAGTACTGCGCTTAAATTCACGAGGTCGGTGTACCAGAGAGGAGTGCTCATAAGAACAATTGCCATAAAAATATTTATAACACAGGGCGGTAAGAAGCTGAGATGCTAGGTCAGGGTCGATAACATTGCCGATTCTTTTTGAATTTTGTTAGGAATTCCGAGATATTTAACAGGAGCACAAGACCAGATGCACGGTCGAATGGTTATGATGACTTATAAACGCACAAGAAAGGTATGGATAAGAAAAACTGTCTGACACAAGCGAACACAGTGAACCAACTTTCCTAGCAGTAGACTTTGGTAACTGTTTCAATATAATCGTTCCACGTCAGGCCGAAAAGTCACAATGAGCTGCTCTCTAGGAGGTTGGCGTCAGCCATGGTGATGGAGAGTAAAATAGTTTTCTAAGATGGCTAAAAGACAAACAGTCTCGTTTTGAAGGCGTTAAAAGTTGCAAGTCATTTCTTGCCCCAGTTAACAACAGAAACAACTTCGATACGTTTTAAACTCAACCAGTAAAAGGATTACGAGAAAGAATTCCGTTTCTCGCGAGATTTATTTTTGGAACATATCTCTCGTCATTGCAAAGACAAGCTATCGGCCGAACCAAAACTTCTATAAATTCAATCCATGGATCAGGCAGCGTGTATTTGCACTCAGTGGAAACGGGCGATCAATAACTGAACCGAACTAAAACTAAGAACGAAACATGAGCAGTGGGACGAGAACAATCTACCACCGTAAATTAAATAAAGTGTTGCAGTTCAGAATTCCTTATAGGTTACCCGGGTCGATATATACATGAGGAAGGCCGGGGGGCACAACGACCGAAATGTTGTCATAGCAACAACAAAGATGAGGACAATAGTCTTAATATAAATACAGTAAAAAATGATAACGCTTAATCCCAGAAATTCAGATAGAATTTCTATAAGTTTGTTTTCCAGTTGATTTTCTGGAATGTCCTGTTACCTATCATTGTCTTTGGGTAATCTAAAAATTTATTGAATGAATAGTTGTCTCCTAAAATCATATCCTTCTGGCGTATTTTTTCCCGTCCCTTTTATTTTCCCAAGTCCTTTCAATCTCATCCAAGATCATCTTCAGGGATCAACTGCTAGGACAACAAAAAAAAAAAATCATGTAATTGATAGTTGGGAATTATTTTGTAAATGCGCATGAAACGCGCTCCGTTAGAGCCAATTTAAAAATTAACTATTAAGAATATGTAAGGGAGATAACTTAATTTATATTTTTTTATTATTAATGTTTGAAAATACTCAACCTGCAATTTAGAAAAAAAGGGTATGAGAAAAACTACGACGTCTTACTTAATCAGTTTAATAACAGCACTAAGAAATTGATTCGTGAATTTGAGAGGATTAAAATAAAAATAGACATAATATGTCTCGATTATTGAACCAAACATGCTTGAATTAATACACACATACATAAACACACACACACACACACATACATATATATATATATATATATATATATATATATATATATATATATTATGAAATGGAGAGAGAGAGTCCGGCAATTATTTTAAGAGATTTTTTTTTTTTATGTTTATACGTTTATTTATAGATACAAATATTTCAGTAAATGCTCTGTTTATAATAAACAGTATTAACGATATTCAGGTCGGTAAATGTCGTTAATACTGTTTATTATAAACAGAGCATTTACTAAAATATTTCTGTCTATAAAAAGAACGTATGAACAAAAAATGACTTAATATATGTATATATATATATATATATATATATATATATATATATATAATTTTATAAAAATGGGCCCAGCTTGCTATGTAAATTGATTCCCATACGGAAGCCAAAACAAATATGTTCTTACGATTTTCGATTGAAAATATATCTCCATTCATATTTTGCAGAGGAAAATATTGAGTAACTGAATAAGGAAATGGGGAAAAAACTATGTAACGTGTAACGTGTTTCTTCCTATAAAAAAGACTTCGTCAGACTAAAGTAATATTTTCTTATATATAAAAAATATATATATATATATATATATAGAGAGAGAGAGAGAGAGAGAGAGAGAGAAGGAGGAAGAGAGAGGGGGAGAGAGAGGGGGAGAGAGATAGGGAGAGAGAAAAAGAGAGAGAGGGAGAGAGAGAGAGGTGGTGAAAATAAACGAAACACGTCAGTTATAATTATGCACCGAACGAAAGCGCTGAAGATGTAGTGATGCTAAATTTAATTTTTTTTTATTTTATATTTCTGGCGTCTGACGTGTCTAGACGCAGCAACACGGCCGATTTCATTTACTTTACCAACGTTTTTTTGTTTTTTGTTTTTTTGCATTGTTTTGTTTTTGCTTTTATCGCTGTTATTTGAAATATGCCACTCAGCGACAACAGAATTTTTTACGTCGATACAAGTAGGACGCGAAAAATTTCAAAATTGTAATATGCAAATTCTAACAGGACAACGCGAATCAGTTCATTCTTCCTACTGATCCCGTTACTTAATCCACGGTGGCAAACTCTCATCATTTCCGTTGTGTCTTGACGGAGACAAAACGCATGGTCCATAAAACATTTTTCAACTTTATCATATTCTGAATTTAAAACTCTGAAGAGAACGGGAAAATAACTCTAGAATCTGTGACTTTTTTGTATTTGTAGGTTTGTTGAATTGGATCGTGATTACGATTCCAATGTAATAAATTATAACCATGGAACATTAGTGTTTGAGCTTTTTATATTATATTCTTACTCTGTCCTGGACATTGAGTTCTACCTGGATTCTATCCTCTTAGGAATTTATATATATATATATATATATATATATATATATATATATATATATATATATATATATATATATATTGACCACTATATATATATATATATATATATATATAGTTGTATATTTAGGCAGCAATTCTTCCTTTACGCATGTTTCATTAAAAACGACAGACAACGTACTACGGTTAAGATTATTATTTAATTTTTCTTGTGTTCTAACAAGAGCTTTCTTTTCTGGACAAAGGGTGTGTAAGAACTGTCCAAATGTTTTATATTTCCGAGCGCTTTCGGCTATACCTTTAGTCATTATCAAGGATGATTCGATTTTTCAGCTTAATTGAGTGTGTGCGTTCTGTGTGTGTCTTAGTGTGTGGTAGGGATGTTTTTAATTTCCGAATACGGTTAGCACATTGTGGCCTTGTTCGTAGTTAATATTGTTAAGAGTTGCCTTTTTCTTTTTATTATTAAAGCTGCCATTATTTTTAATCTTTTTTTTTGCAGGTGGATGCAGTTAGTATATTTGTGTTTTCTACTAGTATGTTCCTAATGGAGTCGGGTAAATTTGCTTGAATCAATATATATATATATATATATATATATATATATTTTGAACAATAAGAAAATAAAAAATTAAAATCATTAGACACTCTGGGTTGTAGATTAATATTCTTTCGTTTTTTTATTATTATTATTCCATTTAGATTCCTCGACTAGTTTCGACCGAAATGGCCATCATCGGGAGGAGAAATATTTCTGCTTGCTGTTGGCAGTGAACTACAGAAATGAATGTCTTTTGTTGGAGAAAATGAACTTTTGTCTGTAGTTTTCATTTGTTTTTTTATTTTTTATCTTTTTCACATGAATCTTTTAACATTCCTTGTGTTGGTCAAACAGTCTCTTTTAAGTTGTTATTTGAGATAAGAACTGGATAGATACATTGTGTATTTAGGCAGCAATTTTTCTTTCATGCAAGCTTCATTAAATGTACCAACAAGGTGTTTGATTAATTTTTTTTATATAATTTCTCATATGATCTTTTTTTCTTATCAGTAGACAAATTATACAAAAACTGTCCAAATGTTATATTTTTCCAAGAGCTTTCGGCTATACATTTAGCCATTTTCAAGGATGAAATATGTTAACAGTTCAAGGAGACATTTGTATCACTAACACACAAAAAAGAGAATGTTTAACATTGAGAATGTTTAACATCGAAAAACATAAGGAAAATTAATTCCTTTTAATAATATGTGGAAATATCCACTCTTTCCCTGATGAAGGTCGCGAGACCGGAAACCCGTGTCGCAAAATTATGGAAAACATGGCATAATATTTTTTTTTTAAATCCACATTACAACCAAAAACGTTTACAGTTTTCTCTTCTTTTTTATATATATATATATATATATATATATATATATATATATATATATATATATATTTGTGTGTATATATATATATATATATATATATATATATATATATGCTGCATATTTTGATTCAAGTAAATTTGGTTAAATAATTTGGATGTATTTAGTCTGTTTCTTTTTTTTTAATTCTTTCAAGTCCACGAATTAATTTCTTGGTGGCTGTAGAAAATTGATCTATGCAAGAGAAGTAACGTAAGTGTATTTTTGAAAGATTTTTTTTTAAAGAAAATTGTTTTTCTAAAGGATTTTTAATTGCAATATTTTAATTTATCATGCGGCTAGAAATATTTAAGAACTTTGTTGTTATACTCGGTGTTGACATTATTTATTTTTGACTCCAATTCTCTTATATAAACGGCTTCCAGAATTTTAAGTTTTTCCATATTATTATCTTGATGGAACATTGATGTATTTTTCGGCAATATCTCTCTAAACTGTTAATATGGACATAGGTGTTTCTTTAAATGTTCTGGGATTGAACTATAATCGTTCAAGTGTAACATAAGTCTTCTCGTCATATATATATATATATATATATATATATATATATATATATATATATATATATATATATGTGTGTGTGTGTGTGTGCGTGAAAATTATTCAGGCAGAGTTACCTGTAAAGGAATAAAAAGAGACAAGAAGTCGGTTAAGAAGAATAGTTTTTCCATTTGTCTTTTTTCATATATATATATATATATATATATATATATATAATCCTGAAAAAATATTTTTAAAAATCCTAATCTCTTAAACAAAAGAAATGAGTTGATTAGCACCTGCCTTCCTAGAACTAAATTCCTACTTAAACCCGTTGACCCAGATTAATACAGTCTAACCGGCCTAGGCGTCCACATACAAGTATTGATATTAATTTTTGAATATTTTTTTTTTACTTTCCTTTTTGACTACCTTTATTGTACAACTATTGTTAATTTTAGAGAATTCAACATTTTTCGCATTTCATTTTTTTCCATCATCCTATCAATACCATTTTTAGTATATATTTCTATTAATTTTAATTTTTAGTTTTTGCTTTGTTTGTTTTCTCTTTCTTTCACCTTTAGTCTTACTATTAGGAACGTGTTTATTGACTCATTTATCTGTATTCATTAATTTTATTCAATTATTCATTTACTTGCCTTATTTCTCCTTTTATTTATTTACTTGCATAAGTTCATATATATGGCTTTCATTTCATTTTATTTTACCTTACCTTAAGTTATTTTATCCCGGCATATTTTATTATTACTGATATTCCTACTTTTAGTTGTTTTAGGAAGATTAATATTATTATTATTAATTACTCTATTGATTCCCGGAAAAAAATAGAGTTACCACCCTTGATTTTATAACACCATTTCTAATTGTTAAACCAGGGTTCCTCTAAATCAGAATTTATATTTCTTATGTCCAACCATATTTTCAATCTTAATTGTCGATCTGGGCTTCAAATTCAAAACCAACTGCAATACAATTAAACATTTTAACGTGTTTATTTACATATCCATATGCTCCTATATGAGGCTCTTAATTAATTCTACTTTATTTTATTTGTTTTTCTGATTTTATTTTAAATCATTTTCTTTGTATCATTATTATTATTAGCAGTAGTACTTTATTTTGTTTTTTAAGTGCTAATACCCTTGGGAAAGGTATGAATTCTCTTCTTCTCACCCTGCTATGAGCAAATACGAGTCAGATCGGATTCTATAGCCTTGGATGGCAACTGGTCAACCGCAGAAAGAAAAGGCAACCTACTGCGGGTAAAAAGATACATGATCGCCTAAACGTGTATCACGTATGGCACAGATATGTCCCGAAAATGGATATATTTGATCGAAGTAGCTAAGTGGTTTTGGCTACTGTAACCAAGTAGTACACGGTAGCAGTAATCGACTGGTACTCGTCGTAGTCGCAGGTAATAGGTGTAGACCAATAGGATAGCCAATGGCGTAGTCCAATGGGCGTCGGCATAGACTTAAACTCTGTCGTACCTACACGTCCGTCTGTATTTATGACGGACACCAGCCAATCATATTCCAGTGAGGGGGAACTCAGGTGTATGCATATTCCATTATATCAGGCACATAACTGACTGAAATTCATTTACGTGCTAATAGCTTTGGGAAAGGTATGAATCTTTTTCTTCTTCCCCCATCTATGGTTAAATAGCAGGACAGACTAGGTTCTATAGCCTTGGATGGCAACTGGTCTAGCGCAGAAAAAATGGCAACCTACTGTGGGGAAAAATCTGCCTTGTCAGTTATGTATCGAAAGATACATGATCGCCTAAGCGTGTATCACGCATAGCACATAACTGAACTGAATTTTATTTTATTCTATTCTATTTTATTTTATCACGGTATACTTTGTTCTTGATATCATTAGTTTCAGTTAGTTTAATCATATTATTCTCAATTACACTCTTGTAAAAAAATTGAGTTGCCTCCCTTGATTTCCCAACGCCCTTTTTTGTTTACTTACGTTTTTAAAACAACCGTCTCCCTAATTTAGAATTTATATTTCTTTTTTCCAACCTTATTTTAAATCTTAAATGTTAATATAAGCTTAAATTCAAATTTAAAATTAAACTACAATTCATTTAAATATTTTAACTCCAATAATATTCCACCCCAACAATAATATCTCTCGTGTGAACCAGAAAATTAAAAAAGAAAAATGGTGTCAACTCAAATTATAAATAAAAATAAATATAATATTTCCAGCACTGGAAAATTGCTTCGGTATGAAACTCGGAGTTGTGCAATTAATACAAAATATTATGTATGTTTCTTTTATATATATATATATATATATATATATATATATATATATGTGTGTGTGTGTGTGTGTGTGTGTGTGTGTGTGTGTGTGTGCGTGCCTAATAATAAAATTTTACAATCAAGGGCACTGACAAGTGAATAATTCATTTTATTTATTAATATCCGACCGACGAATTTAAGACGTTAGAATCAAGCAAGTATGAAAATTGAAATATCTAGGTTATGACATAACAGAGGACGAAAAGTGTGACACCGAAATCCGAAGGCGCATTGGAATTTTGGAAGATGACTTCCAAAAGTTAAGCAAAGTATTAAGAAACAGGAAAATTTCGTTGAAAAAAGTAATGAACTGTGATGTAATCTCGGTCCTCCTATATGACAGCGAATGCTGGACAGCATATCCTAAAGATTGAATAAGAGACTTGAGCCAACAGAAATGTAGTTCTACAGAAGGATACTGAGAATTACCCGGTGTATATGTGACAAACGACGAAGTTTTCAGGATAATGAAAAGAAAAAGTACATACTCAGAATCCGAAAAAAAAAAAAAAGAATTGCCATTTCTATGACATATAATGAGGAAAGAGGACTTGTAGAATTTGACACTCTCAGGGCATATTGAAGACAAAAGGGACGGAGGAAAGCGGCGTATGAACGAGCTTATGCACATGGTTGGCAGAATAGTGACGAGAAGGAATAAGTCAAAAGTTTCTCACAGCTAAAAAAAAAACCCCAAAAAACACGGGAAGATGTAGAGAGACATAATAATTTTCTTATTAAACACAGTAATTGCCAAGTCTGCTCCCCTTAAAAACGCTTTCTCCCAAAATAAATTCTTTATTATTATTAGTAGTACCATATATACTCATGTATAGTGCGCATTCTTATGATCCGTTTTTACATAAAAAAAATAGGAGGTCGTACTATACACTGGTAATTTTTTTTTTGGAAGAGGTGAAAAATAATGCATTTTCGGTTATCGGTTAGACTATACACAGGTAATTTTTTTCATTTTTTTCTGGAGGGTTTAGAATTCATGCATTTTCTGCGATGGTAGCCTACTTGGCAGGCCTACATTCTCATGGTGCCTTCTGATTAACCTTAGGAAGGTTATTTTCTTTTCATCTTCCATCTGTAACCACTTGTTAGCCTTTTCTCTTTTTGCACGCTATCTAAATCTTCTTATCAGAATGTTTTTTTCTTAGCATTTTGGAGTAGCTTTGTACAAAAAAGAAAAACGAAGAACATTTATTTGATGAGAAGGGCTCAATAAGTAGGTTAACTTATGAGAAAGGAGCCCCATAGCCGAGAGCGGTTTCGAATGTTACTTCTCCTAGACCTGTTGCCACCCAAGGCTAAAGAACCCAGCTATTTACCAATAGTTTTTTTTGGCGGGGGGGAAAAAGATGATTCATACCTTTTCCAAGGGTATTAGCATGTAAAATGGATTCGACTGGAGTTTGAACTCGGCTCTCCGATTTGTCGATCCGAGCCGCTATCCATTACTCCACCGTGCCTCCCAGTATGCTTAGGATGATGTCCTGTATTACAATATCTGACTACGCTAGTCCTACTGGTATTGCTCAGAAGATGAAGTCTCATTATGCACGAGCGACATTCGAAAATCGGTTTTTCCTTTAAAGAAAATTCTAGGCTAGTTCTGCATATGAAGTCGACGTATACACGGGTATATACGGTATATAACATATGTAAACTTTCTCACAATATTTTAGTCAACTTGATATATTCTTGTGAACATGAAAACTAAACGGAGGTATGTGTTTCGATGACTAAATGACAAGAAAAACGAACGAATTCTGTTTTATATTATCGATCAAACAAGAAGACACTATTCTAGACAGTCTTGTTTCGGGATTGCTTGCCTGTGTTGGGCAAATATTAGACGCCATTATGTTGCGGGAATTAACACATTGGATAGTAAATATTTACTGGCTCCAGGAATATTTATCCCACAAACAAGATTGGCGGACTCAATATAAGACCAAGTAAAAAAAAATAGTTATTTTTTTTTTAAGCATATCGCCCCAAGCAAGGCGGGAATGCCACTATCACGCAAAGAATTACAGAGAGTGAGAGCGAGAGTGCCACTGGAATGCAAGGGTTTACAGAGAGTGAGAGCAAAAGTAAAGAGAGGTGTTTCGGGGAAAGGATATAAAGAAAGACGAGGATCAGGATCAAGGCATCAGAAGATGTCAATTGACATTACATTTGAATATTATAGCTATCAGAGCGGCAAGTAAGCGGAAGGGAGTTCCACTGTCGGGAAGTGCGAGAGAAGAAGCTGTTGGAATAGAAGTGGCGGTTACATTTAACCGTTTCGACTATGAAAGGTTGGGACCGAAATGCCAACCTAGTAGCACGCTTAAATTCATGCAGCTTGGAATTTCATTCAAAAGACCACTAGCACTCAAGGGGCTATACAGAGTGAGAGCAAGAGTAAAAAGGGTTTTTTGAGAAAAGGATATTGAGAAGGACGTGGATCAAGATCAAGGCATCAGAAGATGTCGATTGACATTACATTTGAATATTTGAAGATTATAGCTATCAGGGAAGCAAGTAACGGGAAGGGAGTTCCAGTGTCGGAAAGTGTGAGAAAAGAAGTTGTTGGAGTAGAAGCGGCTGTTACATTTAACCGTTTCCACAGCAAAAGCGTGGGAGCGAGATGCCAACCTAGTAGCACGCTTAAATTCACGCAGGTTAACACAAAACAATATAAAACAAACGACAACTGTCTGTATTGACAAAAAGGGAAAAAAAGAAAACATTTAAAGATTAGTTACATGGAAAACATTTAAATTAGAAAATGTGCGTTTTTTGTGTGAAATATATGTATGTCTGCGTGATAGACACGTGTGTGAAATAGTTCTAAACTCAAGAGAAAGAAAGAAAAACACACGCGAGCCCAGTTGTTCGCGTTCGTACGGTACATAAACTGCATCTTAATGCCAGAATTGAAAAAACTGTAAAAGAAAGTAGGGAGATAAATGCTCGCCGTTATATAGGTTTAAGCGGCGCCCTACCGGAAACATGTTTTTTTTTTTTTTGTTTTGTTTTGTTTTTGTTTTTTAGAAAAAGTCAAGTGGGATAACCCAAAGTCTTATTAACTATGCCACCAAATTATTTTGATATCTGAATGTATCATTTGGCGTTGAGACATTTGAAAACTAACGCAAGAAATATAGGAAGATGTCTTTTGGTTTAGGGGCATGCGCGTTATCCTCAGAAGCCCTCGGATAATCCTTTAAACTAAGAGTAAAAGACTTAGTATAATCTTAAACCGATTGCTTACGATATTAACGGAAGCATTATATTTACAATCCTAAACGAATCTGAAATTCGATGTTTAAAATCTTAGATAAAAACTAGAGCCTAAATAAGGGGATCTATTCTGGTTCCCTTAAAAACCCTGCAAAGGAAAGATTAGGAAGAAAAATAACATACAGGATAGTATTCTATTTTCTGGCATCGGAAAAACAGACAAACACTTTTCCAGACGTCATTGCACCACAGGCTACGCTACAAATCTATTTCTACATCTAATTGTATCTTTTAGTGTTTAGACGTATGAAAAACGGTGGAGGAAAAATAGGAAAGAGTCTTCTGGTTTCAGTGATGCACATTATCTACCAAGGTCGATATTGTCTGGTACTGGGTCATATCGATTTTTGGTGTCTGGCTTCGAAGCGACGAAAAGGTGATGTTTGACTGGGAAGAACGGTAAATTATAGGAGCTATATAAATGGAATAGGCCACGGAGACTTGTACTCTTAAGACAAACTCGAATATAAGCATAGTGAAGGATTTTTTGCTTTTATTTTTCCACATAAAAGCTCTAAATATAAACCTGTCAAACGGGGCGCCTACCCTAGAGGGATTACCTGTCAATTTTGTCTCACAAACTATCAATAACGGATTCGATCATCAGTTTAAGTCTCACGTCTGTAATCATGTACCTAAAAGCCTTGTAAATAACTAAGGTGATCGCTCGAGCAATTTGTTGAAATTATCCTCCTTGGATTATAAATAACAAACTTGCTTCATTAATTCTTTCTAATATTCACCCAATACAACGTTTACGAGCCACTCAATGTAGAGTTATCGCGGAATTATATCAGCGTAGAAAAGTACAAGTGTTAGGAGTATAGAACCGAAGCAGAATTTAGAAGGAACTGGGAAGCCCAATCCTGAAAAAGAAACAAGAGATGAATCACTACACCTGTTTAAAAGAACGGGGAGGAGTGTGAACCAAACGATAGGCGAACCTATCTACCAGATCTATAGTAATGTGATGTCAATCCTCATTGGGTTTCTTATTATGGTGACTCTCAACCTGTCTAAGCTTATCAAGAGCTTATCTAGTACTATGAGTATTCCACTATTTTTGTCTTGTGCCAGTTAATGCTAACCATAATCGATAATTATAAGACTTCCAGACACATCGACACTTAAGTGGGGATTCATTGCAATAACTCATTGATGTATTGCTAAAGCTTCTCACATCGACCAAACTATCATTTCTCCCTCCCTATCTCTTCCCCTCTCTCCTCTTATCTCCCCCCCCTCTCTTCCATACACACACACACACACTCTCTCTCTCTCCTCCTCCTCCTCCTCTGCGCTTACTGGTTGCTGACTCTAGTTGGGGTATTTTATGTCGTACTTTGTATAGAGCACCTAGTGAGGATCGAACTCACTACTCAATAGTAGTGACCAACCAGAATAGTTTCGCTAACGATTAACCCACTCAACAAGCCTCTCTGTGCCTGTTGGTATGTTTCTGACGCAAACAAACACACACACACACACACAAACACGCACAAACACACACACACACACACTCACACACACACAAACACACACACACACACATGTATATATATATAAGCTAAACGCAATCATCAGGTCACCATATATATATATATATATATATATATATATATATATACACGAGGTTAAGTTAAAAATTATTCGCACTTTCGTCATAACATATCTTTAGGTTTATCACACTATTTTCTGCTAACGGGCGCTTATAGTTGCTACTATTGTGCTCACGTGGTCGAAGTTTGAGTTTGATCGCGTCAGTTTTCTTGCTGCTGTTAAAATGTAAACATGACCGCTCCGCTTGCAGTGTGCAATCTACACTGGTGCTTTTTTCTGGAGGGTTTAAAATTCATGGATTTTCGATTATCGTAACCGACCTGGAGGCTTACATTCTCCCCATTTATCTGCTATAAAATATGTCCAGATTCATGCCCATTTGACTACGGTAGGCCCACGAAGAAAAAGGAATACAGGGGTCGCACTATACATTAAGTATATACGGGTAAACGATTTTGGACTATATCATGTTTGGTAAGTGGAAGATTGAGTAGCTCCAGCCCAGATATTACAGCAGTACTGCGTTTGTGGTTGAATCTATTATAAATTTAAGGCATAGTAGAAGTCAGGTATCAACATTTTCAAGTTTTTTCAGCAATGGATCGTATATATGAGTTCCACTCGAGATCTGGAGTGAACTTGAGATCAAAGCATGGGGCCTTATTGAGACTGCAACTATTCATTCTGAATGGAGAAATCTCAAGGTCTCATCATTGATGAGGAAAAAACACTAGCTTGAAATTTGAGGATTAGACATTGTAAGCCACTATAAATGGTGCGATGGATAAATTGCCGCCATTTTATATTTTTATATTTGAAGTTAATTGGCCAATTCTGTTTTTCATGTGGATGAACATTATATCACACAAACCCTACATGATTAGGCCTCTCCAGACTCTTCTTTCTCCGCTTTTGGTTAAATAGCAAGATTTGTATCAATAAAACATTATTATCGCAAAAAAAATATAGCATACAAAATATTTAAATTTCGGCATGAAATAACACATAGAGATGTTGATATGCAAAGAAATAAATGCAACCAAACCAATACTCTCCTACAGTATTATGTCAACGCAGGCAATCGATACAATTATGCCACCCCATGCTGCTAAATTTTGCCAATTTGTCTTTCCATCTCTTCATATGTTATTACCGAACAAAGCTTTTCTCTGTGTGGTGCTTTGCATTTTGTCACTGTTGAGCTGTTGAGAGGTCAGCTGCAAGGCTTGACTCATCTTGACCTTGGTTTTTGAGTTATTAAATGTTAAAAGACAGTTTCTATTTCCACCTATTGAGCTGTTATATTTAGATCAAAAGAGAGATCAGCTGCAAGGCTTGACTCATCCTGACCTTGGTTTTTGAGGTTTCAAAGGTTACAAGCCAGTTTCTTTTTTTCAACTATTGAGCTGTTACATTTAGATAAAAAAAAAGATCAGCTGCAAGGCTTCACTTGATCTTGGTTTTTGTGGGAATAAAAGTTACAAGCCAGTTTTTATTTCCAACTATTGAGCTGTTACATTTAGATCAAAGAAAGATCAGCTGCAAAGCTTGACTCATCTTGACCTTGGTTTTTGAGATTTTAAAAATTACAAGCCAGTTTCTATTTTCACATATTGATCTGTAATATGTAGATCAAAAGAGGATCAGCTGCAAGGCTTGACTCATCTTGATCGTCTTTTGAGGTATTAAAAGTTACGAGCTAGTTTTTATTTCCAACTATTGAGCTCTTATATGTAGATCAAATGAGAGATTAGCTGCAAGGTTTGACTCATCTTGATCTTGGTTTTTTAGGTATGAAAAGATACATGCTAGTTTCTATTTCCTCCTATTGAGCTGTTACAGTTAAATCAAAAGAGCGATCAACTGCAAGGTTTCTTATTTTATACATATTATTAAGTCAAAACTGATCCGCACTTTCGCCATAACATAGTTTTAGGTGTGTCACACTATCTTCTGCTCATTCGTGCTCATAGTTGTTTCTATTGGGATCACGTTATCGAAAATTGAGCTTGATCGCGCAAGTTTTCTTCTTGCTGTTACACTGTAAAAATGGCCGCATCAAAAGGGGGCAAACAGCTGTGATGCGAATCTGCAGAGAAGACGCTGCCTCATTGATGATAACTATCCGATTCGCCATTACCATCTCTCTAGCTTGACCTACTCCTTACTTCATTCGTCAGACTTGGCCGGCCATTTTTAAATTTTTCGATCCATTCATACACACTTCTTCTGCAGTGTCGCTGTACTGTGGTAAAAGCCTCCGATGAATTTCACCCCCCCCCACCAATCGAAAAACTTCGTAACAGAAAAATTGGATCACTGTTCTTTGTTCTTCCTTGGTACAAACTGCTAACGCAGCGGCCATGTTTAAACTGTAAATTTAACAAGAAAACTGACGCGTCATATATATATATATATATATATATATATATATATATGTGTGTGTGTGTGTGTGTGTGTGTGTGTGTGTGTGTGTGTGTAGCATATCTTCCTTCAAACACGTTTTATTAAATAATATAGACGTATTGTGTCTCCTTATTTTTATACTAATCCTTTCCAGTCTAATCAGTTTCTTGATGTTAAGATAAAATTAATCAAGGAAGATACCGTAGTTTGTTTGTTTTTTAACCCAAGTACTTTCGATCCTTTCCAGGATCATCTTCCGGGGTAAATTACAAAGGTAAACTTATTGTAACTGCGATAAAATCTGCAATCCGTTGTGAATTTAAAAAACACGCGCAAACGCGCTTTGTAATTATTTTAAAATTTTAAATTTATCCGTTGCAGCTATGGAGTTTTTATTTATTTTTTATTTATTTATTTATTTATTTATTTGCAAAACAAGCATTTAAATATAAGTGAGCTAATCGGAAGTTGGTAGAAATGTAAAATGGCACTAAATGTTATATGCATTTTCATATTTTTAAATTCGTAATAAACTTTGTTGAGTGTTGTTTGGTTGCTTTTGATATAGACGGTCTCAATAATTTGAAGTTTTTGTTTAATATTTTTGTAGTGTAGTATATTCGTGTTGTTAACAAGTATTTTCCTGTTTTGTGATGGTGGAAAGGAATGTGTGTTCAAATGTTGCACAACAGAAATAGTATCCGGTAAATGAAGTGTAAGACGTCTTGATAATGTTGTGGACTCCAAACCAACATATGTACTTAATTTTTTGTCAGAGATACAATCTCCTAAAGGACACTTAAACTATTGTACAATGTTGTTTTTTCTTTTCAAAACACAAATTGACGGAAAACAGTTATTGCGTATTATTAAGTTGGTCGTGTTAAATTTAGTATAATATATAATTAGTTTTATTTTTTTTTACTGGGAATATATTAGTACTGATGAGATTTGTTAGGACTTTTCAGCTGGTTTATAGTTAGAATGCATTTTAATACCAAGAAACTGATTAAACAACAAAGGATCAGTATACAAATAAATTGACACAATATGTCTATATTATTCAATGAAATACATATATATATATATAGCTAATATTAGTGGTAAATATACACATATATACATATGTGCATACACATACATGTATATTTTTTTGCATAAAAAATTCCAAGAGGATAGAATCCAGGTAGAACTCAATGTCCAAGACAGAGTAAGGATATAATAAAAAGGCTTAAACACTAATATTCGATGGTCATAATTTATTCCATTGGAATCGTAAATACGATCCAATTCATCAGACCTACAAATTCAAAAAGAAAACAGAAAATTCTTTTTGAATTTGTAGGTCTGAGGAATTGATCGTATTTACGATTCCACTGGAATAAATTATGACCATGGAATATTAGTGTTTAAGCCTTTTTTTATATATATATATATATATATATATATATATATATATATATATATAGTTTTAAGGTGTGCTATATTTATGGGATAAAGTGCTCAATATCAGACATAGAGCGTATGTAAATATAAATATGAAAGTGAACATGCTAGACGCAATCGTCTAGCATGAAATAGCCTGTGGCCTCTGAGTGTTGACTTCAATGGTCACTTTTATATATATATATATATATATATACCGGCTTGAAGCAATTGGATATCTAGTCACGCAGATGAGCTGTGATACAGCGAAACAGTCTGTCTGTCGATAACTATTTATGCTCTCGAAATAATTCGATTGAGCTCTCGGAGAGGAAGGGGTGATAAACAGTGGCTGCTGCTAATGCAATGCTCTTCGACCTCGAATCGACCTCTCCTAGCTACTGACGTCATTCGCGTAGTAAAAAACTTAAAATCAAAATTGTGTTTGAATTTATTTTGATTTTATAAACACTACATTCATAAAAAAAGAAAATAATTCACTGGGAAGGAAAATCCTCGAGAGTGCTGCCACTGAATATTATCCAAATATTAATTTACGCCCAGATTTTTTTTCCCAATATCACCCTTCTTAACAGAATCACTACCCTCCCAAGCCAACGTACACAACAAATGCATCAAGAAATCAAAAGAAAATGGTTGAATCAACACAATAATACAAACAATATTTCTACATGTGAAAATATTCTCTTCAAACATAAAGTAAGCTGACCATCTGAATATACAATATACGAAATTTTGTTTGTTGTTTATAGATACTTTTAATAAATTCATTTCGTTTTTTTTTTTTTGTTTTTGTTTTTTTGCGTTGGAAAAAGTCCACACTGGACGAAACGCGTCGGCTAAAACAACAGTTTTTCTATTTTCTTTTTCTACAGATTAATGCTGAGAAATTTTTATGCACACACACACGTACATATATATATATATATATATATATATATATATATTATGACATGGATTAAATCTGACAATTATTTTAATGTATTTTCCGTTTATACGTTATTTTTATAGACATAATTTATTTAAGTAAGTGTTCTTTTTTTTTTTTAATTAAACAGTATTAATTACATTTACCGGTCTGAATGTTCGAGAAATTTCGTCGAAAATAATTGCTTCTCCGACAGGAATCGAACCTGTAACCCTTAATGGTAACCATCATTTTATCAGATGTGCTGTTAACCATTCAGTCACAACGAAGTGTCTGGTTAGCAAAGTTCGAATTTCTGTTTATAAACATTCCACCTTCGACGATTTTTCCCAATTGATCATATCTGCTCACGAAATAACTTAACGTAAACAATGACAACATATTATAAAATGGATTAACTCCGACGATTATTTTAATATATTTTCCGTTTACACGTTATTTTTATAGATACAATTTACTTAAGTAAATGCTGTTTTTGTAATTTAACGGTATTAATTACATATACCAGCACTGAAATATGCGCTTCTCCGGCAGATTGTTTCGCTGTATCACAGCTCTTCAATGTGGCTAGATGAGAGATTGCTTCAAGCCGGTATCGAAACCCGACCAGTTTGGCATCAATCAGAGATTCTACCCCTAGGCTATCGTCCCACGTCAGAGAAAAAGGGATATTTTAACGTTTTCTATACGATATACACCAGTGGCCCGGAGAGCTCAACTCAGATGAGAGAGAGAGAGAGAGAGAGAGAGAGAGAGAGAGAGAGAGAGAGAGAGAGATGAAAATACTTGATAAAAACCAAAAAGATGAAACCAGATTATTCTATTGATTTCACCGAGATATATGAACAAACCATATTATAGGGAGTAAATCAGGTGTTCCCACTGAAATTGGTATTACCTAACCGATGTTAAAGGTTTCAGGATATATTCGGATTTATGACGTGAACTCCATAATTTTTCAGCCTTTTTTTTTTTTAGAAGAAGAAGCGGTAAAAACTATCTTAGATTATTGTAATTTTAGTCTATCATTACTATCCATCTAATAAGCTGACCTCCCAAATTTTGTTAATCCAGGTTGAAGGAGACACCTGTAACAGCTCCTTTTGAAAATACCCTACTAAACACTGCTTGTCACAGCTATCATGCAGAATGCAATCAGGACCTGAAGACTATTTGGAAGCTTGCTATGCAATAATGTTGTGTGTTAAATTGGAAAAAATGCTACAGAAACTTATGAAATGCTCCAGACTGCTTATGAATTAACTTGTATGAGTCGACCATTTGCTTTTCGCTGAGCACAAGCGGCTCAAGGAGGTGTGAGGCGATAAAAATTATGGGAGGTGGAGTGGCGTCAGAATATTAGAGCTATCTATATTTCTAAGATGAGTTATTATGTACACTATTTACATTATTCGGACTATTGTCCTCATCTTTGTCGCCATATTTGCAATATGAGCTCTGGTGAAAACATGTAATGATAACAGCAAAAATTGCGTTATGAGCACTGGTAAAAAATTGTTGCTGAAGACATTAGGTTTATAATACCCAGAAATTCATACACAGGTGTCCTCAAGGACACGTGGCATAGTGGATAAAGGCGTTATTTAGATCCAGTGACAGGACCCAAAGAGTGTGAGTTCAATACCTGGTTAAGGCGATGGAGAACTTGGAGAAGGGAATTAAGAGGAGATAACTGAAAACTGACGTGGAACTAGAACACAGAGAGATGAAGCGAAATAAAGGGTTTAGTTCAATATTCCGACCACCTAAAGAAGGCCGGGGCGTACAACGGCCGAAACGTTGTAATAAATATGGCGACAAAGATAGTCTGAATAGTGTATATTAGAGCTGGTTGAGAAAATACAGAATTTCTATAAAATTTCTATAACATCGATATTTTTCCTATAAAAAAAAGGTGCGGTGGCAACTGTACAAGCTTTGGACAAAAGACGTTGGTTAGATCCAGTGACTCGACCCAGAGAGTTGTGAGTTCAATACCAGGCAAGAGCAGTGATGAACCAAATCTTGCAGAATTGAGTTAAAGGAAAATAACTGAGACATCTGGAAGAGGCATGGCACGTGGAACTACAACAATCTACCCCAGTGGACGAAATAAAGGGTTTCGTTCGAAATTTCAATCGCCTGAAGAAGGCTGGAGCGTACGGCGGCCGAAACGTTGTGACAATGGCAATGAAGATGAGGATAACAGTCGAAATAATGTAAATAATGCAAGTAATCATATCTCATCTCAGAGATATAGACAGATATGCACAAAATTTGTGCAAATTTTGTTCCAAGAGTGATCAGTGACGAACAGAAGGAAAGGCACTTTGGTGAGAACAGGAAGATGGTTGTTAGGCCTCAAAAATGTCTCTCCCTCTCCTTAAAATCCAGACCTTTTTCTCTGTGACTTTTGTTTGTTCCCCAAGCCGAAAACGAACCTCAGGGGGGCAATCGTTTTGAAGACTTTGTGAAAATGAAAGAGGCTGTGACAAGGGCTTTGGACATCTTCCATTTGGATGTCTTCCATAAGGCCTTCTCGAAGTGGCGGGAACGCTACAACAGCATTGACGTCAGATGATTCTGTTAAAGTTTTTTTGTGTATATATGTTATATAACTAGTGAGTTAGTGAAAATGACTTAACTCCCTTTATAGTCCACCAATAGAAGGTTAACCAATCAGAAACCGCAGAACATTGTATCCGTCGTGTATAAAGGCGGCCATCTTTGTTTACCCTACCGGAATGACCAGTGCCAACTTGACAGGCGAAGATGACAGAAGGAAGAACTACGCTCTGCTATTTTGCTGCGATATCCACTGCTAACCTGAACTACGCTTTCCTACTATCTCCGAAATATTCATGCCAACCTCTGGATTCTGTACTCGAGGACGACCGTCATGAATTTGTAACGGATCCTACTTTGAAGACGGTTAGAATTTTGTACTTCTTTGAAATTAATGTCTCGACTGAGAAAATTTCAAAACTTTTGGAATTGCCGTGATATCCGGTTGAAACTTAGAAGTCTTAACATGATTCTTTATTGGTGGCCACAACCATAATTGTTGTGGCCTTGTTAGGGCCAGAAATAAAGACACAAGAGAGGAACTGAGTTAAACAAATATATTAACAGAAACAGAAATACAAACATATGCAAACGAAAGTGTTACAACAAGAATGTTCGGTCCGAGAGTCAGAGTTGACCGCTGGAAACTTCCCTCTCCAAAAAGGCAGTACCTGCTCCTATTTATAGCTGGGAGAATCGATGCATGCGTCGGTAAATTATCATAACATTAACATAAAATATGTAGACGACACAATGTTGACAAAAAGGAAACTATAAGAATTACAGAAGGTAGTGAAGAAAACGGAGAAGAAATAACTAAACGTCAATTGCACAAAGACAGAATGCATGATAGCAAAAGGAAGAGCCGAAAATCCAAATTATAAATTGGAAATACCAAAATAAAGCCAGTACAACAATTTAAATATCAAAGAAATGTTTTAACAGAGGACGGAAAGTGCGACTCTGAAATTCAAAAGCGGATTGGGATAGCGAACGATGCCTTCCAAAAGCTAAGCAATGTATTAAGATACAGTAAAATCTCATTAAAAATAAAGAAAAGTGTACATTATTTGGACTATTGTCCTCATCTTTATTACAAAGTTTCGACCGTTGTACGCTCTGGCCTTCTTTAGGTGGTTGTAATGTCGAACTGAACCATTTATTTCGCTCACTGGGGTAGACTGTTCTAGTTCCGCGTGCTATGTTTAATGGATGTCAGTTATCAGTTATCTCCCTCTAAAAGTTCTCCATTGCCTTAACCAGGTATTGAACGCCCACTCATTGGATCCTTTTCTTCCCTTGGGTATTGGTTTATTCATTTACAAGCTAAAACACCTAAGATTTTGCCAGACGAGCATAGCTGTTTATATATATATATATATATATATATATATATATATATATATATATATATATATATATATATATATATATATATATTAATGCCGTTTAATGCTGCTTAATTATTAAAATAGCCTATAAATAAAGAACGTGTGTGTGTGTGTGTATATATATACATTGCCGTCTCCTTGCTGACAAATCGACAATGGTGAGATTCGAACCTGGGTCTCATGGTTAGTATACGAACGTTCTAAAGACTCGGCCACGCGCCCATATACGATACATATAGGAAGAACCAATCCTCGAATCCAATTAATGTAGTTCGACATACATCAGTTAAAATTTCTATACAGAAATCCATGGAGGCATCGTTTGTTATCCCAATCCACCTTGGAATTTCAGTGTCATCATTTCCGTCTTCTGTTAAAACGCTTCCCAGATATTTAAATTGTTGGACTTGTTTGATTTTGAAAATCTTCGACAGACACGACATAAATGACAACAGGAGATGTTATTATAGGCAGTAAAAATGATTGTATAGGACTGAAGTGTCGTTGCCGACTCTGGAGTTTGAACATAGAACGCCGGTGAGAAAACCCTTGCGATTCTATTATTCAATTAAGTAAATCACGTGATCATAAAGAAAACGAATAAATAGTAAGTAGCGTGACGACTAAGCGATAACTAATTCTACTCTATCCTCTATTACTATACGGATCACGGTTTCTCTACTTTATCCACTATAGTATTTCTCTATACTGATCATTATACTATTCGGCGATTAATATTTGAACAAGTATTATTAAAGCGAGTATTATTTGAAGGCGTTACTACTACTAGTATCTGCGTTTACGAAGTCTCGAGTACAACGAGAATTTCGGAAGTGATAGCGAACATACGATGACGTCATAAAAGTGACAACGCGAAGGCGTCTGACATACACAAAAAAAATTATCGGTCCCTTCAAAGTTGATGATGGTATCAAGTAAAAATATGGCGAATTAGTGTAAGTTCTTGAACAGAACGTTTTTGAGCGCGATATGTCACAAACAAAAGAGTTTTAAATTAAAGAGTATTTGTTTGAACGCTTAAAAATTTTCATGTTTTTCCTGTTTCTGATGAATCTTAATTCTTCAGTTAATGTTTGAATAAGGTCATGGTGAATTCTACGACAATAAAACATCCATAGAAATTCCCCTATCGCATCGTTAAATATTTAAACTTCGGAACATCAACAAAATATTGCGATATATAAATAATTTAATAATAAATTTCCATTTCCCTGAAACAGACGTTAAACACTTCTAGCTTCTCTTCCTTGTTTCATTTTCTTACTGAAATAAATGATATGTCTTTTGTTTTCTCACGTGGTCCAAACAGAATAGATCATTATTTACGAGGTATTAGCAGGAGGCGTTAAACATTCCGATCTTTCTTTCTTTCGCTGAAACCTAGTAGCGTCTCTGATATGTCCTTCGTCTTTCCACACGATTAAAACAGAATAGTCCATTATTTATAAGGTACTGGCAGAGAGTAACGGTCGTTCGAGCTAAGGAAAAGACAAGCACAATTATTATATGATATTCATGCATGACAATTCGCCTTTATATTCTCTAAAGCTCACTATTGCCCACCTTGCCAAATTAATGGAATAATAACACTCGCCAGACGTTAACATTATTTACAAACGGACTAATGTCCTCGTCTTTGTTGTCATTATCGCAATAATTCATTTATCATTTACCTCTCGCCAAGGTGTCTGTCGATCCGGAATCCTTTCAGGAAATTTAGAATTGAACACTTTATTTAATCTACGGGGTAGATTGTTCACGTCTCGCTGTCTATCTAGGGATATCCCATTTTGATATCGTTTTAATACTGCTTAGTTGTTTCTTGTCTTCTTTCCAGTGAGTCCGAGCATAGAGACTGAACAATTATTTTGCGACCAAAATCAACAAGATACACTTTAATACTCGCGGCTATTGAATCTATAGAAGGCATCCGTTGATCTCACGAGATAAAAGCAGTGCCTTGTTTGATCAAAATTTAGTCCCTTGGGGGTGAAACTGGAGTGACTTCTCCCGTAGTTATGGGTGATGGCATGCGGAGGCCGTGCGCTGCCTAGACTACATGGCCGTACGATAAGATCCAAAGGGATACGGAGCGGACGTCATGGCGTTGCCGGAAGGTTGTCGGCGTTGACAGGCAATCGCCTTCGGGGCCCCACTCCGGTTTTTCTGTCTGGATTTAATTCCATAACCTTTTCCTTGTTTTGGATATGAGTGCAAGGCAGTGGAGATTTAAAAACAGGGCTTGCCTTTCCCTAGATGGATAGCCTTTCTGGGCTGTCGAGTTTGATCTACCCGAAGCAGCTAGTTATGAGGCGCCAGTTTTCCGCCTTCGCCCATTTCTCCGGCTTGGAGCTGGACGTAGTTGTCAGAGGCTATTTGAGACGCATGTCACGGAAGCATTTTATCCGCAGAGATGACGTTGGGCGGGGAGAGAAGCTCACACTGAATCTATAAATGTTTTTACTTACTGCTTCGAGCTTGCTGGTAGCGGATAGTATAGACGGAATAGTCTAGACGCAATGTTGTCCTGGGTATGCAAGACCACTGATCGGGAAATTGGGGATTTTGAGGAGCGTTAAACCACCGCTTAATTGCTGTTGTTCGCAGGTTCGCCCTGACTAAGGGTGGTAGCACCTGTTCGGATTCCAGCTATGGGCAAATAGTGAAACTCCACAAACAAAAACATGTATAAAAATACATTTTTATAGTAAAATGACCAACAATACATTTAATTTTAAAATGGCCAGCAATACATTTTCATAGTAAAATGACCAACAATATGATTTTATAGTAAAATGGTCTACAATGCATTTTTATAGTAAAATGACCAACAATACATTTTTATAGTAAAATGACCAACAATACAATTTTATAGTAAAATGACCAACAATACAATTTTATAGTAAAATGGTCTACAATGCATTTTTATAGTAAAATGACCAACAATACATTTTTATAGTAAAATGACCAACAATACAATTTTATAGTAAAATGGTCTACAATGCATTTTTATAGTAAAATGACCAACAATACATTTTTATAGTAAAATGACCAACAATACAATTTTATAGTAAAATGGTCTACAATGCATTTTTATAGTAAAATGACCAACAATACGTTTTTATAGTAAAATGACCAACAATACAATTTTTATAAAATGGTCTACAAAATAGTAAAATGACCAACAATACATTTTTAGTAAAATGACCAACAATACAATTTTATAGTAAAATGGTCTACAATGCATTTTTATAGTAAAATGACCAACAATAGATTTTATAGTAAAATGGCCAATCCATTTTTATAGTAAAATAAGCAATAATACATTTTATCTAGAGCTGAAGGCATGCAATTGCGTTCAAAAAAATTAGATTTCGGTATTTAATAACCCATAGAGGTGTTGATATGTCGCTAAACAAAATCAACCAAACATAGACTCAATGGAAGTAAGTCAGCAAAATTACAAAAAGAACAAGATATTTCTAGACACAGACAGCGGTTGAGAATAAATTTTCTAAAGGAAATCCGAATCGACAGACACCTGAAACAATCGGAGAAGAAAGTGGCTGAAATTGTGTTATAATTAAAATAAAGATGAGGATACTAGTCTGAATGTAACTAACGAAAGTAATAATATTCCATTGTTCTCGCTTTTGAATAATATTATTTCTTTTTTTTTCATATTCTCTCACATTCAGTAATGTCTTGCGTCTTAGTGGCTTTATTACCTTGCTTGAGGGTGAAATGATTTTAAAAAATAACTCCTCATCGCAGAAATTTAGAGAGACAGGTACATATCGTAAAGTGAATCTCACCTGAAAATTTTAACATCGGTTGGTTAAAAACAATTTTAGTTTGAAAATATTGACTTACGTAATAAAATATAATTAATAATATAATATAATATATACATAAAGTATATGAACGTATGATTGCTAAAAAGTTCTCAGCCAGACCAAGTACTATTACTTCTCCCCACCCCCTACAAAAAGATCAAATATTCATGACCAACTAACAATTTATTACATAACTTTTATCTTTTGATTACACACAAAAAATAACATGAAAGATAAGTCAGAGTGAAGTTGTCATTAAACTATCGTCGTAAGTTCGGTCTTTCTTGGGTGCCACATGCCTGTAGCTGTGTATTCAAATAAGCTTACTAAATAATAAGAAAATTATTCGGCTCTTTCTACCATTCCAGAAAATACCTGTTACCTTCTGCCATGCATTATATTTACAAGAATCAGATTAGACCGAAAAATGGAGTATTGTTGCCATTTTCTTGGCTGGGGTTACTCAGTCTTCATTCTCCAGCCCTGACAGAGTTTAAAATCGTTTATGCAGTCTTGTGGGAGAATACTTACTCTCCACTTTGATTTCCCACCCTACAACCACTTTCCCGACGTCGCAAAGTGAAAAACCTATCGTTACTCTGTCGCTATTTCCCCTGGCAAAATATTCTGAGATCCCGTCTTTAGTTCCACCAGTTCAGACCTTTAGAGCTACGACCCGATATGCTAATTCAACAAAGTCGAATCGCCCTCGTTTCAACTGCAAGAAGGAATTTCCACTCAAACAGCTTTTTTCCATGAACCGAACTTTGTGAAACAGATTTGGTTGTTTGTTTTTGTTTAGTGGCATATCAACATCTCCATGGGTTATTTAATGCCGAAATTTTAATATTTTGTACGCAATTCTATTTTTTCTTTGGAGATAATAATGATTTTAGTGATGCAAGTCTTACTAATTAACCCATACCTGTGGGGAGAAGAGGGAGATTTATACCTTCCCCAAGATTATTTGCGCGTAAGTGAATATAAAGAACCCGACCGGAATTGGAACTCGGCTCTCCGATTAACAATTCAGAACTGTTATACATTACACCACCCGCACGTCGAATCTTATCGCACCTGATATTTCCAAGCGGTCACTCATCTAGGTACTGACCATGCTCGACGTTGCTTAACTTAAATCGTACGGAAATTTGTGGAACAGACTCCAGAGTAGGACGCTTCCCGAAACACAAAAATTTTAACATCTGTCTATATTTCTGAGATGAGGTATTATGTACATTATTTACATTATTCGGACTATTGTCCTCATCTTTGTCGCCATATTTATCACAACGTTTTGGCCCTTCAGTATCTGTCTATATTTCTGAGATGAGGTATTATGTACACTATTTACATAATTCGGACTATTGTCCTCATCTTTGTCGCCATATTAATTACAACGTTTCGGCCTTTCAGTATCTGTCTATATTTCTGAGATGAGGTATTATGTACACTATTTACATTATTGGGACTATTGTCCTCATCTTTGTCGCCATATTTATTACAACGTTTCGGCTCTTCAGTATCTGTCTATATTTCTGATATGAGGTATTATGTACACTATTTACATAATTCGGACTATTGTCCTCATCTTTGTCGCCATATTTATTACAAGGTTTCTGATAACTGACATCTATTAAACATGGCACGTGGAACTAGAACAATCTACCCCAGTGAGAGAAATAAAGGGTTCAGTTCGACATTCCAACCTCCTGAAGAAGGCCGGAGCGTACAACGGCCAAAATGTTGTAATAAATATGGCGACAAAGATGAGGACATAGTCCGAATAATGTAAATAATGTAAAATTTTAACGTCTTAAAGTTAAGGGTTAATCGTTATCTTTAATAATCTTCACTTCGTTCTAGTCGCATTTATGTCCAAACCACGCACCATATTCAATAACCTTGAAGAGCCCTTGATCTCTGTATTCGGTGGAAAAAAAAAACCCAGAAAGGTTGTAGTTAAAAATGTATTGTCTTGAAGAATTCAGCAAACAGCATCACAAATGCAATAGGTGTTACCGTTTATTTTCGTATATAAGGCGACCTTTAGTTAAGACGAGGTTAAAAATATAGTAAATTTTCACGAATTCATCAGATAACTGTAAAATAAGACGACTGCTTATTGATTACATATAGATGATGTTATTGAAAACGTTGTTACTCGCTGTATTCTTAGAAATACAACATAAACGAAATAAAACTGATTCTATAACATGCTTTTCCTACACACGTCCCCTAAAAGGCAAAACATTTTTTTCTTTATGTTTCATCACGTGATATCTTGCGGATACCGATTCTTTTCTTCTTCTTCTTCTTCTTCTTGTATCTAAACAGTTACAAACAGCCTGGTGTACTAATGGCCATTTACTTATACTTCATCGACAATCACAAAACACCGTTTGTAAGAGGTTAATAACAGACAAAGGTTACTGTGAACGCAATCAT
>CAHIKZ030000068.1:152500-257500 GCA_903632075.3 Acanthosepion pharaonis
ATTGAACCTTGCTTATGAATTCAGTTTTAATTTAGCATAGTTTGTATTGAACATATGTTATGAATTCAGTTTTAATTCAGTTTAGTTTGTATTGAACCTTGATTATGAATTCAGTTTTAGTTTAGTTTAGTTTGAATTGAACATTGCTTGTGAATTCAGTTTTAGTTTAGTTAAGTTTGTGTTGAACCTTGGTTATGAATTCAGTTTTAATTTAGTTTAGTTTCTATTGAACCTTGGTTATGAATTCAGTTTTGATTTAGTTTAGTTTCTATTGAACCTTGCTTGTGAATTCAGTTTTAATTTAGTTTAGTTTGAATTGAACCTTGCTTACGACTTCAGTTTTAATTTAGTTTAGTTTGTATTGAACTTTGGTTATGAATTCAGATTTAATTTGTTTTAGTTTGTATTGAACCTTGGTTATGAATTCAGTTTTAGTTTAGTTTAGTTTGTATTGAACTTTGCTTAAGAATTCAGTTTTAATTTAGTTTCGTTTGTATGTGAACCTTGGTTATGAATACAGTTTTAATTTAGTTTAGTTTGTATTGAACCTTGCTTCTGAATTCATTTTTAATTTACTTTAGTTTGAATTGAACCTTGCTTGTGAATTCAGTTTTAATTTAGTTTTAGTTAGTATTGAACGTGGCTTACGAATTCAGTTTTAATTTAGTTTAGTTTGTGTTAAACCTTGGTTATGAATTCAGTTTTAGTTTAGTTTAGTTTGTATTGAACCTTGGTATTGAATTCATTTTTAATTTAGTTTACTTTTATTGAACCTTGGTTATGAATTCAGTTTTAGTTTAGTTTAGTTTGAATTGAACCTTGCTTGTGAAATCAGTTTTAATTTTGTTTAGTTGGTATTGAACCTTGGTTATGAATTTAGTTTTAGTTTAGTTTCGTTTGTATTGAACCTTGGTTATGAATTCTGTTTTAATTTAATTTCGTTTGTATTGAACCTTGGTTATTAATTCAGTTTTAATTTAGTTTAGTTTGAATTGAACCTTGCTTGTGAATTCCGTTTTAATTTAGTTTAGTTTGTATTGAACGTGGCTTACGAATTCAGTTTTAATTTACATTAGTTTGTGTTAAACCTTGGTTATGAATTCAGTTTTGATTTAGTTTAGTTTGTATTGAGCCTTGGTTATGAATTCAGTTTTAATTTAGTTTAGTTTGTATTGAAACTTGCTTATGATTTCAGTTTTAATTTAGTTTAGTTTGAATTGAATCTTGCTTACGAATTCAGTTTTAATTTAGTATAGTTTGTATTGAACCTTGGTTATGAATTCAGTTTAATTTAGTTTCGTTTATTTTGAACCTTGCTTACGAATTCAGTTTTAATTTAGTTTAGTTTTTGTTGAACCTTGGTAATGAATTCAGTTTTAGTTTAGTTTAGTTTGTCTTGAACCTTGGTTATGAATTCAGTTTTAATTTAGTTTAGTTTGTATTGAACCTTGGATATGAATTCAGTTTTAATTTAGTTTAGTTTATATTGAACCTTGGTTTGTGAATTCAGTTTTAGTTTAGTTTAGTTTGTATTGAACCTTGGTTATGAATTCAGTTTTAATTTAGTTTAGTTTGAATTGAATTTTGCTTGTGAATTCTGTTTTAATTTAGTTTAGTTTGTATTGAACCTTAGTTATGAATTCAGTTTTAGTTTAGTTTAGTTTGTATTGAACCTTGCTTGTGAATTCAGTTTAATTTAGTTTCGTTTGTATTGAATCTTGGTTATGAATTCAGTTTTAATTTAGTTTAGTTTGAATTGAACCTTGCTTACGAATTCAGTTTTAATTTAGTTTAGTTTGTATTGAACCTTGGTTATGAATTCAGTTTCAATTTAATTTAGTTTGTGTTGAACCTTGGTTATGATTTCAGTTTTAGTTTAGTTTAGTTTGTATTGAACCTTGGTTATGAATTCAGGTTAATTTAGTTTAGTTTGTATTTAACCTTGGTTATGAATTCAGTTTTAATTTAATTTAGTTTGTATTGAACCTTGGTTATGATTTCAGTTTTAATTTAGTTTAGTTTGTATTGAACCTCAGTTACGAAATCAGTTTCAGTTTAGTTTAGTTTGTATTGAACCTTGGTTATGAATTCAGTTTTAATTTAGTTTAGTTTGTATTGAACCTTGGTTAAGAATTCAGTTTTAGTTTTGTTTAGTTTGAATTGGACCATGGTTGTGAATTCAGTTTTAATTTAGTTTAGTTTGTATTGAACCTTGGTTATGAATTCAGTTTAATTTACTTTCGTTTATATTGAACCTTGCTTACGAATTCAGTTTTAATTTAATTTAGTTTGTGTTGAACCTTGGTTATGTATTCAGTTTTAGTTTAGTTTAGTTTGTATTGAACCTTAGTTATGAATTCAGTTTTAGTTTAGTTTAGTTTGTATTGAACTTGGTTATGAATTCAGGTTAATTTAGTTTAGTTTGTATTTAACCTTGGTTATGAATTCAGTTTTAATTTAGTTTAGTTTGTATTGAACCTTGGTTATGAATTCAGTTTTAATTTAATTTAGTTTGTATTGAACCTTGGTTATGATTTCATTTTTAATTTAGTTTAGTTTGTATTGAACCTTAGTTACGAAATCAGTTTCAGTTTAGTTTAGTTTGAATTGAACATTGCTTGTGAATTCAGTTTTAATTTAGTTTAGTTTGTATTGAATATTGGTTATAAATTCAGTTTTAATTTAGTTTAGTTTGTATTGAACCTTGGTTATGAATTCAGTTTTAATTAATTTAGTTTGTGTTGAACCTTGGTTATGAATTCAGTTTTAATTTAGTTTAGTTTGTATTGAACCGTGGTTATGAATTCAGTTTTAATTTAGTTTAGTTTGTATTGAACCTTGGTTATGAATTCAGTTTTAGTTTTGTTTAGTTTGTATTGAACCTTGTTTATGAATTCAGTTTTAGTTTAGTTTAGTTTGTATTGAACCTTGGTTATGAATTCAGTTTTAGTTTAGTTTAGTTTGTATTGAACCTTGTCTATGAATTCAGTTTTAGTTTAGTTTAGTTTGTATTGAACCTTGGTTATGAATTCAGTTTTAATTTAGTTTAGTTTGTATTGAACCTTGTTTATGAATTCAGTTTTAGTTTAGTTTAGTTTGTATTGAACCTTGCTTATGAAATCAGTTTTAGTTTAGTTTCGTTTGTATTGAACCTTGCTTATGAATTCAGTTTTAATTTAGTTTAGTTTGTATTGAACCTTGGTTATGAATTCAGTTTTAATTTAGTTTAGTTTGTATTGAACCTTGGTTATGAATTCAGTTTTAATTTAGTTTAGTTTGTATTGAACCTTGCTTATGAATTCAGTTTTAATTTAGTTTAGTTTGTATTGAACCTTGGTTATGAATTCAGTTTTAGTTTAGTTTAGTTTGTATTGAACCTTGTTTATGAATTCAGTTTTAGTTTAGTTTAGTTTGTATTGAACCTTGGTTATGAATTCAGTTTTAGTTTAGTTTAGTTTGTATTGAACCTTGTCTATGAATTCAGTTTTAGTTTAGTTTAGTTTGTATTGAACCTTGGTTATGAATTCAGTTTTAATTTAGTTTAGTTTGTATTGAACCTTGTTTATGAATTCAGTTTTAGTTTAGTTTAGTTTGTATTGAACCTTGCTTATGAATTCAGTTTTATTTAGTTTAGTTTGTATTGAACCTTGCTTTTGAATTCAGTTTTAATTTAGTTTAGTTTGTATTGAACCTTGGTTTGAATTCAGTTTTAATTTAGTTTAGTTTTATTGAACCTTGTTTATGAATTCAGTTTTAATTTAGTTTAGTTTGTATTGAACCGTGCTTATGAATTCAGTTTTATTTTAGTTTGTATTGAATTGTATTGAACCTTGGTTATGAATTCAGTTTTAATTTAGTTTAGTTTGTATTGAACCTTGTTTATGAATTCAGTTTTAGTTTAGTTTAGTTTGTATTGAACCTTGTTTATGAATTTAGTTTTTAATTTAGTTTAGTTTGTATTTTATGAATTCAGTTTTAATTTAGTTTAGTTTGTATTGAACCTTGTTTATGAATTCAGTTTTAGTTTAGTTTAGTTTGTATTGAACCTTGTTTTTATGAAATCAGTTTTAGTTTAGTTTCGTTTTGTATTGAACCTTGCTTATGAATTCAGTTTTAATTTAGTTTAGTTTGTATTGAACCTTTTTATGAATTCAGTTTTAATTAATTTAGTTTGTGTGGAACCTTGGTTATGAATTCAGTTTTAATTTAGTTTAGTTTGTATTTTGGTTATGAATTCAGTTTTAATTTAGTTTAGTTTGTATTGAACCTTGTTTATGAATTCAGTTTTAGTTTAGTTTAGTTTGTATTGAACCTTGTTTTTGAATTCAGTTTTAATTTAGTTTAGTTTGTATTGAACCTTGTATTTATGAATTCAGTTTTAATTTAGTTTAGTTTGTATTGAACCTTGGTTATGAATTCAGTTTTAATTTAGTTTAATTGAACCGTTTTTTGAATTCAGTTTTAATTTAGTTTTAGTTTGAATTGAATCTTGTTTATGAATTCAGTTTTAGTTTAGTTTAGTTTGTATTGAACCTTGAACTGGTTTGAATTCAGTTTTTTTATTTTGGTTTTATGAATTCAGTTTTAATTTTTTAGTTTAGTTTAGTTTGTATTGAACCTTGTTATGAATTCAGTTTTTTAGTTTTTAGTTTTATTGAATTTGTTTAGTTTTTTGAATTCAGTTTTAATTTAGTTTAGTTTGTATTGAATTCAGAATTCAGTTTTAGTTTAGTTTAGTTTGTATTGAACCTTGTTTGTGAATTCAGTTTTAATTTAGTTTAGTTTGTATTGAATTCAGTTTGAATTCAGTTTAATTTAGTTTAGTTTGTATTGAACCTTGGTTTGAATTCAGTTTTAATTTAGTTTAGTTTGTATTGAACCTTGCTTGAATTCATTTTTAATTTAGTTTTAGTTTGTATTGAACCTTGGTTTGAATGAATTCAGTTTTAATTTAGTTTTTAGTTTGTATTGAACTTGGTTTGAATTCAGGTTAGTTGAATTCAGTTTTAATTTAGTTTAGTTTGTATTGAACCTTGGTTATGAATTCAGTTTTTTTTTTTAGTTTGTTTATTTTTGTTTAGTTTGTATTGAGTTTAATTTAGTTTAGTTTGAATTCAGTTTGAATTTAGTTTTAATTTAGTTTGTTTGTATTGAACCTTGGTTATGAATTCAGTTTTTTTAATTTAGTTTTTAGTTTGAACCTATTGAACAGTTTTAAGTTTAGTTTAGGTATTGAACCTTGGTTATGAATTCAGTTTTAATTTAGTTTAGTTTGTATTGAACCTTGGTTATGAATTCAGTTTTTTAATTTAGTTTAGTTTCGTTTGTATTGAACCTTGATTTATGAATTCAGTTTTAATTTAGTTTAGTTTGAATTGAACCTTGGTTTATGAATTCAGTTTTAATTTAGTTTAGTTTTGTATTGAACCTTGGTTTGTGAATTGAGTTTTAATTTAGTTTAGATTTTTTTAATTTAGAATTTAGTTTTAATTTAGTTTAGTTTGTATTGAACATTGGTTTAAAGTTTTAATTTTAGTTTGTATTGAACCTTTTATGATTTTAGTTGAATTCAGTTTTATGAATTTAGTTTAGTTTTTGTATTGAACCTTGGTTATGAATTCAGTTTTAATTAAGTTTAGTTTGTATTGAACCTTGGTTATGATTTCAGTTTTAATTTAGTTTAGTTTGAATTGAACCTTGGTTGTGAATTCAGTTTTAATTTAGTTTGTTTGTATTGAACCTTGGTTATGAATTCAGTTTTAATTTAGTTTAGTTTATTTTGAACCTTGTTTGAATTCAGTTTTAATTTAGTTTAGTTTTGTTGAATTCAGTTTGGTTTGAATTCAGTTTTAGTTTAGTTTAGTTTGTATTGAACCTTGGTTTATTGAATTCAGTTTTAATTTAGTTTAGTTTGTATTGAACCTTGGTTATGAATTCAGTTTTAATTTAGTTTAGTTTGTATTGATTTGGTTTGTGTTTTTTTTTTTTAGTTTAGTATTTTGTTTTGTATTGAATTTGGTTATGAATTCAGTTTTAATTTAGTTTAGTTTGTTTGAATTGAACCTTGCTTTGTGAATTCTGTTTTAATTTAGTTTAGTTTGTATTGAACCTTGGTTATGAATTCAGTTTTAGTTTAGTTTAGTTTGTATTGAACCTTGCTTTATGAATTCAGTTTTAATTTAGTTTAGTTTGTATTGAACCTTGCTTTATGAATTCAGAATTTAGTTTGTATTTTGGTTTTGTGAATTCAGTTTTAGTTTAGTTTGTTTGTATTGAACCTTGCTTATGAATTCAGTTTTAATTTAGTTTAGTTTGTATTGAACCTTGGTTGTGAATTCAGTTTTAATTTAATTTAGTTTGTCAGAGTTTATTTGAACCTTGGTTATGAATTCAGTTTTAGTTTAGTTTAGTTTGTATTGAACCTTGGTTATGAACAGTTTTAATTTAGTTTAGTTTGTATTGAACCTTGGTTATGAATTCAGTTTTAATTTAATTTAGTTTGTATTGAACCTTGGTTATGAATTCAGTTTTAATTTAGTTTAGTTTGTATTGAACCTTGTTATGAATTCAGTTTTAATTTAGTTTAGTTTGTATTGAACCTTGTACGAATTCAGTTTTAGTTTAGTTTAGTTTGAATTGAACCTTGGCGAATTCAGTTTTAGTTTAGTTTAGTTTGTATTGAACCTTGGTTATGAATTCAGTTTTAATTTAGTTTAGTTTGTATTGAACCTTGCTTTGAATTCAGTTTTAAGTTTAGTTTAGTTTGTATTGAACCTTGGTTGTGAATTCAGTTTTAATTTAGTTTAGTTTGTATTGAATGAATTCAGTTTTAATTCTTTTTCGTTTATATTGAACCTTCAGAATTCAGTTTAATTTAGTTTAGTTTGTATTGAACCTTGGTTATGAATTCAGTTTTAATTTAGTTTAGTTTGTATTGAACAGTTTTAATTTATTGAATTCAGTTTGAATTTAGTTTTAGTTTTAGTTTGTATTGAACCTTGGTTGTTTAGTTTGAATTCAGTTTTAATTTAGTTTAGTTTGTATTGAACCTTGGTTATGAATTCAGTTTTAATTTAGTTTAGTTTGTATTGAACCTTGGTTTATGAAAGTTTTGTTTAGTTTATTTTTTTGAAATTTAATTTAGTTTAGTTTGTATTGAACCTTGGTTATGATTTCAGTTTTAATTTAGTTTAGTTTGTATTGAACCTTGGTTATGAAATCAGTTTCAGTTTAGTTTAGTTTTGAATTGAACATTGCTTATGAATTCAGAACCTTTTTAATTTAGTTTAGTTTGTATTGAACCTTGGTTATGAATTCAGTTTTAATTTAGTTTAGTTTGTATTGAACCTTGGTTTTATTGAATTCAGTTTGAATTTTTAATTTAATTTAGTTTTTGTTGAACCTTGGTTATGAATTCAGTTTTAATTTAGTTTAGTTTTTTGTATTGAACCTTGGTTATGAATTCAGTTTTAATTTAGTTTAGTTTGTATTGAACCTTGAATTCAGTTTAATTTAGTTTAGTTATATTGAAATTCAGTTTTTTTAGTTTTTAGTTTAGTTTGTATTGAACCTTGTTGAACCTTATGTTATGAATTCAGTTTTAGTTTAGTTTATTTGTATTAGTTTAGTTTAGTTTGTATTGAACCTTGGTTATGAATTCAGTTTTTTAGTTTTAGTTTAGTTTGTATTGAACCTTGGTTATGAATTCAGTTTTAATTTAGTTTAGTTTGTATTGAACCTTGGTTATGAATTCAGTTTAATTTAGTTTGTATTGAACCTTGTTTATGAATTCAGTTTAGTTTGAATTGAAATTCAGTTTTAGTTTAGTTTAGTTTGTATTGAACTTTGCTTATGAATTCAGTTTTAGTTTAGTTTAGTTTGTTTTGAACCTTGGTTATGAATTCAGTTTTAATTTAGTTTAGTTTGTATTGAACCTTGGTTATGAATTCAGTTTTAATTCAGTTTAGTTTGTATTGAACCTTGGTTATGAATTCAGTTTTAATTTAGTTTAGTTTGTATTGAACCGTGGTTATGAATTCAGTTTTAATTTAGTTTAGTTTGTATTGAACCTTGGTTATGAATTCAGTTTTAGTTTAGTTTAGTTTGTATTGAACCTTGTTTATGAATTCAGTTTTAGTTTAGTTTAGTTTGTATTGAACCTTGGTTATGAATTCAGTTTTAGTTTAGTTTAGTTTGTATTGAACCTTGTTTATGAATTCAGTTTTAGTTTAGTTTAGTTTGAACCTTGGTTGAACCTTTAATTTAGTTTAGTTTGTATTGAACCTTGTTTTTGAATTCAGTTTTAGTTTAGTTTAGTTTGTATTGAACCTTGTTTATGAATTCAGTTTTAGTTTAGTTTAGTTTGTATTGAACCTTGGTTATGAATTCAGTTTTTAGTTTAATTTTTTAATTTAGTTTAGCTTGTATTGAACCTTGCTTGTGAATTCAGTTTTAATTCAGTTTAGTTTGTATTGAACCTTGGTTAGGAATTCAGTTTTAATTTAGTTTAGTTTGTATTGAACCGTGCTTATGAATTCAGTTTAATTTAGTTTAGTTTGTATTGAACCTTGGTTATGAATTCAGTTTTAGTTTAGTTTAGTTTGTTTAGTTTTATTGAACCTTGTTTATGAATTCAGTTTTAGTTTAGTTTAGTTTGTATTGAACCTTGTCTATGAATTCAGTTTTATTTAGTTTAGTTTGTATTGAACCTTGGTTTGAATTCAGTTTTATTTAGTTTAGTTTGTATTGAACCTTGTTTATGAATTCAGTTTTTAGTTTAGTTTAGTTTGTATTGAACCTTGCTTATGAATTCAGTTTTAGTTTAGTTTCGTTTGTATTGAACCTTGCTTATGAATTCAGTTTTAATTTAGTTTAGTTTTGTATTGAACCTTGTTTATGAATTCAGTTTTAATTTAGTTTAGTTTGTATTGAACCTTGGTTATGAACAGTTTTGTTTAGTTTGAATTCAGTTTGTTTTAGTTTTAGTTTAGTTTAGTTTGTATTGAACCTTGCTTGTGAATTCAGTTTTAATTTAGTTTAGTTTGTATTGAACCTGGTTTATGAATTCAGTTTTAGTTTAGTTTAGTTTGTATTGAACCTTGTTTATGAATTCAGTTTTAGTTTAGTTTCGTTTGTATTGAACCTTGCTTATGAAAAGTTTTTAGTTTTAATTTAGTTTAGTTTGTATTGAACCTTGGTTATGAATTCAGTTTTAATTTAGTTTAGTTTGTATTGAACCGTGGTTATGAATTAAGTTTTAATTTAGTTTAGTTTGTATTGAACCTTGGTTATGATTTCAGTTTTAATTTAGTTTAGTTTGTATTGAACTTGCTTTGAAATCAGTTTTAGTTTAGTTTAGTTTGTATTGAACTTTGGTTATGAATTCAGTTTTAATTTAGTTTAGTTTGTATTGAACCTTGGTTAAGAATTCAGTTTTAGTTTTGTTTAGTTTGAATTGAACCATGGTTATGAATTCAGTTTTAATTTAGTTTAGTTTGTATTGAACCTTGGTTATGAATTCAGTTTAATTTACTTTCGTTTAGTTTCGTTTGAACCTTGCTTTACGAATTCAGTTTTAATTTAATTTAGTTTGTGTTGAACCTTGATTTATGAATTCAGTTTTAGTTTAGTTTAGTTTGTATTGAACCTTGGTTATGAATTCAGTTTTAATTTAGTTTAGCTTGTATTGAACCTTGCTTGTGAATTCAGTTTTAATTTAGTTTAGTTTGTATTGAACCTTGCTTATGAATTCAGTTTTAATTTAGTTTAGTTTTTTATTGAACCGTGGTTATGAATTCAGTTTAATTTAGTTTAGTTTGTATTGAACCTTGGTTTGTAAATTCAGTTTTAGTTTAGTTTAATTTGTATTGAACCTTGGTTATGAATTCAGTTTTAGATGTATTTATGCAAAGTCCAACATGGTTAGCTGAATTTTCTAGATGAATTAAGAGATTTGTCATTATGCTATTTTCTTACAAACGAACATTTTTCTACATTCAAACACATTAGTAAAATGGCTAATGTTCCAGTGAATGAAACAAATGAATGTGTCGGGTGTGTAGAAGCCCCCCACACGCTAACGATCTTATTTTCTCTTGGGTTTGTTTTGCAGACTGCACCCTTTTGCTGTTATGCTAATGAATAATTCTCTATTTTTTTGTGCTTACCAAAGCAGGATACGTTCTCTCTAATGCTTTGCTTCCCCGATCAGGCAGCTGGCAATAAACGTCTGCATAGATGCTCATTACATGTTTGAAACCAAAAACGACGGTAGGTTGATTTCTAATTTTGGTGTTTTCGGTTTTTCAACACACAGACACACACACACACACACACACACATATATATATATAGTTAAATTCCCAGATCACTTATGTGGACAATGCAAATTTGGATAAAATAACAATTGGAAAAAAAATCTTAGATTTTGCCGACGCGTTTCGTCTTCCGACTTTTTTCAAGGCAAAATGAAATCGAAATGTCTTTGTTGGATTTTTTTATGTAACTATAACAACAAAGACATTTCGATTTTATTTTTTGCCTTGAAAAAGTCGGAAGACGAAACGCGTCGGCAAAATCTAAAATTTTTCAATTGTCATTTTCTCACACTCACACACACACACACAAAAAAAATTGGATCTATTTATACTTATATATATGATATAATATATAATATATATATATGATATATAAATATCATACGTAGATGTATATATAGATAAAATTTATTCGGAAATTATAACATAAATATGTTATAAAATGTGATTTTATACCATATTTGTCTTATAATTTTCGAATAAATTATATTTTCTCTACTCTGTATTGAGTACTCTTTTAAGAATAGTATTTTTGGGTTATTGGAATTTATTCCGTATATATAAATTCTATACTTGAAGTCATATATATATATATATATATATATTTATGACTTTTTATTTATTCCATGATGTAAGCTTTATATATTATATCAATTTTAGAAGTATACAGATCATAGATGGATAACAGCTTGTGAATACCAGGTAAGATTGGGTGTGCGGCTGGTGTAATGGACAACCGCTCAGAATTAGAAATCGAATAACCAAGTTTCAATTCCAGTCGGGTTCGTTATATTCACTTAGGCACAAATATCCTTGGAAAAGGCATGAATCCAACTTAACTAATTACTAAAACTTGTATAAGGAAATTATTTTTATCCCCTAAAAGATCTTACAATCTTACAATCTAAAAACATTTTCTATCTTTAAATATCCTGCTAGAGGTTGATAAGCCGTAAAAAAAAAACAAGTTAATCAACCAAGGTTATATATGTGTAATGTTCATATATATAAGGTTTATATATACATGGCTCACGACCAGAACACGATGAAACACCGGTTCTCGAACGGTCATCGAAGTTAAGCAACGTCGAGCCTGGTCACTACCTAGATGGATGACGGCTTGGCAATACCAGGTGCTGCAAACTTGTGTGCACGGGTTGTAGAATGGATAATGGATCGGAATTATTAATCGTAGAGCCGAGTTCCAATTCCAGTTGGGTTCGTTTTAGCCACTTACGTGCAAAGAAAGGTATAAATTCATCACTTCTCCCCTAATCTATGGCATAATTAGAAAGACTTGGATCAGTAAATCATTATCTCCATACAATTCTTACAATCTAAAAAATATTTTCTGGTTTTAAATAACCTGCTTAAGGTTGACAATGTAAAAAAAAAAACAAATCAATCCATCAAATTTATATAAATGTAATGTTCATACATATATATATATATATATATATATATATATATATATATATATATATATATATATATTTAGGCAGCAATCCTTCCTTTATGCATTTTCATTAAAAACGACAGACAAGGTACTACGGTTAAGCTTTTTATTTAATTTTTCTTGTGTTCTAACAAGAACTTTCTTTTTTGGACAAAGGGTGTGTCAGAACTATCCAAATGTTTTATCTTTCCGAGCGCTTTCGGCTATACCTTTAGCCCTTATCAACGATGATTCGATTTTTCAGTTTAATTAAGTGCTTGCGTTCTGTGTATGTATCAGTGTGTGGTAGGAATGTTTTTAATTTCCGAATACGGTTAGCACATTGTGGCTTTTTTTCGTAGTTAATATTGTTAAGAGTTGGCTTTTTCTTTTTTATTATTAAAGCTTCCATTATTTTTAGTCTTTTTCTGCAGGTGGATGCAGTTAATATATTTGTGTTTTCTACTAGTATGTTCCTAATAGAATCGGGTAAATCTGTGTGTGTGTTTAAATGGGTTCTAATGGAGCTGTGATCAGATAGGTGTAACGTAAGACGTCTGGATAAGCATGTGGTTATGTAAATGATGTAATTATTTATGAGTCCGGTATATATATAAACATTACATGCTCTATTTTTTCCTTATCTTTCTTTCTTTCTTTTTCATCCTCTCTGTTTTTTTACTCTTTCTTTCTTTTTCATTCTCGATGTTTTTTTACTCTTTCTTTCTTTTTCATCCTCTCTGTTTTTTTACTCTTTCTTTCTTTTTCATCCTCTCTGTTTTTTTACTCTTTCTTTCTTTTTCATCCTCTCTGTTTTCTTACCCTTTCTTTCTTTTTCATTCTCGATGTTTTCCCTATTCTTTCTTTCTTTTTCTTCCTCTCTTTTTTCTTTCGATTCATTCTCTTTTTACCTGCTTTTACTTTTTCAGTTACTCTTTTTTCCAACTCTTTCTTTCTTTTCATTCGCTCTGTTTGCCTGAAGTTTCTTTTTTCTTTCTCTCTCTCTCTTTCTTTCTTTCTTTCTTTCTTTTCAATTCTCTTTGTTTTCCTTCTCTTTCTCTTCCCACTTTTGGATAAACTCTGTCTCGCCCTCATCGCTTGCAGGTCCTTTTTTTTAGGCTGTAATTCTTCTACAAATGCATTCACACCTTTCTCCGATTTGATTGGCCAAATGCCGTTCACGCCCCTCGCACGCTTACACCTACACTTTTCCCGGACAGACGGCCGATACTTGACGCGTCGAAGACCACCAGAAAGTTCATAAGATATTTATAGTATTTTCTCGTCACTATCATCGTCGACCGTTCAGTGGCTTCTTCTGTGAGGCCATTGGGAATATGTACTGAACGATGGGTCAACACCAAAGTGGCATTGAAGATATGTGTTCTTGACTGACCGCTTAGTGAAAGAAGATGGGGGTTTGTCTGGTAAGGTTTTAGTTTTTTTCATTACCTCGCCCCCCACCTCATCATACATGAATTCTTTGCAATGATACGAAATATACTTCCTTTATTATCAGGAATTATAGAGTGAAGGCTAATCGGCAGGTGGAGTGTACATTAAAAACACGTGGAAAAATTAAAAGCAAATATTTTTAAGGTTATATTTTAACCCTTTTAGCTCTGCGTTTTCTGAACAATTTTAACCCTTTCTGCCTGAGCTCCTGGGACAAAATTCGCAAATAATAAATACATGTAATTTTTCACCATAGATCATACTTATTATAAAACCCAGGTTGTGTGTGTGTCTGTACGTTTATATATTGGATCGGATTTCCTACATTTTTCAACCGATTTTAACAAAACTTCACAGGACTTCGTAAAATTACTTTGCGGTGGTTCTGACAGTGCTAAAAATTCGAAAAACACAATTGTTTTTGCACAAAATCAATTTGAAAACACGATTAAGAGACATCGCGAGAATGAAAGGGGGACAACTCATATCGAGTTATACTTATTATAAAACCCAGGTGTGTGTGTGTGTGTGTGTGTGTGTGTGTGTGTGTGTGTGTGTGTGTGTGTGTGTGTGTGTGTGTGTGTGTGTTCGTTTATATATGGGATCGGATTTCCTACATTTTTCAACCGATTTCAACAAAACTTTTTTTTTGGCAGGTAGTGTTTCTTATTGACTTGCACACTTTTTCTTTAATTCAGAATTCAGTCCTTTAAATTTTATTTCTCTACATAAGCTCCATCATCATCAAGCCTCCCCTGTACGTGATGATACCAACTATTTCTAGCACCCTGGATTTTTTTTATATAAACATTTCACCCCAAGCAATGTTGGGTGCCACTATCACTCAAGGGGTTACAGAGAGTGATAGCGAGAGTGCCACTGGCATGCAAGGGGTCACAGAGAGTGAGAGCAAGAGTAAAGACTATATTTTTGAAGACTATAGTTGTCAGGGAAGCAAGTAAGAGGAAGGGAGTTCCACTGTCAGGAAGTGCAAGAGAAGAAGCTGTTGGAGTAGAATAGATGGCTACATTCAACCGTTTCAACAGTTAAAGGTTGGGAAGAGATGTCAACTTAATAACACGCTTAAATTCATGCATCTTGAATACCAGTGAAAGTATATCTTCAGAGCAGTTGTCATGAAAATATTTGTAAAAAAGACAGAGGGAAGCTACAGCACGTCTGTGAGAAAGTGACTGTAGACGAGATGCCAGACCTATCACATTGCATATTCGTCAACCGGAGGTCTTTAGAATTTAACAGTTGCTTTTACGCCATTAATAGTCTCAGAATGAGTACATTACAAACATTTTTAAGGTTAAGAAATAATAGTCTGTAATATTAACGGTCCTGACCTGGCATCTCGATTTCAGTCATTTTCTCGTCACCATAACGTGGCTTCCCTGTGTCTTTTTCTGTAAATACTTTCATGTGAGGTTTCCTACTTTGTATCTCGTCTAGATAGTACTGGACTGGAAAATACGTGACATTGTTTAACTTGAAATAGCTAGGCACAACTCTAAGTTCCCTTGTAATATTTTCCGTTCTCGCTTGTGAAACTCTCTTCTGTCAATCGCCATCTTCTGTCTTCCTGAACCTTGTTCTTTTATTGTCCTATCCTTACTTCTCCCTACTAACGTATTCTCATTCTTTTTCATCCCCTTTAACCACCTGTGTCTTAGTGGCTTTATCGCCTTTCATGGGAGTGGAATGATTAAAAAATATTTCTTCTTTCGCACTTCTGGCCTGTGTAACTCTTCTGGCTTCTTGCTTTCTTGTCACCTGCGATCTTAAGTTTAAATACAACGTCAGTCGACATTTTCTGTCTTCCAGAAACCTGTTCTTTTATTGCTTTTCCTCACTCCTCCCTACTAACGTATTCTCATTCTTTTTCATCCCCTTTAACCACCTGTGTCTTAGTGGCTTTATCGCCTTTCATGGGAGTGGAATGATTTAAAAATATTTCTTCTTTCGCACTTCTCGCCTGTGTAACTCTTCTGGCTTCTTGCTTTCTTGTCACCTGCGATCTTAAGTTTAAATACAACGTCAGTCGACATTTTCTGTCTTCCAGAAACCTGTTCTTTATTGCTTTTCCTCACTCCTCCCTACTAACGTATTCTCATTCTTTTCATCCCCTTTAACCACCTGTGTCTTAGTGGCTTTATCGCCTTTCATGGGAGTGGAATGATTTAAAATATTTCTTCCACTTCTCGCCTGTGTAACTCTTCTGGCTTTTGCTTTCTTGTTCTGCGATCTTAAGTTTAAATACAACGTCAGTCGACATTTTCTGTCTTCCAGAAACCTGTTTTTATTGCTTTTCCTCCTCCTTACTAAAATTCTCATTCTTTTTCATTTTAACCACCTGTGTCTTAGTGGCTTTATCGCCTGGAATGATTTAAAATATTTCTTCTTTCGCACTTCTCGCCTGTGTAACTCTTCTAGCTTCTTGCTTTCTTGTCACCTGCGATCTTAAGTTTAAATACAACGTCAATCGTCATTCTCTGTCTTACTGAAACCTGTTCTTTTATTGTCCTTTCTCATCACTAACATTTTCGCATCCTCTTTCACTCTTAGTACCAGATTGCGTCTTAGCGGCTTTAAAGTGGGGGTTTAATGATATCTCATCGAAATTCTCGCAACGTCTCCATTATTTTGATGAGATGAATGGGTTAACATTTTAGCTAAATTTTGTTAATAAGCAGGTGTTCAACCTAAAATGTCAACTAGCAAAATCTCTTCAACCTCCCAGGAAACTGCCGCCATAATCATTCCTCCTCTATGCCTTGCATTTGCTTTAACTGGATCCTTTCGACCTCTGAGTAATCTTTGCTTTGAATAAACATCATATTTAGTAAAATCAAAATTCACCTACAGTCACCATTCACCTCAGATAAATATGTGTTGGCTGAACCAAGTATGTCAAGGGTGTGAGTTAATATTTTTGCTCTTAATTTTTGTTCACCCTTAAATCTCAAACAGGAACGATTTTTTCTCCTCATGCTTATGTTCTGCCGATCCTTTTGGTCATGTCCAACTCCGTCCCATCCTTCTTTTTTGTTTTTCGAGGAATTATCTTCCTAAACCTTTCTCAAACCGCCAATAATGTCCGTCCTCAGTCTTATAACTAAATTTGACTATAAATTTGATGTTGCTTCAATTTTTTAAAGGATTCAATTTACTCTAAACAGGATAGGTTTCAAATTGCCATAAACTTCAATCTATAACCTCACAGTACTTCCGGTTCAAGTTTACTCTGCTGAGAACAAATATCAACATATTTTCTTATAACATGCTTATAAAATTCTTATGAGATTCTTAAAACATTCCTATAATATTCTCATAACAGACTTAAAACATGCAGACGAGCCATTTAAATGCTCATTGTATAATTAGAATTCAATAGTATTGATTTCAATAATCCAGATTTTGTGATACATTACGCAACCCTATTCCTATAACATGCTTTTAATAAGATTGTAGCATTCGTATAACATATTTATAACTTTCTTATAACATGCTTACAACGTCCTCATAACATGCTTATGATGTTCACATAAAATAAAATGTTTATAAAGTTCTTATAACATGCTTATAACATTCTTATAAACTTTTATAAAATGATTATAAAATTCTTATAACATGCTTATAAACTTTCATAACGTGATTATAACATACTAATAGCGTTCTTATGACATTCTTATCACGTAGTTATAACACGCTTATAACGTTCTTATAATTTTCTTATAAGATGCTATAACATCCTTATAACATGCTTATAACATTCCTATAAAACGCTTTCTTATAATCCAAGCCATTATAACACATGTTCCGTGTATAATTAGAATCCCCTCACATGAATTTCAATAATCCAGCTTTAGCGAAAGTTCATACTTAACTCTTTCAGCACTGACCACCTCTTTACCGGTGGTAAAGAAAAATGACGTAATGTTTAACCACCAGTTGAACAGTGGTAGAGAAAAATGACGTAATGCCTAACTACCGATTGAACAGTGGTAGAGAAAAATGACTCAATTTCCAGCCACCGGTTGAATGGTGGAGAAACACTTGTAACTATTTCTTATATCTACCGTGAAACATTTCATACCAATTGTCTGCGATTTTTGACTCAGGAGTTCAGGCAAAAGGGTTCAAATTGTCTAGGAACGCAGGCTCAAAGAGTTAAATTGCATTGACACCTGTAATCAAATATTAGATGTTATTTACACATACGATAAGGTGTTGAAAAGTTCTAGGATCTAACCACTTCCCAAAATCAGAATTTCAACGACCAAACGCCATAATATTGATTTCGGAGAATGATTGGTAACTTTTTGATCAGTCATTTCGTATCTAATACGCCACGTGTATTATTTTTAAAATTTGTCCTAAAATCATGAAACAGTCTCTAATATACGTGGTTTGATCTAAAAGTATCAGACTGGTACAATAAAAAGAAAACTATAACACATATCAGTTCGACATTTAATCTCCTTCGAATTAGTCCCCTTCTAAAGCCACACACTTTATCCAGCGTCATTTCCATTGATGGAATCATTCTTGAAACTCTATTTTAAGGACAACGAGCAGCTGTTTCATTGCATTCTCTTAGATTTCCTCGACGTCTTGAAATTTTATTCCTTTCAAGTGGGATTTGATTTTTGGAAAGAGGAATAAGTCGCATGGGGTGAGATCTGGGAAATATGCTGCTTGTCGGACCTGAGTAATGTGTTTGGCCCAAAACTGCTGCACAAGAAGCGCTGAATGGACAGCTGCGTTTTCACTCACCGGGCGCATACATATGGCATCCCCTGATAGACCGTTCCATACAATGATTTTTCGGTTCACGAAAGCAGATTGGGACAGCTTCAGATCTCCAATGGCGGGAGCTCTTTTCTCGGTTGTCATTAAACACTCTGCCTCCAAAACTGCTGCCCTCGTGTCAGAATGGATCTTTACTGGAATGGAGAGTTTTATTTCCCAGAAAAACATTCCTGCAGAAACCGAACAGCCAGCCACTGCTAGAATACTAGGGAACGATGTAGTAGGACACTTGCTGCATTCAGAACTGCCAGCAATCACTGCAAGCGAGTTCTAGAAAATGTAAAATATAGCTATGCTCGAGCCTTCCAGACCATGATTGGATCCCGGGAATTCTGGAAGATCTCTAATCAAATTCTGAATAGAGGCAAATCATTAGTACCAATTATTATTAATATCGCTGAAGTAATCTTTTGTGGCCTGTTTAGGGGTCAGAAAGAAAGACATGGAAAGAAGAAGGTAGGTTGAACAAGTGTATTGAAATAACAGGACATATATACAGAATAAGAGTGTTATTAGTCAGCAGATAGAAGTGTCTGTCCGAAACTGTCAGGTTATACTGCGTCCCGACTGTCTTCACTTAGGAAGTCTTGCAGGTTAGTATTTATGAAGGAAGAAGAGTTCATTCTAATGTAGATAGGTCACCATAATATAATCTCAATCTTGTCGAACAACGCAAAACTTTTCGCCTCGATTTTTGCCTCGAATTCAACGTTAGATAACAAAGGCCATCCTCTTCCTGACTTCCCGCGTCTCACTGAGCAATCTCAGTAATATTTTCATTTACAGCCCAGGAAATTTAAAGTTTTATCAAAACTTTTGACCCTAAGAAGGCCACCAGTTCAGACAAAATCTTAGAATATTAACTCAAAGTTACCTCCAATCCTTTAGAAATTATTTTCCAAGTCTGTGGATGGTATCAGTTGCATGCCCGTTTTTCAAGAATGCGATTGAGCACTCATTCCCCTTGAAGTATAGACCCATCAGTCTCCTCAGTGTCATTATCAAATTCTTTGAAACAATAATCAACAAAAAGGTTGTTGATCGCCCCAATAGATACAACCTCTTCAGCGACGAGTAGTACACATTTCTATCTACCCGGGCCACTGCTGATATCTTAACTTTGATAATTCACAGAATTGACAAGTACATCTCAATATCGCATTAGATATTTCAAAAAAACTTTGAAAGATATGGCATAAAGGGTTACTGCTCAATACTTAGAATATATATAGTCACTGGAAAGGGCACCTCGATGTGGTGTAATGGTTAGAAAGCTTGTCTTGCGAGATCAATTACGACTGAGTAGTGAGTTCGATCCTCACTGGGTGCCTCATACTTTCGCCACATCTAAGCCGGGCTTAGAAAATCACTAGAGTCACTGGAAACGCCTTCTCAGTTATAAAGTCCTTTCTAACGGGTAGATCACTGAAGGTAGTTGGTAATGGTCAATCTTCTGAGTCACAGATCATCAACGTGGTCGTCCCCCATCCCACCCAAGGTTCGCTTCTCGGTTTAACACTCTTCCTCCTCTAGATAAATGATATGCCTAAGAGTATGTGCAGATCGTTTGTGAATATCTATATCTGTGATAATGCAACGATTTATGGGTGCACCTTCAAAAGCCCTCGATGAGCAGATCATGGCAGCTGATTTCTCCTTTGATCTAATTCAAGTAGCTCAGTGGAGGAAAAACTGGCTGGTCACATTCAATGAGTCGTAAACCAAACCAGTAGCCTTCGACCACCGCCGATCGGAGCGTGAACTTTCACCAATCGCGATTAACGTTTGTTCTCTCATGGATGACCCCTGCCTTGAACACCTCAAGTGGAACTCGTACATGCGATCCATAGCTAAAGATGGTGATGGGGAAATGGTCGGTTTCCCTGTACCGATCTAGCAAGTACCTCACTCTCCCTATTTCCTCTACCGTTACAAGAGCCAGATCAGGCTGAAAATGGTGTGATACTGCCATACATGGGCAGGGGGAGACCAGCCTTCGCTTCCCACTCTCGTTAGAGTCCAAATGCGTCAGCACATCCTTGTAGGCGATGAATTATTTTCCACACTACAGACCCTTTTCTCACAGGCGAGACCTTGCGGGCCTCTCACTGCTGTATCGTTATTTCTATGGAGAGCGTTCAGATGAACTGCATTCCTTACTTTCACGGCTAAGACACGCCATACCACGCACGTAGCGAACCACCCCCATTCCCTTCGTATCCCCCTGGTGAGATACAAGTTCTATTCAAGCAGCTTCTTCCCACGAACCATTGCCTTGTGGAACCGACTCCAAAGAGGCCGTTTTCCCGACCACTACAATCTTAACCTTTTCAAGTCCAGAGTTAACTCTTATCTTCCTCACATATCCGCATAAGTTGTACCTATTATTTTGCAACGCTTTACCTCGAGTGCCTCCCGGGCCTTGTAGAGGATGAACACCAAGATAAAATAAAAATGCAATTCTGTTCTCTTCCGATTAGCAACACATCACGGTAGTTCCCCTTGTTTACTGATCAGGTGGAGCATACTCATGATGAACTATGTCCTTGTAGTCGAAGAAAACTGTGAACAGTGTTCCTCACATTGCTTTCTTCGGTTTCAAAGAGGTTCGAGTCTTCCACTTGGTTTTGGGGTCATAGCTATAGACCTACTATTCGTGGAGGAGTGAGACGACCACACTCGACACACTTTCCTTCCAAGCACAGCTATATAAAAAAAACCAAAAACGGAAGTAAGCGAAAACGTTATAACTTAGTATGAAGGCGGAGTAGAGCTCAGTATCAATATATGCTTCACTCTGTGTAGTTTAACCTCGTTACTATAGCAACAGTCCTGATACTTTTTGATCAGACCTCGTATACATTTTTGACAGATTTTTTTTTTTTTTTTTTGCCATTAAGTAATAAATAGATCTATTTTGGAAATACTTAGTCGAGGATGTTGACTTTTCGGTCTGGTCTCTATAGAAGTCCGACATCCACACAGTCGCTTATATAATATTAATTTTAAAGATTGCCAAGTTGCCCTGTAAACTTTTCATGTCTTTCTAGTTTATCTGAACTCGCGGCTAAACTATCAGCGACAATTTGGACCCAGAAAATATCGATTATTTCAAGCTGTTTTTGTTGTGCCGTTCTGAAATCGTACTTGTTGCGCGTCTGTGAGAAAAAAACGGATAAAATAAAGAGCATTTATTATAGACTACAGCTCTTCTCTTTTGTAGCGTGTCCCTTCAGGACGTGGGTGTTAACGGCTCTCCACAACCTCACATCTTTCATACCACAAATCAATCATTATCTCTCTACTTACACCTCCAATTCCCTGATCAGCCATCCATTTAGACGAGCTCATTAGAAAGGTTACTTGATAATTCATTCTGACTCTTTTGCCTTCGATATGTCTTGTGAGTGTCAAATTCGCCAAACCGACGTTCGTCATAATGCGTCCCAGAAATCTTAACCGTGTCTTCCTGATTCTATGTACAAGGGACATTTACGTTCCCATCTTATTTCAAACTTTGTTGTCCGCCCATGGCCGTCCTGGGTAAGACGATAAACTACATCCGCGTCCTGGGTAAGACGATAAACTACATCTGCGTCTTGGTTAAGACGATAAACTATATCCGCGTCCTGGGTAAGACGATAAACTATATCCGCGTCCTGGGTAAGACGATAAACTACATCCGCGTCCTGGGTAAGACGATAAACTACATCTGAGTCCTGGGTCTGACGATAAACTACATCCGCGTCCTGGGTAAGACGATAAACTACATCCGCGTCCTGGGTAAGACGATAAACTACATTCACGTCCTGGGTAAGACGATAAACTACATCTGCGTCCTGGGTAAGACGATAAACTATATCCGCGTCCTGGGTAAGACGATAAACTACATCCGCGTCCTGGGTAAGACGATAAACTATATCCGCGTCCTGGGTAAGACGATAAACTACATCCAACAACAAGGCTTCTGATCAGGAGGTTTTGAGGAGCGTGAAACCACCTCTTAATTGCTGGTGTTCCCAGGTTCACCCTGACCCGGGGTGGTAGAACCTGTTAGGGTCCCAGCTATGGGCAAATATTTAGACCTTAAACTGGGGTTAAAACACCATGAAAGTGTAAAAATAGATTTTAATACCATCAATATATTTTTGTAAGAAACAAGATATATGTAAAACCAGCAATGAATTTTTGAAGAAACAATTACCAGCATTACATTTTTGAAGGAAAAAGATACTACCAGCAATACATTCTTGGATAATAAATATTAGCAGCATTACATTTTTGAAGGAAAAAATTACCAGCATTACATTTTTGAAGAACAAAATATTACCAGCAATACATTTTTGGAAAAATATTACCAGCAATAAAAATCTTGTCGGCATTAAGTAACCCATTGAGGTTGATATGCCGTAAAACTAAATAAACGAAACCAATCTAAACCAAAGAATACATATTCTATTCATACGAATCTATCCTAAAAATCTTGTCGGCATTAAATAACCCATTGAGGTTGATATGCCGTAAAACAAAATAAACCAAACCAATCTAAACCAAAGAATGCATACTCTATTCATACGAACCTATCCTAAAAATCTTGTCGGCATTAAATAACCCATTGAGGTGTTGATATGCCGTAAAACAAAACAAACCAAACGAAACCAGCATTTGGAGTCATATAGTAAGATTGATGTTAGATAGCAGTCGAGTAGCATTCATTACGTAAATGTAAAAATGATGGAAGATTCTGGTAGTTCTGGATGAAGCTGTTTTAGAAATGAACGTCTTGAAAAAAAAACCATATTCTCTTCCGACATTTTTTGCTTCTATCTTTATTTCCCAAAATCTTAATTTTTTTTTTTTACAGACCTTTACTCGTAAGCTTATTTCATGAACGCATCTAAAGATTATCGTAGACTCTACAAAGTTATTATTATTATTATTATTATTATTATATAAATTATAACTGGAGCCATGTTCTTAAGATCGAGTCTTTCATATGGACGCCATGCATAGCGTCAAAATCGTTCATAAATATGTAATCTGTCAGCTCTATACAATCGCTTTCTAATATCAATGGTTGAAAATGGCTTTGCGAGGAACACCCTTCTTTAAACATTGTGGAGTGGCGATGCAGAATCCCGAACAAAGCACTGCCCCAAATAACAGGAAACACCACATCACTTGAATGACAAAATCAAGATGCTGGCGTTCGACACCACTTCAAACAAAAGGTTAGGAAGGAAACTACCATCAATACTGAAAAGAGCTATAACAGCTACCGGAAAAGAGAAACCCAGTTTCCTGAAAAATTATTTTAAGAGAAAGATTTTATAAATTTCAACCGAAAGCAGTACTAGCTGCTCGGTCAATGAATGCCAAATGTTTCCTTATAAGGAAACAGTCATTAAAATGTCTGTTATCAAAACTATTGTTTAAGATATTATACTGGTGGATACAAATATTGAGATTCCGCCAGTTTTGAGGCATTATTTTTAACTGGGCCCCCAATACTCTGAAGATTTTTGTTGAATTCAGTGCATTATTAAGGAGAATTATTTGAAGTTAAGGATTAAGAAGAAAAAAGACTTAACTAATATATCATATTTCTGAAATACTATATACTGTAGAATTCCTGATAACCAGACAAAGAAGGCCTTCCGGATATGAGGAATTGGTTACAAAGTCCGGATATGAGGAATTGGTTACAAAGTCCGGATAAAAGCGGTTATATTCAGATGAAAATAAAAGAACTGAAATCAGGTTTAACATTTATTTTCAATGTTTTATAGTAAACAAAATAAGCTAATGGTGAGAGAAATATAACGGTATTGATTTTAACAAAAAAAAAATATATAATATTAATAAAAATTCATTAAATTAGGTATGCCACGTATGCAAAACAAATAATGTAACGAGGATTTTTTAATCGCTGTTGCATGACCGATTCTTTCTCTTCTAATGTCATTCGCAACTTTTTCCGCATTTCGTTTTGCTTTTGTTCTTGAACTTTTTTTTAAACGAAAGACACTTTTTTATTGAAATCGTCATAGCTGAATGCTGGCTTTCTTTCCATAAAACTGACAACCTTTTCAATAGCTTTTTCCATTCCAGTTCAAGTTTCATCACAGTCATGCATCTCGTCACTATCTTGTTGCAGATGTGTCTCGTCGTCATCCTTTCCTCTTATTCCCATCATCATTTCCACCAATACACGCCATTAGGGTGAAATAAGCATAAGCAATAATCTAAAGAAAATTTCCTGAAAAACAGAAATTTCAAATCAGTTACATATTACCCAAATAGTTCAAATATATAAATCAAAATCATGTCCGGATATGCGGGATTCCAGATATGAGGCACTCCGGATATGAGTCACTCAGAAATATAATATGAGGGATTATACTTTATTTGATAGAATAAGTTGATCGTCACAAGTCCCGTAAAAAGAAACAGAATGTGGTGGTGCCTTTTTAGTTGTCCGTGAATTGAAATTGCAACGAGAGAGAACGTGAGATGCGTTGGGAAATAAAAACAGAAATTATTCCTCCAAAATACTTCAGTGAAAACCTTTGACGTGTTAGCGAACACACGTGTCTGCAAAAGGCTAGGACGAGGGAGTTTCTCTCACTCACTAGTGCTTCTCCGTTACTGATAATTAGTCGGCAAATTTTCCCTTTTGAGGGAAAATAAAAGTATCCAATATGGTCCTTATGCGTTGTGATATTTATTTTTACAAGAACTCATTCTCCTGTGAAAACACAGCTGATTTGACTTTAAGTAAGAATCACAGACAATGCGACTATCCCTGCCTGAACAAAGAGATGTGGAGAAAATATTAGGGATAGAAACTGTACCGCTTGCTACGGGACAACGACCATAGTCGTCTAAATACCAGTTCGAGTCACATATGATATATGCTACGTATACAGGATGGGATGGATAAATTGTCGTCTAAATTAGGCGGCAAAAAAGAAAATAACACTGACATCTCATTTTAACAGATAGATTTACCAAAATTGCACAAAAATATTCTGAAACACTGAAGAGTAAATTTATTCAATAAATCGTCGTTGGCTTCAACCACGACCTCCAGATGACTTCGGAATCTCCTGCAACTCGCCTGGAAGATCTCCTTGTTTGTTGGTGAATGCTGCCATAATCCTTGCCTTCAGATCTTCTTTGATGTTACAAGGAGTTTTGTTGATCTCTCGCTAACTGAGCCCCACACATAAAAATTAAGGGGGTGCAGTCTGGAGAGTTAGGTGGCCGGCCATGACTTGGTTCCCTTGCTTGTGTGGCATGGTTCAGAGTCATATTACCAGACATAGTGTCTTTCAACAGCCACCCTCTTGACCCAGAGCAGCAATACTTCCTCAAGTCACTTGATGTAGGTCTCCGTCGTGAGTCTGAGGACCTCACCAACTAACTCGGGAGTTCTTTTCTTTATCAGAACGAAAAGAGTGATTTTCCCGAGTTGCCGTATCTTTGTAATCTCTATTAGACTTATCCAACTCTTTCTGAATCCTCTGCACTGTCCTCAGATTGTCACCCCAAAACTCTGAAATGTTCGTATTGGAGCTTCCAGTGCAACTGCAGTACAGCATGCCCTTTTCAAATTTCTGGTGAAATGAATTGCGTCATGGTGCTCTTTTTCTCACAGACGGTGCCCAACTGACCCTAATATACTGTGCAGTCGACAAAATAAAAAGGAAACAATGTCCATGTTCGAAATTAAAAATATATAATTAAGGCAATTTACTCATTGGCCCTTGTACTATGTCAATTTTAACCAATCTGCGTTGATAAGAAATACGAGGACGGATGACCAAAAAGAAAGATACAAACATTTACTTAGCCAACTGGATTGTACATTAACCCTGAGTTAAACGTTATACTTGGCATCCATATAAGAGCCTAAATATGCCCAGGCCGTTTATAAAGGTACATAGGTGGCAATAAATATGAAAACGAGTCCGTTTATAAAGGTATGTAGGTGGCAATAAATATGAAAACGAGGCCGTTAATAAAGGTAGGTAGGTGGCAATAAATATGAAAACGAGGCCGTTTATAAAGGTACATAGGTGGCAATAAATATGAAAACGAGGCCGTTTATAAAGGTACATAGGTGGCATTAATATGAAAACGAGGCCGTTTATAAAGGTACATAGGTGGCAATAAATATGAAAACGAAGCTGTTTATTAAGGTACGTAGGTGGCAATAAATATGAAAACGAGGCCGTTAATAAAGGTACATAGGTGTCAATAAATATGATAACGAGGCCGCTTATGAAGATATATAGCTGATAATAAATATGATAGATATGATAATTTATGATCGCATCCAGAACATTCGCCGTAAAGATTTTTGTCGTAGGAAAACATGCCCTAGATATTTTCGCCAAAGGAAATTTTGTCGTATAGGATTTTTGTTGTAAGACAATTTCGCCGCATTTTTTTTTTAAAATGCGAAGTACCTTTTTATCAGTTTGTTTCGAGTTCGGCTTGACAGCAAGAATTTGAAATATATATATATATATATATATATATATATATATATATATATATATATATATACAGAGAGGTAGAGAGAGAGGTGAGAGAGAGGGAGAGAGAGTATACATGATATTATTTTAAAATTTATTTCAATATAATTTTATATGTGTTTATTCTTATTTTAGTGTTTTGACGTTTCTAATATTTTTCACGGCCGACGTAAACTCGAGTAAAACGACGTAAGTCGAGTTTTATTTTTCCATATAGCATTTAAGAAAAAACAACTTAACTTCGAAAATGACTTAACTCGACACGACATATTTACGATTCCATTGGAATAAATTATGACCATGGAATATTAGTGTTTAAGCCTTTTTATTATATCCTTACTCTGTCCTGGACATTGAGTTCTACCTGGATTCTATCAGCTTGTAATTTTTTTTTATACAAATATATATGTATGTGTATGTATGTATGTATGTATGTATGTATGTATATATATTTATATATTTTGCATATGTATGTGTATATTTACCACTAATATTATATATATATATATATATATATATATATATATATATATACGTGCTTCAAAATTATTATTGTTGTGGGTATTTTGGGTTCTGATCATATCCGGGGGTTGTAATTATTTTGATGGTGTTTAGATTCGATAAATTGTTTTGAATAGTGTTTTTTTACGGTGTATAGTGTTTATACCAATAAAAAATTATCACTTAGCTGCTTGATGCTATATTCAGCACCTCGACGCAATGGTTTCGTAGACGAACTTTATCGTAATTGTTCAATCCACTCTTCAGGAGATTTCAACAATTGATTGCCGTTTTTCGCATTTTCCTTACCTTTATAGTAAATTTAATGTAATTGATTTTTACGCTAGTCGGGATATTTTTATTATTGGTTTCAGATTGATTTTTTACTCTTTTTGTATGTGTATGTGTGTGTGCGCGCATGCACGAGTATATGTCTGTGCGTGTGTGTGTGTCTTTGTATGCGTGACCATATGTGTATGTGCGTATTTGTCAAATGTCGAGGTTATTTCACATTTTCTTGTCTCCTTGCACTATATATATATATATATATATATATATATATATATATATATATATATATATATATATATATTTCAACCTTTGGAAGTAAAGTCTGATGTTCCAGAGCCATTTAAAGGGCTGTGGTGAAATAATTTATTACATGGAACCTTAAAGTGGTCTGTTTTTTATTCAAACATATTTGCTCTGAATTTACATTGAGCTCTCCGGACATCATGCTTTTTGGGTCTACCCATACGGATTACCTAGTTTTGCATAAACTAATATATATATATATATATATATATATATATATATATATATATATATATATATATATATATATGGTGGACTCTCCTATCGTGAACGATAAATGAGGGTCAGTATTGGATGGTGCCTTTCGTTTTATACTTATGCATGCTAGCAGGGGCTATTGTGGAGAAAATCAGGTAAGGGAAAGACATATTTCATTTGTGCTTTCTTAAGTGTGATACTAGCCCAGCCTTGCTGCGGGCGACAAAGCCACACTGACGGATGAAATTTGTTAAAGCAGGATTTTGATGGCATCTCTGTTTCAGAGCTCGACGAAGCTGATCACGTTGCTTCATTTTATTGTCTTCAAAACCCTTTAACTTAATGAAACATGTCTTATGCCACTCCTTTCGGTTTGATGCTTGGGCTTCCTAGGTTTTCAGATCAAAGTTGAGACGTTTCAGGTTTTCTTTTAATTTGTCTTTGTAGCGTAAGAGTGGTCGTCCAACTGAACGATTAGAGTTAAAATCTGTTGAGGCGTTCACATATCTTGGATCAACATCAATATCTTCTGATGGAAAAATGGACAGAGAAATCCAATCCAGAATAGCCAAAGCCAGCACAGCATTTGGCAACATAGGTTATGGAACATCAAAGACGTGTCTCTCAGAGTAAAGATCGATATATACAGATCAGTCTTTCTCTCAACCCTTTTCTATGGTGCTGAAACTTGGACGTTGTACTGCAAAGACATAAATCGACTTGACACCTTTCACATGCGCTGTTTTCGTACCATATGTGATATAAAATGGGATGACAGGGTCAAGAATAGGACAATTCTGAAGAAATGTATCAACATCACAGGCATTAAAACCATTCTAGCAAAAATACAACTTATGTGGGCTGGTCATGTTGTGAGAATAGATGAGCATAGGCCCCCCAAAAAAAGTGTGTAGGGACAACTACCAAATACATACATACATACATATATATATATATATATATATATATATATATATGTGTGTGTGTGTGTGTGTGTGTGCAAGTATAGGATTGGTGTATAAGGATTAAATTCCAATAACCAAAAATACTATTCTTAAAAGAGTGTTCAATACAGAGTAGAGCAAATTTAATTTTTTCGAAAATTATAACATAAACATGTTATAAAATCAATTTATTCTACATTCAATCCTATAACTTGTAAGACACTAGAACGGTTGAAATAAAATGGCTATATTTGTAGTGATTTTATAGCATGTTTATGTTATAATTTTCGAATAAATTATATATATATGTGTGTGTTATAAATTTGGGTATATAATCTCGATCGAGATACAAATTGCTGATATTTGAAAAAAAACTTTCATGAATGTATGTTTCGAAAAACAATCGACGATGCATTTCGCTTGTTTAATTTCATCAGATCGAAGACGAAAAAATCTGATGAAACTTAACAGGCGAAATGTAGTCGGGTGTTTTTTTCGAAATACACTTTCATGAACGTTTTTTCAAGTGTCAATAATATATCTGTGTGTGTGTGTGTGTGTGTGTGTGTGTGTGCGTGTGTGTGTGTGTAGATAGATAGATAGATAATATTAGTGGTCAATATATATATATATATATATATATATATATAATTATTTATTTAAAATATGATTCCAACGCTACATAAGAGTTATCATGTAGCGTTGGAATCATATTTTTATAAAATAATTATATTTATGCTCTACTTTTGTATCGAGCACTATTTTTAAAATAATAACAAAAAATACTAAAGAACTTTGGATTATTTACCTAACGAGTTCTTTCCTATTTTCTATATTTTTTACACACACACACACACACACACATATATATATATATATATATATATATATATATATATATATATATATATCAAATATGTGGTGTAGTTCAATTTATATTACATGAATCATTCCTACAAAAAGTAGATTAGTAAAGTTAATGATATAAAATGGCGAAATCTCATTCGCAAACCAAAGTTACATTAACCTACGAACCCCTCAATGAATGTTATGATCCTTGTTTTTAATAACTACAAGTTGTATAAGGTCTTTTTTAATCTGCTAGTACTTTCAGCTGTATGTACAGTATGAAAGTACTAAGTCCGTAATCAGATAGGCATACGGCACCATTGTACTAAGCCCCAGGAGTTCTTTATTTTCTGTCGCTGCTCAGAATAGTAAGAGCAATGTATAAACCGCAAGCAGTGTTTTTAGGTTTTGAAGAAACATAAATACGCCTGTGCGGGCGTCTTCAATGGGGATTAGCGTAAAGATATGCGCAGAAACGAGCCACCACTCATTATATCTTTATGAGTGTTGGTTTTAGGAAGATTTTTTATTATTATTATTCATATCAATAAATGAAATAAATTCAGTATCAGCCTCTTACTTCCTATAGGACGTTGCAGGGTGAAGTTTTCTCAATGTGGGAAATATTGATCCTTATTGGTCGATATTGATCTTACAGTATTGATTGTCTTTAAAGATACTTCTGAGGTTCGTTTACTTTGGAAGTCTAAATCAAGAATTATATCTTACAGTATTGATTGTCTTTTAAAGATTCTTCTGAGGTTCATTTACTTTGGAAGTCTAAATCAAGAATTATATCTTAAAGATATTGATTGTCTTTAAAGATTCTTCTTGAGGTTCGTTTCTTCTTTTCGGAAGTCTAAATCAAGAATTATATCTTACAGTATTGATTGTCTTTAAAGATTCTTCTGAGGTTCGTTTACTTTGGAAGTCTAAATCAAGAATTATATCTTACAGTATTGATTGTCGTTAAAGATTCTTCTGAGGTTCGTTTACTTTGGAAGTCTAAATCAAGAATTATATCTTACAGTTTATTGATTGTCTTTAAAGATACTTCTGAGGTTCGTTTACTTTGGAAGTCTAAATCAAAGAATAAATTATATCGTTTACAGTATTGATTGTCTTTAAAGATTCTTCTGAGGTTCGTTTACTTTGGAAGTCTAAATCAAGAATTATATCTTACAGTATTGATTGTCTTTAAAGATTCTTCTGAGGTTCGTTTACTTTGGAAGTCTAAATCAAGAAGTTAAATCAAGAATTATATCTTACAGTATTGATTGTCTTTAAAGATTCTTCTGAGGTTCGTTTACTTTGGAAGTCTAAATCAAGAATTATATCTTACAGTATTGATTGTCTTTAAAGATTCTTCTGAGGTTCGTTTACTTTGGAAGTCTAAATCAAGAATTATATCTTACAGTATTGATTGTCTTTAAAGATTCTTTGAGGTTCGTTTACTTTGGAAGTCTAAAAAGAATTATATCTTACAGTATTGATTGTCTTTAAAGATACTTCTGAGGTTCGTTTACTTTGGAAGTCTAAATCAAGAATTATATCTTACAGTATTGATTGTCTTTAAAGATTATTGATTGTTTCTTTGGAAGTTAAAAAGAATTATATCTTCTTATTGATTGTTTTAATTTTCTGAGGTTCGTTTTTGGAAGTCTAAATCAAGAATTATATCTTACAGTATTGATTGTCTTTAAAGATTCTTCTGAGGTTCGTTTACTTTTGGAAGTCTAAATCAAGAATTATATCTTTACAGTATTGATTGTCTTTAAAGATTCTTCTTGAGGTTCGTTTACTTTGGAAGTCTAAATCAAGAATTATATCTTACAGTATTGATTGTCTTTAAAGATTCTTCTGAGGTTCGTTTACTTTGGAAGTCTAAATCAAGAATTATATCTTACAGTATTGATTGTCTTTAAAGATTCTTCTGAGGTTCGTTTACTTTGGAAGTCTAAATCAAGAATTATATCTTACAGTATTGATTGTCTTTAAAGATCTTCTGAGGAGGTAAATCAAGAATTATATCTTACAGTTTGATTGTCTTTAAAGATTCTTCTGAGGTCGTTTAAATAAAGAATTATATCTTACAGTATTGATTGTCTTTAAAGATTCTTCTGAGGTTCGTTTACTTTGGAAGTCTAAATCAAGAATTATATCTTACAGTATTGATTGTCGTTAAAGATTCTTCTGAGGTTCGTTTACTTTGGAAGTCTAAATCAAGAATTATATCTTACAGTATTGATTGTCTTTAAAGATCAGGTTCGTTTAGTTTCGTTTACTTTGGAATAAATCAAGAATTATAGTATATTGATTGTCTTTAAAGAGGTTTCTGAGGTTCGTTTACTTTGGAAGTCTAAATCAAGAATTATATCTTACAGTATTGATTGTCGTTAAAGATACTTCTGAGGTTCGTTTTAGAAGTTAAATCAAGAATTATATCTTACAGTATTGATTGTCTTTAAAGATTCTTCTGAGGTTCGTTTACAAGAATTATATTTGGAAGTCTAAATCAAGAATTATATCTTACAGTATTGATTGTCTTTTATTAAAGACTTTTCTGAGGTTCGTTTACTTTGGAAGTCTAAAAGAATTATATCTTCTGAGTATTGATTGTCGTTAAAGATACTTCTTTCGTTTACTTTGGAAGTCTAAATCAAGAATTATATCTTACAGTATTGATTGTCTTTAAAGATTCTTCTGAGGTTCGTTTACTTTGGAAGTCTAAATCAAGAATTATATCTTACAGTATTGATTGTCTTTAAAGATTCTTCTGAGGTTCGTTTACTTTGGAAGTCTAAATCAAGAATTATATCTTACAGTATTGATTGTCGTTAAAGATTCTTCTGAGGTTCGTTTACTTTGGAAGTCTAAATCAAGAATTATATCTTACAGTATTGATTGTCTTTAAAGATTCTTCTGAGGTTCGTTTACTTTGGAAGTCTAAATCAAGAATTATATCTTACAGTATTGATTGTCGTTAAAATTCTTCTGAGGTTCGTTTCTGAGGTAAATCAAGAATTATATCTTACAGTATTGATTGTCTTAAAGATTCTTCTGAGGTTCGTTTCTTTGGAAGTCTAAATCAAGAATTATATCTTACAGTATTGATTGTCTTTAAAGATACTTCTGAGTTCGTTCAAGAATTATATCTTACAGTATTGATTGTCTTTAAAGATACTTCTGAGGTTCGTTTAAATAAAGAATTATATCTTACAGTATTGATTGTCTTTAAAGATTCTTCTTGAGGTTCGTTTACTTTGGAAGTCTAAATCAAGAATTATATCTTACAGTATTGATTGTCTTTAAAGATTCTTTCTGAGGTTCGTTTACTTTGGAAGTTCAAATCAAGAATTATATCTTACAGTATTGATTGTCTTTAAAGATTCTTTGAGGTTCGAATTATATTTACAGTATTGATTGTCTTTAAAGATTCTTCTGAGTTTACTTTGGAAGTCTAAATCAAGAATTATATCTTACAGTATTGATTGTCTTAAAAGATACTTCTGAGGTTCGTTTACTTTGGAAGTCTAAATCAAGAATTATATCTTACAGTATTGATTGTCTTTAAAGATTCTTCTGAGGTTCGTTTACTTTGGAAGTCTAAATCAAGAATTATATCTTACAGTATTGATTGTCTTTAAAGATTCTTCTGAGGTTCATTTACTTTGGAAGTCTAAATCAAGAATTATATCTTACAGTATTGATTGTCTTTAAAAGATTCTTCTGAGGTTCGTTTACTTTTGGAAGTCTAAATCAAGAATTATATCTTACAGTATTGATTGTCTTTAAAGATTCTTGAGGTTCATTTACTTTGGAAGTCTAAATCAAGAATTATATCTTACAGATATTGATTGATTGAAGTTAAAGATATCTTCTGAGGTTCGTGTTTACTTTTTAAAAGTCTAAATCAAGAATTATATCTTACAGTATTGATTGTCTTTAAAGATTCTTCTGAGGTTCGTTTACTTTGGAAGTCTAAATCAAGAATTATATCTTACAGTATTGATTGTCTTTAAAGATTCTTCTGAGGTTCGTTTACTTTGGAAGTCTAAATCAAGAATTATATCTTTTAGTTCATTGATTATTGAGGTTCGTTTACTTTGGAAGTCTAAATCAAGAATTATAAAGATTGTCTTTAAAGATTCTTCTGAGGTTCGTTTACTTTGGAAGTCTAAATCAAGAATTATATCTTACAGTATTGATTGTCTTTAAAGATTCTTCTGAGGTTCGTTTACTTTGGAAGTCTAAATCAAGAATTATATATATTACAGTATTGATTGTTTCTTTGAAGTTAAAGATATCTTGAGGTTCGTTTGAGGTTCGTTTGGAAGTTCAAATCAAGAATTATATCTTACAGTATTGATTGTCGTTAAAGATTCTTCTGAGGTTCGTTTACTTTGGAAGTCTAAATCAAGAATTATATCTTTACAGTATTGATTGTCTTTAAAGATTCTTCTGAGGTTCGTTTACTTTGGAAGTCTAAATCAAGAATTATATCTTACAGTATTGATTGTCTTTAAAGATTCTTTCTGAGGTTCGTTTACATTTTTTGGAAGTCTAAATCAAGAATTATATCTTACAGTATTGATTGTCTTTAAAGATTCTTCTGAGGTTCGTTTACTTTGGAAGTCTAAATCAAGAATTATATCTTACAGTATTGATTGTCTTTAAAGATTCTTGAGGTTCGTTTACTTTGGAAGTCTAAATCAAGAATTATATTACAGTATTGATTGTCGTTAAAGATATTATTGAGGTTCATTTTAGGTTCGTTTTGGAAGTTCAAATCAAGAATTATATCAGTATTGATTGTCGTTTACAGTATTGATTGTCTTTAAAGATTCTTCTGAGGTTCGTTTACTTTGGAAGTCTAAATCTTTAAAAGAATTATATCATTTACAGTAAATTGATTGTCTTTTTAAAGATTGTCTTAAAAGATGCTTCTGAGGTTCGTTTACTTTGGAAGTTTAAATCAAGAATTATATCTTTACAGTATTGATTGTCTTTAAAGATTCTTCTGAGGTTCGTTTACTTTGGAAGTCTAAATCAAGAATTATATCTTACAGTATTGATTGTCGTTAAAGATACTTCTGAGGTTCGTTTTACTTTGGAAGTCTAAATCAAGAATTATATTTACAGTATTGATTGTCTTTAAAGATTCTTCTGAGGTTCGTTTACTTTGGAAGTCTAAATCAAGAATTATATCTTACAGTATTGATTGTCTTTAAAGATTCTTCTGAGGTTCGTTTACTTTGGAAGTCTAAATCAAGAATTATATCTTACAGTATTGATTTCATTGTCGTTAAAGATTCTTCTGAGGTTCGTTTAGGTTCGTTTGCTTTAAAGTCTAAATCAAGAATTATATCTTACAGTATTGATTGTCTTTAAAGATTCTTCTGAGGTTCGTTTACTTTTAAAGTCTAAATCAAGAATTATATCTTACAGTATTGATTGTCTTTAAAGATTCTTCTGAGGTTCGTTTACTTTGGAAGTCTAAATCAAGAATTATATCTTACAGTATTGATTGTCGTTAAAGATTCTTCTGAGGTTCGTTTACTTTGGAAGTCTAAATCAAGAATTATATCTTACAGTATTGATTGTCTTTAAAGATTCTTCTGAGGTTCGTTTACTTTTGAAGTCTAAATCAAGAATTATATCTTACAGTATTGATTGTCGTTAAAGATTCTTCTGAGGTTCAAGAATTATATCTTACAGTATTGATTGGAAGTCTAAATCAAGAATTATATCTTACAGTATTGATTGTCTTTAAAGATTCTTCTGAGGTTCGTTTACTTTGGTCTAAATCAAGAATTATATCGTTAAAATGCTACAGTATTGATTGTCGTTAAAGATACTTGAGGTTCATTTACTTTGGAAGTCTAAATCAAGAATTATATCTTTTACAGTATTGATTGTCTTTAAAGATTCTTCTGAGGTTCGTTTACTTTAAAGTCTAAATCAAGAATTATATCTTACAGTATTGATTGTCTTTGGAAGTTAAAAAGATTATATTCTGAGGTTCGTTTATTTTGGAAGTCTAAATCAAGAATTATATCTTTTACAGTATTGATTGTCGTTAAAGATACTTCTGAGGTTCATTTATTGGAAGTCTAAATCTTATATCTTAAGATGTCGTTGATTGTCGTTAAAGATACTTCTGAGGTTCGTTTACTTTGGAAGTCTAAATCAAGAATTATATCTTTTACAGTATTGATTGTCTTTAAAGATTCTTCTGAGGTTCGTTTACTTATGGAAGCATTGATTGTCAAGAATTATATCATTACTTTAAAGTATTGATTGTATCTTAAAGATTCTTCTGAGGTTGAGGGTTTACTTTGGAAGTCTAAATCAAGAATTATATCTTACAGTATTTATTGTCTTTAAAGATTCTTCTGAGGTTCGTTTACTTGGAAGTCTAAATCAAGAATTATATCTTTACAGTATTGATTGTCGTTAAAATATTTGAGGTTCATTTACTTTGGAAGTCTAAATCAAGAATTATATCTTACAGTATTGATTGTCTTAAAGATTCTTCTGAGGTTCGTTTACTTTGGAAGTCTAAATCAAGAATTATATCTTTACAGTATTGATTGTCTTTAAAGATTCTTCTGAGGTTCGTTTACTTGGAAGTCTAAATCAAGAATTATATCACAGTATTGATTGTCGTTAAAGTATTGAGGTTGTCTTTGGAAGTTTAAATCAAGAATTATATCTTTGATTGATTGTCTTAAAGATTTGAGGTTCGTTTTGGAAGTCTAAATCAAGAATTATATCTTACAGTATTGATTGTCGTTAAAGATATTGATTGTCTTTAAAAAGAATTATATCTTCAGTATTGAGGTTCGTTTATTTTGGAAGTCTAAATCAAGAATTATATCTTACAGTATTGATTGTCTTTAAAGATTCTTCTGAGGTTCATTTACTTTGGAAGTCTAAATCAAGAATTATATCTTACAGTATTGATTGTCGTTAAAGATTCTTCTGAGGTTCATTTACTTTGGAAGTCTAAATCAAGAATTATATCTACAGTATTGATTGTCTTAAAGATTCTGAGGTTCGTTTACTTTCAAAAGTCTGAATATATTCTTACAGCATTTTTAAAGACTTTGGAAGTCTAAATCAAGAATTATATCTTTACAGTATTGATTGTCGTTAAAGATTCTTCTGAGGTTCATTTTTTGGAAGTCTAAATCAAGAATTATATCTTACAGTATTGATTGTCTTTAAAGATTCTTCTGAGGTTCGTTTACTTTAAGTCTAAATCAAGAATTATATCTTACAGTATTGATTGTCTTTAAAGATTCTTCTGAGGTTCATTTACTTTGGAAGTCTAAATCAAGAATTATATCTTACAGTATTGATTGTCGTTAAAGATACTTCTGAGGTTCGTTTTTACTTTGGAAGTCTAAATCAAGAATTAGCATCTTACAGTATTGATTGTGGTTAAAGATTCTTCTGAGGTTCATTTACTTTTGGAAGTCTAAACAAGAATTATATTCACAGTATTGATTGTCGTTAAAGATTTGAGGTTCATTTACTTTGGAAGTCTAAATCAAGAATTATATCTTACAGTATTGATTGTCGTTAAAGATACTTCTGAGGTTCATTTTTTGGAAGTCTAAATCAAGAATTATATCTTACAGTATTGATTGTCTTTAAAGATTCTTCTTGAGGTTCATTTACTTTAAAGTTTCAAGAATTATATCTACAGTATTGATTGTCTAAAAACTTCTGAAGTTCATTTATGGAATCTTACAGTATTGATTGTCTTTAAAGATTCTTCTGAGGTTCGTTTACCAAGTTCAAATCAAGAATTATATCTTACAGCATTGATTTGTCGTTAAAGATACTTCTGAGGTTCATTTACTTTGGAAGTCTAAATCAAGAATTATATCTTACAGTATTGATTGTCGTTAAAGATACTTCTGAGGTTCATTTACTTTGGAAGTCTAAATCAAGAATTATATCTTACAGTATTGATTGTCTTTAAAGATTCTTCTGAGGTTCATTTACTTTGGAAGTCTAAATCAAGAATTATATCTTACAGTATTGATTGTCGTTAAAGATACTTCTGAGGTTCATTTACTTTGGAAGTCTAAATCAAGAATTATATCTTACAGTATTGATTGTCTTTAAAGATTCTTCTGAGGTTCATTTACTTGGAAGTCTAAATCAAGAATTATATCTTACAGTATTGATTGTCTTTTAAAGATTCTTCTGAGGTTCATTTACTTTGAAGTCTAAATCAAGAATTATATCTTACAGTATTGATTGTCGTTAAAGATACTTCTGAGGTTCATTTACTTTGGAAGTCTAAATCAAGAATTATATCTTACAGTATTGATTGTCGTTAAAGATTCCTTCTGAGGTTCGTTTACTTTGGAAGTCTAAATCAAGAATTATATCTTACAGTATTGATTGTCGTTAAAGATACTTCTGAGGTTCGTTTACTTTGGAAGTTTAATTGATTGTCGTTAAAGATCTTCTGAATTAAAGTCTAAAATCAAGAATTATATTTACAGTATTGATTGTCTTTAAAGATTCTTCTGAGGTTCATTTACTTTGGAAGTCTAAATCAAGAATTATATCTTTACAGTATTGATTGTCTTTAAAGATTCTTCTGAGGTTCGTTTACTTTGGAAGTCTAAATCAAGAATTATATCTACAGTATTGATTGTCGTTAAAGATTCTTCTGAGGTTCATTTACTTTGGAAGTCTAAATCAAGAATTATATCTTACAGTATTGATTGTCGTTAAAGATTCTTTGAGGTTCGTTTACTTTGGAAGTCTAAATCAAGAATTATATCTTACAGTATTGATTGTCGTTAAAGATACTTTGAGGTTCGTTTACTTTGGAAGTCTAAATCAAGAATTATATCTTACAGTATTGATTGTCTTTAAAGATTCTTTGAGGTTCGTTTACTTTGGAAGTCTAAATCAAGAATTATATCTTATTGATTGTCGCAAAGTATTCTGAGGTTGTCGTTGGAAAGCGGAAAAAGAATTATACTTCAGTATTGATTGGTTCGTTTCATTTTTGGAAGTCTAAATCAAGAATTATATCTTACAGTATTGATTGTCTTTAAAGATTCTTCTGAGGTTCGTTTGCTTAAAGTCTAAATCAAGAATTATATCTTACAGTATTGATTGTCGTTAAAGATTCTTGAGGTTCATTTACTTTGGAAGTCTAAATCAAGAATTATATCTTACAGTATTGATTGTCTTTAAAGATTCTTCTGAGGTTCGTTTACTTTTGGAAGTCTAAATCAAGAATTATATCTTACAGTATTGATTGTCGTTAAAGATACTTGAGGTTGTATTTTAAGTCGAAATCAAGAATTATATCTACAGTATTGATTGTCGTTAAAGATACTTCTGAGGTTCATTTACTTTGGAAGTCTAAATAAATCTTTACAGTATTATATCGTTAAAGATATTTGAGGTTATTGATTGTCGAAACTCAATTATTTAAATTGATTTCTTTGAAGATTCTGAGGTTCATTTACTTTGGAAGTCTAAATCAAGAATTATATCTTACAGTATTGATTGTCTTTAAAGATTCTTCTCTGAGGTTCGTTTTTTTTGGAAGTCTAAATCAAGAATTATATCTTACAGTATTGATTGTCTTTTAAAGATTCTTCTGAGGTTAAATCAAGAATTATATCTATAGTATTGATTGCTTTTAAAGATTCTTCTGAGGTTCGTTTAAAGTCGAAATCAAGAATTATATCTTTACAGTATTGATTGTCGTTAAAGATCTTCTTGAGGTTCATTTACTTTGGAAGTCTAAATCAAGAATTATATCTACAGTATTGATTGTCGTTTTTCTGAGGTTCGTTTACTTTGGAAGTCTAAATCAAGAATTATATCCAGTATTGATTGTCGTTAAAGATACTTCTGAGGTTCATTTACTTTGGAAGTCTAAATCAAGAATTATATCTACAGTATTGATTGTCGTTAAAGATTCTTCTGAGGTTCATTTACTTTGGAAGTCTAAATCAAGAATTATATCTACAGTATTGATTGTCGTTAAAGATACTTTGAGGTTCATTTACTTTGAAGATAAATCAAGAATTATAGGTTACAGTATTGATTGTCTTAAAAAGAGGTTCGTTTACTTTGGAGGTCAAATCAAGAATTATATCTTACAGTATTGAGTCTTTAAAGATTCTTTTACTTTGGAAGTCTAAATCAAGAATTATATCTTATAGTATTGATTGTCGTTAAAGATTCTTCTGAGGTTCATTTATTTTGGAAGTCTAAATCAAGAATTATATCTTACAGTATTGATTGTCGTTAAAGATGACGTTTCTGAACTGTCTTTAAAGATTCTTCTGAGGTTCGTTTACTTTGGAAGTTTCAAAATCAAGAATTATATCTTTGTTCGTTAAAGATTTGAGGTTCGTTTTTGAAGTCTAAATCAAGAATTATATCTTACAGTATTGATTGTCGTTAAAGATTAACCTGAGGTTCGTTTACTGGAAGTCTAAATCAAGAATTATATCTCAGTATTGATTGTCGTTAAAGATATTTCTGAGGTTCATTTACTGGGAAGACTAAGTCAAGAAATCTTTAAGTATTGATTGTCGTTAAAGATTATTCTGAGATTGTTTACTTTTCGAAAAAGAATTCTTCTGAGGTTCGTTAAAGATAATTTTGAGGTTCGTTTACTGGAAGTCGAAATCAAGAATTATATCTTACAGTATTGATTGTCGTTAAAGATACTTCTGAGGTTCGTTTTTTTGAAGTCTAAATCAAGAATTATATCTTACAGTATTGATTGTCGTTAAAGATACTTCTGAGGTTCTATTTACTTTGGAAGTCTAAATCAAGAATTATATCTTTACAGTATTTGATTGTCGTTAAAGATTCTTCTTGAGGTTCGTTTACTTTTGAAGTCTAAATCAAGAATTATATCTTAGCATTGATTGATTGTTCATTTACTTTGGAAGAAATCAAGAATTATAGGTGATTGTCTTTAAAGATTCTTTGAGGGAAGTCGAAATCAAGAATTATATCTTACAGTATTGATTGTCGTTAAAGATTCTTCTGAGGTTCGTTTACTTTGAAGTCGAAATCAAGAATTAGGTTATCTTACAGTATTGATTGTCGTTAAAGATACTTTGAGGTTCATTTACTTTGGAAGTTCGGAAATCAAGAATTATATCTTTACAGTATTGATTGTCGTTAAAGATACTGAGGTTCATTTACTTTGAAGACTAAATCAAGAATTATATCTTTACAGTATTGATTGTCGTTAAAGATACTTCTGAGGTTCATTTACTTTGGAAGTCGAAATCAAGAATTATATCTTACAGTATTGATTGTCGTTAAAGATTCTTGAGGTTCGTTTACAGTATTGATTTGGAAGTCGAAATCAAGAATTACATTTACAGTATTGATTGTCTTTAAAGATTCTTCTGAGGTTCGTTTTACTTTGGAAGTCTAAATCAAGAATTATATCTTACAGTATTGATTGTCGTTAAAGATTCTTCTGAGGTTCATTTACTTTGGAAGTCAATTATATTAAATCAAGAATTATATTTCTTTACAGTATTGATTTGTCTTTAAAGATTCTTCTGAGGTTGGTTTACTTTGGAAGTCGAAATCAAGAATTATATCTTACAGTATTGATTGTCGTTAAAGATACTTGAGGTTCATTTGTTTTGGAAGTCGAAATCAAGAATTATATCTTACAGTATTGATTGTCGTTAAAGATTCTTCTGAGGTTCGTTTACTTTGGAAGTCGAAATCAAGAATTATATTTACAGTATTGATTGTCGTTAAAGATTCTTCTGAGGTTCATTTATTTTGGAAGTCGAAATCAAGAATTATATTTAAGTATTGATTGTCGTTAAAGATTCTGAGGTTCATTTACTTGGAAGTCTAAATCAAGAATTATATCTTACAGTATTGATTGTCGTTAAAGATACTTTGAGGTTCATTATTTTGGAAGACTAAATCAAGAATTATATCTTACAGTATTGATTGTCGTTAAAGATACTTCTGAGGTTCGTTTACTTTGGAAGAAATTATATCTTAATTGATTCGTTTCTTTGGTAGTCTAACCAAGAATTATATCTTAAACAGTATTGATTGTCTTTAAAGATACTTCTGAGGTTCGTTTACTTTTGGAAGTCGAAATCAGAATTATATCTTACAGTATTGATTGTCGTTAAAGATTCTTCTGAGGTTCGTTTACTTTGGAAGTCTAAATCAAGAATTATATCTTAAAGTATTGATTGTCGTTAAAAGATTCTTCTGAGGTTCATTTACGTTTTGGAAGTCTAAATCAAGAATTATATCTTACAGTATTGATTGTCTTTAAAGATTCTTCTGAGGTTCGTTTACTTTGGAAGTCGAAATCAAGAATTATATCTTTACAGTATTGATTGTCGTTAAAGACATTTGAGGTTCATTTACTTTGAAGTCGAAATCAAGAATTATATCTTACAGTATTGATTGTCTTTTAAAGATACTTTGAGGTTCATTTACTTGGAAGTCTAAATCAAGAATTATATCTTTACAGTATTGATTGTCGTTAAAGATTCTTCTGAGGTTCGTTTACTGGAAGTCTAAATCAAGAATTATATCTACATCGTTAAAGATTGATTGTCGTTAAAGATACTTCTGAGGTTCATTTACTTTGAAGTCTAATCCAAGAATTATATCTTATAGTATTGATTGTCGTTAAAGATTCTTTTGAGGTTCATTTACTTTGGAAGTCTAAATCAAGAATTATATCTTACAGTATTGATTGTCGTTAAAGATTCTTCTGAGGTTCGTTGCTTTTGGAAGTCGAAATCAAAGAAGAATTATATCTTACATTGATTGTCGTTAAAGATTCTTTGAGGTTCATTTACTTTGGAAGTCGAAATCAAGAATTATATCTTACAGTATTGATTGTCGTTTAAGATTCGTTTTCGGAGGTTCAAGAATTATATTACAGTATTGATTGTCGTTAAAGACTTCTGAGGTTCGTTTAAAGTCTAAAAGAATTATATCTTACAGTATTGATTGTCTTTAAAGATTCTTCTGAGGTTCATTTACATTTAAAGTCTAAATCAAGAATTATATCTTACAGTATTGATTGTCGTTAAAGATTCTTCTGAGGTTCATTTATTTTGGAAGTCTAAATCAAGAATTATATCTTACAGTATTGATTGTCTTTAAAGATCTTCTGAGGTTCGTTTACTTTGGAAGTCGAAATCAAGAATTATATCTTACAGAGTTGTCGTTAAAGATACTTCTGAGGTCTGTTTCATTTTTGGAAGTCGAAATCAAGAATTATATCTTACAGTATTGATTGTCGTTAAAGATACTTCTGAGGTTCATTTATTTTTGAAGACTAAATCAAGAATTATATTCTTACAGTATTGATTGTCTTTAAAGATTCTTCTGAGGTTCGTTTACTTAAAGTCTAAATCAAGAGGTTCTGATTTACTTTAAAGACTAAATCAAGAATTATATCTACAGTATTGATTGTCGTTAAAGATACTTCTGAGGTTCGTTTACTTTGGAAGTCGAAATCAAGAATTATATCCCCGGTATTGATTGTCGTTAAGATTTACTTCTGAGTTTCGTTTACTTTGGAAGTCTAAATCTAAAAGAATTATATCTTACAGTATTGATTGTCGTTAAGATTCTTCTGAGGTTTTTCTGAAGGGTTTCAGTATTGATTGTTTACTTTTGGAAGTCTAAATCAAGAATTATATCTTATAGTATTGATTGTCTTTAAAAGATTCTTCTGAGTTCATTTACTTTGAAGTCTAAATCAAGAATTATATCTTACAGTATTGATTGTCGTTAAAGATTCTTCTGAGGTTCATTTACTTTAAGTCTAAATCAAGAATTATATCTACAGTATTGATTGTCGTTAAAGATACTTGAGGTTCATTTACTTTGAAGTCTAAATCAAGAATTATATCTTTACAGTATTGATTGGTCTTTAAAGATTCTTCTGAGGTTCGTTTCCTTTGAAGTCTAAATCAAGAATTATATCTACAGTATTGATTGTCGTTAAAGATGAGGTTCGTTTACTTGAGGGTTCAGTATTGATTGTTTTACTTTGGAAGTCGAAATCAAGAATTATATCTTACAGTATTGATTGTCGTTATCTTACAGTAATACTTTTCTGAGGTTCATTTACTTTGAAGTCTAAATTGTCGTTAAAGAATTATAAGTATTGATTGATTGTCGTTAAAGATATTTCTGAGGTTCGTTTCTTTTGAAGTCGAAATCAAGAATTATATCTATAGTATTGATTGTCTTTAAAGATTCTTTGAGGTTCGTTTACTTGAAGTCGAAATCAAGAATTATATCTTACAGTATTGATTGTCGTTAAAGATTTTTTGAGGTTCGTTTACTTTGGAAGTCTAAATCAAGAATATATCTTACAGTATTGATTGTCTTTAAAGATTCTTCTGAGGTTCATTGCTTTGGAAGTCGAAATCAAGAATTATATCTTACAGTATTGATTGTCGTTAAAGATACTTCTGAGGTTCATTTACTTTGGAAGTCGAAATCAAGAATTATATCTTTACAGTATTGATTGTCTTTAAAGATTCTTCTGAGGTTCATTTACTTTGGGTCTAAAGTCTAAATCAAGAGAATTATATCGTTTTACTTTGGAAGTAAATTAAGATTGTCTTTAAAGATTCTTCTTGATACTTGAGGTTCGTTTACTTTGGAAGTCGAAATCAAGAATATATTCACAGTATTGATTGTCTTTTTAAAGATACTTTCTTTGAGGAATTCATTTACAGTATTGATTGTGTTAAAGAAGTCTAAATCTAAAAGAATTATATCTTTACAGTATTGATTGTCGTTAAAGATACTTCTGAGGTTCATTAAAGTCGAAACAAGAATTATATCTACAGTATTGATTGTCGTTAAAAGATACAAGAATTACATCTTATCTTAAGGTATTGATTGTTCGTTAAGATTCTTCTGAGGTTCGTTTACTTGGAAGTCGAAATCAAGAATTATATCTTAGTATTGATTGTCTTTAAAGATTCTGAGGTTCGTTTACTTTGAAGTCTAAATCAAGAATTATATCTTACAGTATTGATTGTCGTAAAGATTCTTCTGAGGTTCATTTACTTTGGAAGTCTAAATCAAGAATTATATCTTTACAGTATTGATTGTCTTTAAACATTCTTCTGAGGTTCGTTTACTTTTGAAGTCTAAATCAAGAATTATATCTTTACAGTATTGATTGTCGTTAAAGATTCTTCTGAGGTTCGTTTACTTTGGAAGTCGAAATCAAAATTATATCTTACAGTATTGATTATCGTTAAAGATACTTGAGGTTCATTTACTTTAAAGTCTAAATCAAGAATTATATCTTCTAGCATTGGTCTTTATTGAGGTTGTCGTTCAAATCAAGAATTATATCTACAGTATTGATTGTTCAAAGATTCTTCTGAGGTTCGTTTACTGGAAGTAAATAAATCAAGAATTATTGTCTTTTGGGTATTGATTGTCTTTTCAAAAAGATTCTTCAGTATTGAGGTTCGTTTTGAGGTTTTACTTTGGAAGTCTAAATCAAGAATTATATCTTACAGTATTGATTGTCGTTAAAGATTCTTTTGAGGGTTCTAAATCAAGAATTGAAGTCGAAATCAAGGAATTATATCTTACAGTATTGATTGTCTTTAAAGATATTCTTGAGGTTCATTTTTTTGGAAGTCTAAATCAAGAATTATATCTTACAGTATTGATTGTCTTTAAAGATTCTTCTGAGGTTCGTTTACTTTGGAAGTCTAAATCAAGAATTATATCTTACAGTATTATTGATTGAGGTTCGTTTTAAAGATACTTCTGAGGTTCGTTTAAAGATTCTTTGAGGTTCGTTTCTAAATCAAGAATTATATCTTACAGTATTGATTGTCTTTAAAGATTCTTCTGAGGTTCGTTTACTTGGAAGTCTAAATCAAGAATTATATCTTACAGTATTGATTGTCTTTAAAGATTCTTCTTGAGGTTCGTTTACTTTGGAAGTCGAAATCAAGAATTATATCTTACAGTATTGATTGTCTTTAAAGATACTTCTGAGGTTCGTTTCTTTGAAGTCTAAATCAAGAATTATATCTTATAGTATTGATTGTCGTTAAAGATATTGATTGTCGTTAAAGTCAAATAAGAATTATGGGTTGATTGGTCTCAAGTTTGAGGTTCGTTTTGGAAGTCGAAATCAAGAATTATATCTTACAGTATTGATTGTCGTTAAAGATACTTCTGAGGTTCGTTTACTTTGGAAGTCTAAATCAAGAATTATATCTTACAGTATTTTGTCTTTAAAAGATTCTTCTTGAGGTTAGTTTGCTGGAAGTCGAAATCAAGAATTATATCTTACAGTATTGATTGTCGTTAAAGATACTTCTGAGGTTCATTTACTTTGAAGTCTAAATCAAGAATTATATCTTACAGTATTGATTGTCTTTAAAGATTCTTCTGAGGTTCGTTTACTTTAAAGTCTAAATCAAGAATTATATCTTACAGTATTGATTGTCTTTTAAAGATTCTTCTGAGGTTCGTTGCACATTTTGGAAGTCGAAATCCAAGAATTATATCTTCTGGTATTGATTGTCGTCAAAAGATTCTTTGAGGTTCGTTTACTTTGGAAGTCTAAATCAAGAATTATATCTTTACAGTATTGATTGTCTTTAAAGATTCTTCTGAGGTTCGTTTACTTTGGAAGTCTAAATCAAGAATTATATCTTACAGTATTGATTGTCTTTAAAGATTCTTCTGAGGTTCGTTTACTTTGGAAGTCTAAATCAAAATTATATCTTACAGTATTGATTGTCTTTAAAGATTCTTCTGGGGTTCGTTTTGCTTTGAAGTCTAAATCAAGAATTATATCTTACAGTATTGATTGTCGTTAAAAGATACTTCTGAGGTTCGTTTAAATCAAGAATTATATTCACAGTATTGATTGTCTTTTAAAGATCTTCTTCTGAGGTTCGAAAGTCCAAGAATTATATCTTACAGTAAAATAGATTGTCTTTAAAGATACTTTGAGGTTCGTTTACTTTGGAAGTCGAACTCAAAATTATATCTTACAGTATTGATTGTCGTTAAAGATATTCTTGAGGTTCATTTGCTAAAGTCTAAATCAAGAATTATATCTTACAGTATTGATTGTCGTTAAAGATACTTCTGAGGTTCATTTACTGGAAGTCGAAATCAGGAATTATATCTTACAGTATTGATTGTCTTTAAAGATTCTTCTGAAGTTCGTTTGCTTTGGAAGTTCAATCAAGAATTATATCTTTACAGTATTGATTGTCTTTAAAGATATTTGAGGTTCGTTTACTTTGGAAGTCTAAATCAAGAATTATATCTTACAGTATTGATTGTCTTTAAAGATTCTTCTGAGGTTCATTTACTTTGGAAGTCTAAATCAGAATTATATCTTACAGTATTGATTGTCTTTAAAGATTCTTCTGAGGTTCGTTTACTTTGGAAGTCTAAATCAAGAATTATATCTACAGTATTGATTGTCTTTAAAGATTCTTCTGAGGTTCGTTTTACTTTGGAAGTCGAAATCAAGAATTATATCTTACAATATTGATTGTCTTTAAAGATTCTTCTGAGTTCGTTTACGGAAGTCGAACAAAATTATATCTACAGTATTGATTGTCTTTAAAGATTCTTCTGAGGTTCATTTACTTTGGAAGTCTAACCGGGTTAATTATATCTTTACAGTATTGATTGTCTTTAAAGATTCTTCTGAGTTCATTGCTTTGGAAGTCTAAAATCAAGAATTATATCTTACAGTATTGATTGTCTTTAAAGATTCTGAGGTTCGTTTACTTTGGAAGTCGAAATCAGAATTATATCTTTACAGTATTGATTGTCTTTAAAGATACTTCTAAGGTCATTTACTTTTGGAAGTCGAAATCCAAAATTATCTTACAGTATTGATTGTCTTTAAAGATTCTTCTGAGGTTCGTTTTTACTTGGAAGTCGAAATCAAGAATTATATTCAGTATTGATTGTCGTTAAAGATGCTTCTGAGGTTCATTGCTTTGGAAGTCGAAATCAAGAATTATATCTTACAGTATTGATTGTCTTCGTTAATTCTTCTGAGGTTCATTTACTTTGGAAGTCTAAATCAAGAATTATATCTTATAGTATTGATTGTCGTTAAAGATTCTTCTGAGGGTTCGTTTACTTTAAAGTCTAAATCAAGAATTATATCTACAGTATTGATTGTCGTTAAAGATACTTGAGGTTCGTTTACTTTGAAGTCTAAATCAAGAATTATATTTACAGTATTGATTGTCTTTAAATATTCTTTTATGTTCGTTTCACTTTGGAAGTCGAAATCAAGAATTATATCTTTATTGATTGATTGATTCTTCTGAGTTCGTTTACTTTGGAAGTCGAAATCAAGAATTATATCTTACAGTATTGATTGTCGTTAAAGATACTTCTGAGGTTCGTTTACTTGGAAGTCTAAAAATTCAAGATTGATTGTCGTTAAAGATTCTTATAGGTTATTGGAAGTCGAAATTAAGAATTATATCTTACAGCATTGATTGTCGTTCTTTGAGGTTCATTTACTTAAGCCTTTGAGGTTCTTTTTCTTCTTTTCTAAATCAAGAATTATATCTTACAGTAAAATAGATTGTCTTTAAAGATACTTCTGAGGTTCGTTTTACTTTGGAAGTCGAAATCAAGAATTATATCTTACAGTATTGATTGTCGTTAAAGATTCTTCTGAGGTTCATTTACTTGAAGTCTAAATCAAGAATTATATCTTACAGTATTGATTGTCTTTAAAGATTCTTCTGAGGTTCATTTACTTTTGGAAGTCGAAATTGAATTATATCTTACAGTATTGATTGTCGTTAAAGATACTTGATAGGTTCATTTACTTTGGAAGTCTAAATCAAGAATTATATCTTTACAGTATTGATTGTCGTTAAAGATACTTTGAGGTTCGTTTACTTTGGAAGTCTAAATCAAGAATTATATCTTTACAGTATTGATTGTCTTTAAAGATTCTTCTGAGGTTCGTTTACTTTGGAAGTCTAAATCAAGAATTATATCTTACAGTATTGATTGTCTTTAAAGATTCTTCTGAGGTTCGTTTACTTTGGAAGTCGAAATCAAGAATTATATCTTACAGTATTGATTGTCGTTAAAGATACTTCAGGTTCGTTTACTTTGGAAGTCTAAAAATCTCGAGTGATTGTCAAGAAAGGTTCGTTTACTTTGGAAGATTCTTCTATAGTTCGTTTTAAATCAAAATTATATCTTACAGTATTGATTGTCGTTAAAGATTCTTCTGAGGTTCGTTTACTTTGGAAGTCCGAAAAAATTATATCTTTACAGTATTGATTGTCTTTAAAAGATTCTTCTGAGGTTCATTTACTTTGGAAGTCTAAAATCAAGAATTATATCTTACAGTATTGATTGTCTTTAAAAGTTCGTTTACTTTGGAATGTCTAAATCAAGAATTATATCTTACAGTATTGAAGTCGAAATGTGTTCTTCTACAGAGATTTCGTTTACTTGATTGGAAGTCGAAATCAAGAATTATATCTTACAGTATTGATTGTCTTTAAAGATTCTTCTGAGGTTCGTTTACTTTGGAAGTCTAAATCAAGAATTATATCTTACAGTATTGATTGTCTTTAAAGATTCTTCTGAGGTTCGTTTACTTTGGAAGTCGAAATCAAGAATTATATCTTATAGTATTGATTGTCGTTAAAGATACTTCTGAGGTTCGTTTACTTTCGTTGACTTGAGGTTCGTTTAAAGTCTAAATCAAGAATTATATCTTACAGTATTGATTGTCTTTAAAGATTCTTCTGAGGTTCGTTTACTTTGGAAGTCGAAATCAAGAATTATATCTTACAGTATTGATTGTCTTTAAAGATTCTTCTGAGGTTCGTTTACTTTGGAAGTCGAAATCAAGAATTATATCTTACAGTATTGATTGTCTTTAAAGATTCTTCTGAGGTTCGTTTACTTTTTGGAAGTCTAAATCAAGAATTATATGTCGTTACAGATATTGATTGTCTTTGGAAGTTCAAGAAGATTCTTCAGTATTGATTGTCAAGAAGTTTGACTTTTGGAAGTCTAAATCAAGAATTATATCTTGCAGTTGATTGTCTTTAAAGATTCTTCTGAGGTTCGTTTACTTTGGAATCTAAATCAAAATTATATCTTACAGTATTGATTGTCGTTAAAGATTCTTCTGAGGTTCGTTTACTTTGGAAGTCAAATCAAGAATTATATCTTACAGTATTGATTGTCTTTAAAGATTCTTCTGAGGTTCGTTTACTTTTGGAAGTCGAAATCAAGAATTATATCTTACAGTATTGATTGTCTTAAAAGATACTTCTGAGGTTCGTTTACTTTGGAAGTCTAAATCAAGAATTATATCTTACAGCATTGATTGTCTTAAAGATTCTTCTGAGGTTCGTTTTACTTTGGAAGTCTAAATCAAGAATTATATCTACAGTATTGATTGTCTTTAAAGATTCTTCTGAGGTTCGTTTACTTTGGAAGTCTAAATCAAGAATTATATCTTACAGTATTGATTGTCGTTAAAGATACTTCTGAGGTTCGTTTACTGGAAGTCTAAATCAAGAATTATATCTTACAGTATTGATTGTCTTTAAAGATTCTTCTGAGGTTCATTTACTTTGGAAGTCTAAATCAAGAATTATATCTTTACAGTATTGATTGTCTTTAAAGATTCTTCTGAGGTCTGAGGTTCAAGAATTATATCTTACAGTATTGATTGTCGAAATCAAGAATTGAGGTTCGTTTACTATCAATTATATCAAGAATTATATCAAGAATTTGTATTGATTGTCTTTAAAGATTCTTCTGAGGTTCGTTTACTTTGGAAGTCTAAATCAAGAATTATATCTTACAGTATTGATTGTCTTTAAAAGATACTTCTGAGGTTCGTTTACTTTGGAAGTTAAATCAAGAAATTATATCTTACAGTATTGATTGTCGTTAAAAGATTCTTCTGAGGTTCGTTTACTTTTGGAAGTCTAAATCAATTAAGAATTATCTCTTACTTCTGAGGTTCGTTTACTTTTCAAGATTGTCGTTAAAGATACTTCTTGAGGTTTTGTTTACATTTTGGAAGTTGAAATCAAGAATTATATCTTTTAGTATTGATTGTCGTTAAAGATTCTTTAGGTTCGTTTATTCAAAAGTCTAAATCAAGAATTATATCTTACAGTATTGATTGTCTTTAAAGATTCTTCTGAGGTTCGTTTAAAGTCTAAATCAAGAATTATAAGTCTAAATTGTCGTTAAAGATACTTATATCTAAGTTAAATCAAGAATTATATTCAGATTGATTGTTTAAAGATTCTTTTCTGAGGTTCGTTTACTTTAAAGTCGAAATCAAGAATTATATCTTACAGTATTGATTGTCTTTTTAAAGATACTTCTGGAGGTTCGTTTCATTTTTGGAAGTCTAAATCAAGCAATTATATTCATGGGTATTGATTGTCGTTAAAGATTCTTCTGAGGTTCGTTTACTTTGGAAGTCTAAATCAAGAATTATATCTTACAGTATTGATTGTCTTTAAAGATTCTTCTGAGGTTCGTTTACTTTGGAAGTCTAAATCAAGAATTATATCATAGTATTGATTGTCGTTAAAGATTCTTCTGAGGTTCGTTTACTTTGGAAGTCTAAATCAAGAATTATATCTTACAGTATTGATTGTCTTTAAAGATTCTTCTGAGGTTTTTACTTTGGAAGTCGAAATCAAGAATTATATCTTACAGTATTGATTGTCGTTAAAGATACTTCTGAGGTTCGTTTGCTGGAAGTCTAAATCAAGAATTATATCTTACAGTATTGATTGTCTTTAAAGATTCTTCTGAGGTTCGTTTACTTTGGAAGTCTAAATCAAGAATTATATCTTACAGTATTGATTGTCGTTAAAGATTCTTCTGAGGTTCGTTTACTTTGGAAGTCTAAATCTTAAAGATTCTTCTGAGGTTCAACTTTGAAGTATCTTACATGTATTGATTGTCTTTAAAGATACTTCTGAGGTTCGTTTACTTTAAGTCAAGAATTATATCTTTACAGTATTGATTGTCGTTATATCTTACTAAAGTAAATCAAGAATTATATTGTATTCTTTAAAGATTCTGAGGTTCGTTTACTTTGGAAGTCTAAATCAAAAAGAATTATATCTTACAGTATTGATTGTCTTTAAAAGATACTTCTGAGGTTCGTTTACTTTGGAAGTCTAAATCAAGAATTACATCTTACAGTATTGATTGTCGTTAAAAGATTCTTCTGAGGTTCGTTTTACTTTGGAAGTCTAAATCAAGAATTATATCTTACAGTATTGATTGTCGTTAAAAGATACTTCTGAGGTTCGTTTACTGGAAGTCGAAATCAAGAATTATATCTTACAGTATTGATTGTCTTTTAAAGATTCTTCTGAGGTTCGTTTACTTTGGAAGTCGAAATCAAGAATTATATCTTACAGTATTGATTGTCGTTAAAGATTCTTCTTGAGGTTCGTTTATTTTGGAAGTCGTTTAAATCAAGAATTATATCTTACAGTATTGATTGTCTTTAAAGATTCTTCTGAGGTTCGTTTACTTTGGAAGTCTAAATCAAGAATTATATTCATAGTATTGATTGTCTTTAAAGATTCTTCTGAGGTTCGTTTACTTTGGAAGTCTAAATCTTACAGTATTGATCAAGAGGTTCGTTTACTTTATCAAATCAAGAATTATATCTTACAGTATTGATTTGTCGTTAAAGATTCTTTGAGGTTCATTTTACTTTTGGAAGTCGAAATCAAGAATTATATCTTACAGCATTGATTGTCTTTAAAGATACTTTGAGGTTCGTTTACTTTGAAGTCTAAATCAAGAATTATATCTTACAGTATTGATTGTCTTTAAAGATTCTTCTGAGGTTCGTTTACTTTGGAAGTCTAAATCAAGAATTATATCTTACAGTATTGATTGTCGTTAAAGATTCTTCTGAGGTTCGTTTACTTTGGAAGTTCAAATCAAGAATTATAATTGATTGTCGTTAAAGATACTTCTGAGGTTCGTTTACTTTGAAGTCTAAAATCAAGAATTATATCTTACAGTATTGATTGTCTTTAAAGATTCTTGTCGTTCAAAAAGAGGTTCGTTTACTTTGAAGTCTAAATCAAGAATTATATCTTTAGTATTGATTGTCTTTAAAGATTCTTCTGAGGTTCGTTTCATTTTGGAAGTCTAAATCAAGAATTATATCTTACAGTATTGATTGTCGTTAAAGATACTTCTGAGGTTGAGGTTCAAGAATTTATCTTATTTGAAGATTCTTCTGAGGTTCGTTTAAATCTAAATCAAGAATTATATCTTACAGTATTGATTGTCTTTAAAGATTCTTCTGAGGTTCGTTTACTTTGGAAGTTCAAATCAAGAATTATATCTTACAGTATTGATTGTCGTTAAAAGATTCTTCTGAGGTTCGTTTACTTTGGAAGTCTAAATCAAGAATTATATCTTATTGATTGTCGTTAAAGATTCTTGAGGTTCGTTTACTTTGAAGTCTAAATCAAGAATTATATCTTACAGTATTGATTGTCTTAAAGATTCTTCTGAGGTTCGTTTACTTTGGAAGTCTAAATCAAGAATTAAATTATTGATTGTCGTTAAAGATACTTGAGGTTCGTTTACTTTGGAAGTCTAAATCAAGAATTATATCTTACAGTATTGATTGTCTTAAAGATTCTTCTGAGGTTCGTTTACTTTGAAGTCGAAATCAAGAATTATATCTTACAGTATTGATTGTCTTTAAAGATACTTCTGAGGTTCGTTTGCTGGAAGTCTAAATCAAGAATTATATCTTACAGTATTGATTGTCGTTAAAGATTCTTCTGAGGTTCGTTTCTTAAGTTCAAATCAAGAATTATATCTTTACAGTATTGATTGTCTTTAAAGATTCTTCTGAGGTTCGTTTACTTTAAAGTCTAAATCAAGAATTATATCTTACAGTATTGATTGTCGTTAAAGATTCTTCTGGGGAGGTTCATTTACTTAAGTCTAAATCAAGAATTATATCTTACAGTATTTTGTCTTTAAAGTCTGAGGGAAAGTCTAAATCAAGAATTATCTTCACAGTATTGATTGTCTCAAAAGATACTTGAGGTTCATTTCTTTTTGGAAGTCTAAAACTCAAGAATTATATCTTACTGTATTGATTGTCTTTAAACATTCTTCTTGAGGTTCGTTTACTTTGGAAGTCGAAATAAAGTCGTTAAAATCAAGAATTATATATTACAGTATTGATTGTCGTTAAAAGATTCTTCTGAGTTCATTTACTTCAAAAATCCAAGAATTCTTCTGAGTTCGTTACTTTATATCATCAAAACTTCATTTACTTTGGAAGTCTAAATCAAAGATTATATCTTACAGTATTGATTGTCTTTAAAGATTCTTCTGAGTTCATTTACTTTGGAAGTCTAAATCAAAAATTATATCTTACAGTATTGATTGTCTTTAAAAGATTCTTCTGAGGGTTCGTTTACTTTGGAAGTCTAAATCAAAAAATCTTTATATCTTATTCTTCAGTATTGATTGTCTTTAAAGATTCTTCTGAGGTTCGTTTACTTTGGAAGTCTAAATCAAAATTATATCTTACAGTATTGATTGTCGTTAAAGATTCTTCTGAGGTTCATTTACTTTTGGAAGGAAAAGAATTATATCTTACAGTAATTGTCGTTAAAGATGCTTCTAGTTCGTTTACTTTGGAAGTCGAATCAGAATTATATCTTACTTTGTCGTTAATCTAAATCAGTATTGATTGTCTTTAAAGATTCTTCTGAGGTTCGTTTACTTTGGAAGTCTAAATCAAAATTATATCTTACAGTATTGATTGTCGTTAAAGATGCTTCTGAGGTTCATTTACTTTGGAAGTCTAAATCAAAATTATATCTTACAGTAAAAGATTCTTCTGAGGTTGTCGTTAAAGATTATATCTTCAGTATTGATTGAGGTTCTTTGGAAGTTCGTTTGGAATTGTCTAAATCAAAATTATATCTTACAGTATTGATTGTCTTTTTAAAGATTCTTCTGAGGTTCGTTTACTTTGGAAGTCTAAATCAAAATTATATCTTACAGTATTGATTGTCTTTAAAGATTCTTCTGAGTTCATTTGCTTTGGAGTTTAAATCAAAATTATATCTTACAGTATTGATTGTCTTTAAAGATTCTTCTGAGGTTCGTTTACTTTGAAGTCTAAATCAAGAATTATATCTTACAGTATTGATTGTCGTTAAAGATTCTTCTGAGGTTCATTTTACTTTGGAAGTCTAAATCAAGAATTATATCTTACAGTATTGATTGTCTTTAAAAATTCTTCTGAGGTTCATTTACTTTGGAAGTCTAAATCAAGAATTATATCTTACAGTATTGATTGTCTTTAAAGATTCTTCTGAGTTCGTTTTGCTTTGGAAGTCCAAAATCAAGAATTATCTTACAGTATTGATTGTCGTTAAAGATACTTCTGAGGTTCATTTGCTTTGGAAGTCTAAATCAAAAATTATATCTTAGTATTGATTGTCGTTAAAGATTCTTCTGAGGTTCATTTACTTTGGAAGTCTAAAAGAATTATATCTTACAGTATTGATTGTCGTTAAAAGATTCTTCTGAGGTTCATTTACTTTGGAAGTCTAAATCAAGAATTATATCTTACAGTATTGATTGTCGTTAAAGAGGTTCGTTTTACTGAAGTTCAGTATTGATTGTCTTTTTCTTCTGAGGGTTCGTTTACTTTGGAAGTCTAAATCAAATTATATCTTACAGTATTGATTGTCGTTAAAGATACTTCTGAGGTTCGTTTACTTTGGAAGTCTAAATCAAAAGAATTATATCTTACAGTATTGATTGTCTTTAAAGATTCTTCTAAAGATTCTTCGAGTTCGTTTACTTTGGAAGTCGAAATCAAAGAATTATATCTTACAGTATTGATTGTCTTTAAAAGATTCTTCTGAGGTTCATTTTACTTTGGAAGTTCAAGAATTATATTTACAGTATTGATTGTGGCTTCTGAGGGTTCTAAATCTAAATCGAAAATTATATCTTACAGTATTGATTGTCGTTGATTGTTCGTTTAAAGTCTAAATCAAAAATTATATCTTACTTCTTTAAAGATTCTTCTGAGTTCATTTGCTTTGGAAGTCTAAATCCAAGAATTATATCTTACAGTATTGATTGTCGTTAAAGATGCTTCTAGAGGTTCGTTTACTTCGAAATCAAAATTATATCTTACAGTATTGATTGTCTTTAAAGATTTGAGGTTCGTTTACTTGGAAGTCTAAATCAAGAATTATATCTTACAGTATTGATTGTCTTTGTCGTTCATTTAAAAGAAATCAAAATTATATTCTTCTGAGGTTCGTTTACTTTGGAAGTCTAAATCAAGAATTATATCTTACAGTATTGATTGTCGTTTAAACTTCTGAGGTTCATTTCTTTGAAGTCTTCAAAATTATATCTTACAGTTGATTGTCGGATACTTCTGAGGTTCGTTTACTCGAAATCAAAATTATATCTTACAGTATTGATTGTCTTTAAAGATTCTTCTGAGGTTCGTTTACTGAAGTCTAAAATCAAGAATTATATTCACAGTATTGATTGTCGTTAAAGATACTTCTGAGGTTCATTTACTTGGAAGTTCAATCAAGAATTATATCTTACAGTATTGATTGTCTTAAAGATTCTTCTGAGGTTCGTTTACTTTGGAAGTCTAAATCAAGAATTATATCTTACAGTATTGATTGTCGTTAAAAGATTCTTCTGAGGTTCGTTTACTTTGGAAGTCTAACCAAAGAATTATATCTTACAGTATTGATTGTTTTTAAAGATTCTTCTGAGGTTCGTTTACTTTGGAAGTCTAAATCAAGAATTATATCTTACAGTATTGATTGTCTTTAAAGATTCTTCTGAGGTTCGTTTACTTTGGAAGTCTAAATCAAGAATTATATCTTACAGTATTGATTGTCGTTAAAAAAGATTCTTCTGAGGTTCGTTTACTTTGGAAGTCTAAATCAAGAATTATATCTTACATTGATTGTCTTTTAAAGATTCTTCTGAGGTTCGTTTACTTTGGAAGTCTAAATCAAGAATTATATCTTACAGTATTGATTGTCTTTTAAAGATTCTTCTGAGTTTCGTTTACTTTGGAAGTCTAAATCAAGAATTATATCTTACATTATTGATTGTCTTTAAAAGATACTTCTGAGGTTCGTTTACTTTGGAAGTCTAAATCAAGAATTATATCTTACAGTATTGATTGTCTTTAAAGATTCTTCTGAGGTTCGTTTTTATTTTGGAAGTCTAAATCAAGAATTATATCTTACAGTATTGATTGTCTTTTAAAGATTCTTCTGAGGTTCGTTTTACTTTGGAAGTCTAAATCAAGAATTATATCTTACAGTATTGATTGTCTTTAAAAGATTCTTCTGAGGTTCGTTTACTTTGGAAGTCTAAATCAAGAATTATATCTTACAGTATTGATTGTCGTTAAAAGATTCTTCTGAGGTTCGTTTACTTTGGAAGTCTAAATCAAAATTATATCTTACAGTATTGATTGTCTTTAAAGATTCTTCTGAGGTTCGTTTACTTTGGAAGTCTAAATCAAGAATTATATCTTACAGTATTGATTGTCTTTAAAAGATTCTTCTGAGGTTCGTTTACTTTAAGAAGTCTAAATCAAGAATTATATCTTACAGTATTGATTGTCTTTAAAAGATTCTTCTGGTTCGTTTACTTTGGAAGTCCTAAATCCAAAATTATATCTTACAGTATTGATTGTCTTTAAAGATTCTTCTGAGGTTCGTTTACTTTGGAAGTCTAAATCAAGAATTATATCTTACAGTATTGATTGTCGTTAAAGATTCTTCTGAGGTTCGTTTACTGGAAGTCTAAATCAAGAATTATATCTTACAGTATTGATTGTCTTTAAAAGATTCTTCTGAGGTTCGTTTACTTTGGAAGTTAAATCAAGAATTATATCTTTGTATTGATTGTCTTTAAAAGATACTTCTGAGGTTCGTTTTACTTTGAAGTCTAAATCAAAATTATATCTTACAGTATTGATTGTCTTTAAAAGATTCTTCTGAGTTCGTTTACTTTGGAAGTCTAAATCAAGAATTATATCTTACAGTATTGATTGTCGTTAAAGATTCTTCTGAGGTTCGTTTACTTTGGAAGTCTAAATCAAGAATTATATCTTACAGTATTGATTGTCTTTAAAGATTCTGAGGTTCGTTTACTTTGGAAGTCTAAATCCAAGAATTATATCTTACAGTATTGATTGTCTTTAAAGATTCTTCTGAGGTTCGTTTACTTTTAAATCAAGAATTATATCTTCGGTATTGATTGTCTTTAAAAGATTCTTCTGAGGTTCGTTTACTTTGGAAGTCTAAATCAAAATTATATCTTACAGTATTGATTGTCGTTAAGGTATTGTTTGTCTTTAAATCAAGAATTATATCTTCAGTATTGATTGTCTTTAAAGATTCTGAGGTTCGTTTACTTTGGAAGTCTAAATCAATTATATCTTACAGTATTGATTGTCGTTAAAGATTCTTCTGAGGTTCATTTTACTTTGGAAGTCTAAATCAAAAGAATTATATCTTACAGTATTGATTGTCGTTAAGATACTTCTGAGGTTCGTTTACTTTGGAAGTTCGTCAAGAATTATATCTTTACAGTATTGATTGTCTTTAAAGATTCTTCTGAGGGTTCGTTTACTTTGGAAGTCTAAATCAAGAATTATATCTTACAGTATTGATTGTCTTTAAAGATTCTGAGGTTCGTTTACTTTGGAAGTCTAAATCAAGAATTATATCTTACAGTATTGATTGTCGTTAAAGATGCTTCTGAGGTTCATTTACTTTTGAAGTCTAAATCAAGAATTATATCTTACAGTATTGATTGTCCTTTAAAGATTCTTCTGAGTTCGTTTACTTTGGAAGTCTAAATCAAGAATTATATCTTACAGTATTGGATTGTCTTTAAAAGATTCTTCTGAGGTTCGTTTGCTTTGGAAGTCTAAATCAAAATTATATCTTACAGTATTGATTGTCGTTAAAGATTCTTCTGAGGTTCGTTTACTTTGAAGTCTAAATCAAGAATTATATCTTACAGTATTGATTGTCTTTAAAGATTCTTCTGAGGTTCATTTACTTTGGAAGTCTAAATCAAGAAATTATATCTTACAGTATTGATTGTCTTTAAAGATTCTTCTGAGGTTCGTTTGCTTTTGAGTCTAAATCAAGAATTATATCTTACAGTATTGATTGTCTTTAAAGATACTTCTGAGGTTCGTTTACTTTGGAAGTCTAAATCAAAATTATATCTTACAGTATTGATTGTCTTTAAAGATTCTTCTGGGTTCGTTTACTTTGGAAGTCTAAATCAGAATTATATCTTACAGTATTGATTGTCGTTAAAGATTCTTCTGAGGGTTCGTTTACTTTGGAAGTCTAAATCAAAATTATATCTTACAGTATTGATTGTCTTTAAAGATTCTTCTGAGGTTCGTTTACTTTGGAAGTCTAAATCAAGAATTATATCTTACAGTATTGATTGTCGTTAAAGATACTTCTGAGGTTCGTTTACTTTGGAAGTCTAAATCAAGAATTATATCTTACAGTATTGATTGTCTTTAAAGATACTTCTGAGGTTCGTTTACTTTGAATTATAGTGATTGTCTTTTAAAGATTCTTCTTGAGGTTATATTTACAGTATTGATTGTCTTAAAAGATATCTTCTGAGGTTCGTTTACTTTGGAGGTTCTAAATCAAGAATTAAATCAATTATATCTTACAGTATTGATTGTCTTTAAAAAGATTCTTCTGAGGTTCGTTTACTTTGGAAGTTCAAATCAAGAATTATATCTTACAGTATTGATTGTCTTTAAAGATTCTTCTGAGGTTCGTTTACTTTGGAAGTCTAAATCAAGAATTATATCTTACAGTATTGATTGTCTTTAAAAGATTCTTCTGAGGTTCGTTTGCTTTGGAAGTCTAAATCAAGAATTATATCTTACAGTATTGATTGTCTTTAAAGATTCTTCTGAGGGTTCATTTACTTTGGAAGTCTAAATCAAGAATTATATCTTACAGTATTGATTGTCGTTAAAAGATACTTCTGAGGTTCGTTTTACTTTGGAAGTCTAAATCAAAAATTATATCTTACAGTATTGATTGTCTTTAAAAAAGATTCTTCTGAGGTTCGTTTTACTTTGGAAGTCTAAATCAAGAATTATATCTTACAGTATTGATTGTCGTTAAAGATACTTCTGAGGTTCGTTTACTTTGAAGTCTAAATCAAGAATTATATCTTACAGTATTGATTGTCGTTAAAGATTCTTGAGGTTCGTTACTTTTGGAAGTCTAAATCAAGAATTATATCTTACAGTATTGATTGTCTTTAAAGATTCTTCTGAGGTTCGTTTACTTTGGAAGTCTAAATCAAGAATTATATCTTACAGTATTGATTGTCTTTTAAAGATTCTTTCTGAGGTTCGTTTACTTTGAAGTCTAAATCAAGAATTATATCTTACAGTATTGATTGTCGTTAAAGATACTTCTGAGGTTCGTTTACTTTGGAAGTTCAAATCAAAATTATATCTTACAGTATTGATTGTCTTTAAAGATTCTTCTGAGGTTCGTTTACTTTGAAGTCTAAATCAAGAATTATATCTTACAGTATTGATTGTCTTTAAAAGATTCTTCTGAGGTTCGTTTACTTTGGAAGTCTAAATCAAGAATTATATCTTACAGTATTGATTGTCGTTAAAAGATTCTTCTGAGGTTCGTTTACTTTGGAAGTCTAAATCAAGAATTATATCTTACAGTATTGATTGTCTTTAAAGATTCTTCTGAGGTTCGTTTACTTTGGAAGTCTAAATCAAAAATTATATCTTACAGTATTGATTGTCTTTTAAAGATTCTTCTGAGGTTCGTTTGCTTTGGAAGTCTAAAATCAAGAATTATATCTTACAGTATTGATTGTCTTTAAAAGATTCTTCTGGTTCGTTTACTTTGGAAGTCTAAATCAAGAATTATATCTTACAGTATTGATTGTCGTTAAAAGATTCTTCTGAGGTTCATTTACTTTGGAAGTCTAAATAAAATTATATCTTACAGTATTGATTGTCTTTAAAGATTCTTCTGAGGTTCGTTTACTTTGGAAGTCTAAATCAAGAAATTATATCTTACAGTATTGATTGTCTTTAAAGATTCTTCTGAGGTTCGTTTACTTTGGAAGTCTAAATCAAAATTATATCTTACAGTATTGATTGTCTTTAAAGATTCTTCTGAGGTTCGTTTACTTTGGAAGTCTAAATCAAAATTATATCTTACAGTATTGATTGTCTTTAAAGATTCTTCTGAGGTTCGTTTACTTTGGAAGTCTAAATCAAAATTATATCTTACAGTATTGATTGTCTTTAAAAGATTCTTCTGAGGTTCGTTTACTTTGGAAGTCTAAATCAAGAATTATATCTTACAGTATTGATTATTGTCGTTAAAGATACTTCTGAGGTTCGTTTACTTTGGAAGTCTAAATCAAGAATTATATCTTACAGTATTGATTGTCTTTAAAGATTCTTCTGAGGTTCGTTTATTTTTGAAGTCTAAATCCAAGAATTATATCTTACAGTATTGATTGTCTTTAAAGATTCTTCTGAGGTTCGTTTACTTTGAAGTCTAAATCCAAAATTATATCTTACAGTATTGATTGTCTTTAAAGATTCTTCTGAGGTTCGTTTCTGGAAGTCTAAAAGAATTATATCTTCAGTATTGATTGTCTTTAAAGATTCTTCTGAGGGTTCATTTGCTTTGGAAATTCTAAAAATTATATCTTACAGTATTGATTGTCTTTAAAGATTCTTCTGAGGTTCGTTTACATTTTGGAAGTTCAAATCAAGAATTATATTCACAGTATTGATTGTCGTTAAAGATACTTGAGGTTCATTTACTTGGAAGTTCAGTCCTCAATCTATCTTACAGTATTATCGCCTTAAAGATTCTTCTGAGGTTCGTTTATTTTGGAAGTCTAAATCAAGAATTATATTCAGTATTGATTGTCTTAAAGATTCTTTCTGAGGTTCAGTTTTATTTTGGAAGTCTAACCAAAGAATTATATCTTGCTGTATTACTATTTTTGAAGATTCTTCTGAGGTTCAGTTTACTTTGGAAGTCTAAATCAAGAATTGTATTTTACAGTATTGATTGTCTTTAAAGATTCTTCTGAGGTTCGTTTACTTTGAAGCTCCAAATCAAGAATTATATCTTGTTAAGTATTAATTGTCTTAAAGATTCTTTCTGAGGTTCGTTTAAAGTTCAAATCAAGAATTATATCTTATTGATTGTTTTGAAGATTCTTTGAGGTTCGAAGTCTAAATCAAGAATTATATCTTACAACATTGTCGTTAAAAGATACTTCTGAGGTTCATTTACTTTGGAAGTCTAAATCAGAATTATATCTTACATTATTGACAGTTGTCTTTAAAAGATTCTTCTGAGGTTCGTTTACTTTGGAAGTCTAAATCAAGAATTATATCTTACAGTATTGATTGTCGTTTAAAAGATTCTTCTGAGGTTCTTTTATTTCTAAAGTCTAAATAATATCTTAAGTATTGATTGTCGTTATAGGTTCGTTTCTGGAAGTCTAAACAGATTATATATCTTTGATTGTCTTTTAAAGATTCTTCTGAGGTTCGTTTACTTTGGAAGTCTAAATCAAGAATTATATCTTATGTATTGATTGTCTTTAAAGATTCTTCTGAGGTTCGTTTACTTTTGAAGTCTAAATCCAAGAATTATATCTACATTATTGATTGTCGTTAAAAGATACTTCTGAGGTTCGTTTACTTTGGAAGTCTAAATCAAGAATTATATCTTACAGTATTGATTGTCGTTAAAGATTCTTCGAGGTTCGTTTTTACTTTGGAAGTCTAAATTAAGAATTATATCTTACAGTATTGATTGTCTTTAAAGATTCTTCTGAGGTTCGTTTTACTTTGGAAGTCTAAATCAAGAATTATATCTTACAGTATTGATTGTCTTTAAAAGATTCTTCAGGTTCGTTTACTTTGGAAGTCCTAAATCAAGAATTATATCTTACAGTATTGATTGTCGTTAAAGATACTTCTGAGGTTCATTTACTTTTGGAAGTTCAAATCAAGAATTATATCTTACAGTATTATTGTCTTTAAGATTCTTCTGAGGTTCGTTTACTGGAAGTTAAATCAAGAATTATATCTACAGTATTGATTGTCTTTAAAAGATTCTTCTGAGGTTCGTTTACTTTTAGAGTCTAAATCAAGAATTATATCTTACAGTATTGATTGTCTTTAAAAGATTCTTCTGAGGTTCGTTTACTTTGGAAGTCTAAATCAAGAATTATATCTTACAGCATTGATTGTCTTTAAAATTCTTCTGAGGTTCGTTTACTTTGGAAGTCTAAATCAAGAATTATATCTTACAGTATTGATTGTCTTTAAAGATTCTTCTGAGGTTGTTTACTTTGAAGTCTAAATCAAGAATTATATCTTACAGTGATTGTCTTTAAAAGATTCTTGAGGTTCGTTTACTTTGGAAGTCTAAATCAGAATTATATCTTACAGTATTGATTGTCGTTAAAAGATTCTTCTGAGGTTCATTTACAGGAAGTCTAAATCCAAATTATATCACAGTAATTGTCTTTATTCTTCTGAGTTCGTTTCTTTGGAAGTCTAATCAAAATTATAGTATTATTTGTCTTGATTCTTCTGAGGTTCGTTTACTTTGGAAGTCTAAAGAAATTTACTTATATCTTTCAGTATTGATTTCGTTGAGGTTCATTTACTTTGGAAGTCTAAATAAATTATATCTTATTGATTGTTTTTAAAGATAAATCTGAGGTTCGTTTACTTTGAAGAATTCAAATCAAGAATTATATCTTACAAGTATTGATTATCTTTAAAAATTCTTCTGAGGTTCGTTTACTTAAGAGTCTAAATCAAAATTATATCTTACAGTATTGATTGTCGTTAAAAGATACTAGGTTTAATTTACTTTGAGTCTAAATCAGAATTATATCTTACAGTATTGATTGTCTTAAAGATTCTTCTGAGGTTCGTTACTTTGGAAGTCTAAATCAAGAATTATATCTTACAGTATTGATTGTCTTTAAAGATTTCTGAGGTTCGTTTACTTTGGAAGTTCTAAATCAAGAATTATATTTAGTATTGATTGTCGTTAAAGATTCTGAGGTTCGTTTACTTTGGAAGTCTAAATCAAGAATTATATCTTACAGTATTGATTGTCGTTAAAGATACTTCTGAGGTTCATTTACTTTGGAAGTCTAAATCAAGAATTATATCTTACAGTATTGATTGTCTTTAAAGATTCTTCTGAGGTTCGTTTACTTTGGAAGTCTAAATCAAGAATTATATCTTACAGTATTGATTGTCTTTAAAGATTCTTCTGAGGTTCGTTTACTTTGGAAGTCTAAATCAAGAATTATATCTTACAGTATTGATTGTCTTAAAAGATGCTTCTGGTTCGTTTACTTTGGAAGTCTAAATCAAGAATTATATCTTACAGTATTGATTGTCTTTAAAAGATTCTTCTGAGGTTCGTTTCTTTGGAAGTTCAATCAAGAATTATTATACTTTTGGATATTGTTCATTGTCGTTAAAAATCTTAGGTTTGATTGTCTTTAAAAGATTCTTCTATCTTATCTTAGTATTGATTGTCTTTAAAAGATTCTTCTGAGGTTCGTTTACTTTGGAAGTCTAAATCAAAATTATATCTTACAGTATTGATTGTCGTTAAAGATACTTCTGAGGTTCGTTTACTTTGGAAGTCTAAATCAAGAATTATATCTTACAGTATTGATTGTCTTTAAAGATTCTTCTGAGTCTATTTACTTTGGAAGTCTAAATCAAGAATTATATCTTACAGTATTGATTGTCTTTAAAGATTCTTCTGAGGTTCGTTTACTTTGGAAGTCTAAATCAGAATTATATCTTACAGTATTGATTGTCGTTAAAGATACTTCTGAGGTTCGTTTACTTTGGAAGTCTAAATCAAAATTATATCTTACAGTATTGATTGTCTTTAAAGATTCTTCTGAGGTTCGTTTACTTTGAAGTCTAAATCAAGAATTATATCTTAAAGTCTTCTGATTGTCGTTAAAAGATTCTTCTTTGAGGTTCGTTTACTTTGGAAGTCTAAATCAAGAATTATATCTTACAGTTTATTGATTGTCTTTAAAGATTCTTCTGAGGTTCGTTTACTTTGGAAGTCTAAATCAATTATATCGTTTACAGTATTGATTGTCTTTAAAGATTCTTCTGAGGTTCGTTTACTTTGGAAGTCTAAATCAAGAATTATATCTTACAGTATTGATTGTCGTTAAAGATACTTCTGAGGTTCATTTACTTTGGAAGTCTAAATCAAGAATTATATCTTACAGTATTGATTGTCTTTAAAGATTCTTCTGAGGTTCATTTACTTTGGAAGTCTAAATCAAGAATTATATCTTACAGTATTGATTGTCTTTAAAGATTCTTCTGAGGTTCGTTTACTTTGGAAGTCTAAATCAAGAATTATATCTTACAGTATTGATTGTCTTTAAAAGAGGTTCTTCTGAGTAAAATCGTTTACTTTGATTGTCGTTAAAGATACTTCTGAAGTTCATTTTGGAAGTCTAAATCTTATCTTACAGTATTGATTGTCTTTAAAAGATACTTCTGAGGTTCGTTTACTTTGGAAGTCTAAATCAAGAATTATATCTTACAGTATTGATTGTCTTAAAGATTCTTCTGAGGTTCGTTTACTTTGGAAGTCTAAATCAAAATTATATCTTACAGTATTGATTGTCGTTAAAGATACTTCTGAGGTTCGTTTACTTTGGAAGTCTAAATCAAGAATTATATCTTACAGTATTGATTGTCTTTAAAAGATTCTTCTGAGGTTCGTTTACTTTGAAGTCTAAATCAAGAATTATATCTTACAGTATTGATTGTCTTTAAAGATTCTTCTGAGGTTCGTTTACTTTGGAAGTCTAAATCAAGAATTATATCTTACAGTATTGATTGTCGTTAAAAGATACTTCTGAGGGTTCATTTACTTTGGAAGTCTAAATCAAGAATTATATCTTACAGTATTGATTGTCTTTTAAAGATTCTTCTGAGGTTCGTTTACTTTTGGAAGTCTAAATCAAGAATTATATCTTACAGTATTGATTGTCTTTAAAGATTCTTCTGAGGTTCGTTTACTTTTGGAAGTCTAAATCAAGAATTATATCTTACAGTATTGATTGTCGTTAAAGATTCTTCTGAGGTTCGTTTACTTTGGAAGTCTAAATCAAAATTATATCTTACAGTATTGATTGTCTTTTAAAGATTCTTCTGAGGGTTCGTTTACTTTGGAAGTCTAAATCAAAATTATATCTTACAGTATTGATTGTCTTTAAAGATTCTTCTGAGGTTCGTTTACTTTGGAAGTCTAAATCAAAAATTATATCTTACAGTATTGATTGTCGTTAAAGATACTTCTGAGGGTTCGTTTACTTTGGAAGTCTAAATCAAAATTATATCTTACAGTATTGATTGTCTTAAAAGATTCTTCTGAGGTTCGTTTACTTTGGAAGTCTAAATCAAGAATTATATCTTACTTTACAGTATTGATTGTCTTTTAAAAGATTCTTCTGAGGTCTGTTTACTTTGGAAGTCTAAATCAAGAATTATATCTTACAGTATTGATTGTCGTTAAAGATTCTTCTGAGGTTCATTTACTTTTGGAAGTCTAAATCAAATTATATCTTACAGTATTGATTGTCTTTAAAAGATTCTTCTGAGGTTCATTTACTTTGGAAGTCTAAATCAAGAATTATATCAGTATTGATTGTCTTTAAAGATTCTTTGAGGTTCATTTCTTTAAAAGAATTATATCTTACAGTATTGATTATTGTCGTTAAAGTTTGAGGTTTACTTTGGAAGTCTAAATCAAGAATTATATCTTACAGTATTGATTGATTTGTCTTTAAAGATTCTTCTGAGGTTCGTTTACTTTGGAAGTCTAAATCAAGAATTATATCTTACAGTATTGATTGTCTTTAAAGATTCTTCTGAGGTTCGTTTACTTTGGAAGTCTAAATCAAGAATTATATCTTACAGTATTGATTGTCGTTAAAGATTCTTCTGAGGTTCGTTTACTTTTAAAGTCTAAATCAAAATTATATCTTACAGTATTGATTGTCTTTAAAAAGATACTTCTGAGGTTCGTTTGCTTTGGAAGTCTAAATCAAGAATCTTACAGTATCTTTATTCTTCTGAGTTTATTGATTGTCAAAATTATATCTTAAAGATGTCTTTTCTGAGGTTCGTTTACTTTGGAAGTCTAAATCAAGAATTATATCTTACAGTATTGATTGTCGTTAAAGATACTTCTGAGGTTCATTTACTTTGGAAGTCTAAAAAGAATCTTACAGTATTGATTGTCTTTAAGATTCTTCTGAGGTTCGTTTACTTTGAGTTAAATCCAAGAATTATATCTTCAGTATTGATTGTTCGATTCTTTAGGTTCGTTTGGAAGTCTAAATCAAGAATTATATCTTACAGTATTGATTGTCTTTAAAGATTCTTCTGAGGTTCGTTTACTTTGGAAGTCTAAATCAAGAATTATATCTTACAGTATTGATTGTCTTTAAAGATTCTTCTGAGGTTCGTTTACTTTGGAAGTCTAAATCAAGAATTATATCTTACAGTATTGATTGTCTTTAAAGATTCTTCTGAGGTTCGTTTACTTTTGGAAGTCTAAATCAAGAATTATATCTTACAGTATTGATTGTCTTTAAAGATTCTTCTGAGGTTCGTTTACTTTGGAAGTCTAAATCAAGAATTATATCTTACAGTATTGATTGTCTTTAAAGATTCTTCTGAGGTTCGTTTACTTTGGAAGTCTAAATCAAGAATTATATCTTATTGTCAGTATTGATTGTCTTTAAAGATTCTTCTGAGGTTCATTTGCTTTGATTGTCTTTAAAGATTCTTCTGAGGTTCGTTTACTTTGGAAGTCTAAATCAAGAATTATATCTTACAGTATTGATTGTCTTTAAAGATTCTTCTGAGGTTCGTTTACTTTGGAAGTCTAAATCAAGAATTATATCTTACAGTATTGATTGTCTTTAAAGATTCTTCTGAGGTTCATTTACTTTAAAGTCTAAATCAAGAATTATATCTTACAGTATTGATTGTCGTTAAAGATACTTCTGAGGTTCATTTACTTTGGAAGTCTAAATCAAGAATTATATCTTACAGTATTGATTGTCGTTAAAGATACTTCTGAGGTTCGTTTACTTTGGAAGTCTAAATCAAGAATTATATCTTACAGTATTGATTGTCTTTAAGGGATTCTTCTGAGGTTCGTTTACTTTGGAAGTCTAATCAAAATTATATCTTACAGTATTGATTTGTCTTTAAAGATTCTTCTGAGGTTCGTTTACTTTGGAAATTAAATCAAGAATTATATCTTACGGTATTGATTGTCTTTAAAGATTCTTCTGAGGTTCGTTTTACTGGAAGTCTAAATCAAGGTATATCTTACAGTATTGATTGTGCAGAATTCTTCTGAGGGATTCTAGTTTACTTTGGAAGTCTAAATCCAAGAATTATATCGTGTAGTTCTAAAAGATTCTTCTGAGGTTCGTTTACTTTGAGTGATAAATTTACCTCTTACAGTATTGATTGTCGTTAAAAGATGCTTCTAAGTTTAATTTACTTTGAGTCTAAATCGAAATTATATCTTACGGTATTGGTTGTTTAAAGATTCTTCTGAGTTCGTTGCTGATCTCGTCAAGAATTATATCTTACAGTATTGATTGTCTTTAAAGATTCTTCTGAGGTTCGTTTACTTTGGAAGTCTAAATCAAGAATTATATTGTCGTTAAAGATGCTTCTGAGGTTCATTTGCTTTGGAGTCTTGTATATCTTTATTGATTGTCTTTAAAGATTCTTCTGAGATGTTCGTTACTTTGGAAGTCTAAATCAAGAATTATATCTTACAGTATTGATTGTCGTTAAAGATTCTTCTGAGGTTCGTTTACTTTGGAAGTCTAAATCAAGAATTATATCTTACAGTAATGATTGTCGTTGATTGTTCATTTGCTTTAAATCGGAATTATATCTTACAGTATTGATTGAGGTTCTTCTGAGGTTCGGAAGTTTAAATCGTAAGAATTATATCTTTTACAGTATTGATTGTCTTTAAAAGATTCTTCTGTTGAGGTTCGTTTACTTGGAAGTCTAAATCAAGAATTATATATCTTACAGTATTGGATTCGTTCTTGCATACTTATAAGGGTTCATTTTGGAAGTCTAAATCAGGGTATATCTTACAGTATTGATTGTCTTTAAAAGATTCTTCTGAGTTCGTTGCTGAGGTTCATTTAAAGATTCTTCTAAGGGGAAGTCTAAATCAAGAATTATATCTTACAGTATTGATTGTCGTTAAAGATACTTCTTGGAGGTTCGTTTACTTTTGGAAGTCTAAATCAAGAATTATCTTACAGTATTGATTGTCTTTAAAGATTCTTCTGAGGTTCGTTTACTTTGGAAGTCTAAATCAAGAATTATATCTTACAGTATTGATTGTCTTTAAAAGATTCTTCTGAGGTTCGTTTACTTTGAGTTAAATCGCTAATTATATCTTACAGTATTGATTGTCGTTAAAAGATACTTCTGAGGTTCGTTTACTTTCAAAGTCTAAATCAAAATTATATCTTACAGTATTTTGATTGTCTTTAAAGATTCTTCTGAGGTTCGTTTACTTTGGAAGTCTAAATCAAGAATTATATCTTACAGTATTGATTGTCTTTAAAGATTCTTCTGAGGTTCGGTTCGTTTATCTTTGATTGTCTTTAAAGTCTAAATCAAGAATTATATCTACAGTATTGATTGTCGTTAAAGATTCTTGAGGTTCGATTGTCTCAAGAAGATTGTCGTTCTTACTGATTGTTCATTTCTTTGGAAGTCTAAATTGAGGTTCATCGTTTACTTTGAAGTCTAAATCAAGAATTGATTGTCTTTAAAGATTCTTCTGAGGTTCGTTTACTTTGGAAGTCTAAATCAAGAATTATATCTTACAGTATTGATTGTCGTTAAAGATACTTCTGAGTTCGTTTACTTTTAAAGTCTAAATCAAGAAATTATATCTTACAAAACATTGTCGTTTACTTCTGAGGTTCATTTACTTTAGTCTAAATCAAAAATTATATCTTACAGTATTGATTGTCTTTAAAGATTCTTCTGAGGTTCGTTTACTTTAGTTTAAATCAAGAATTATATCTTACAGCATTATTGTCTTCAAAGATTCTTCTGAGGTTCGTTTACTTTGGAAGTCTAAATCAAGAATTATATCTTCAGTATTGATTGTCTTTAAGATGCTTCTGAGTTTACTTTGGAAGTCTAAATCAAGAATTATATCTTACAGTATTGATTGTCTTTAAAGATTCTTCTGATTGTCGGTTCGTTTACTTTGGAAGTCTAAACAAGAATTATATCTTTTAACAGTATTGATTATTCTTTAAAGATTCTTCTGAGGTCTGTTTTACTTGGAAGTTCAAATCAAGAATTATATCTTACAGTATTACTCACGCCAGTATACTTGAGGTTCATTTACTAAAGTCTAAATCAAGAATTATATCTTACAGTATTGATTGTCTTTAAAGATTCTTCTGAGGTGTTCGTTTACTTTGGAAGTCTAAATCAAGAATTATATCTTACAGTATTGATTGTCGTTAAAGATACTTGAGGTTCATTTTTTGGAAGTTCAAATCAAGAATTATATCTTACAGTATTGATTGTCTTTAAAGATTCTTCTGAGGTTCGTTTACTTTGGAAGTCTAAATCAAGAATTATATCTTACAGTATTGATTGTCTTTAAAGATTCTTCTGAGGTTCGTTTACTTTGGAAGTCTAAATCAAGAATTATATCTTTACAGTATTGATTGTCAGTTCAAAAAGATTCTTATGTTCGTTTGAGGTTTTGGAAGTCTAAATCAAGAATTATATCTTTTACAGTATTGATTGTCGTTAAAAGATACTTCTGAGGTTCATTTACTTTGGAAGTCTAAATCAAGAATTATATCTTACAGTATTGATTGTCTTTAAAGATTCTTCTGAGGTTCGTTTACTTTGGAAGTCTAAATCAAGAATTATATCTTACAGTATTGATTGTCTTAAAGATGAGGTTCGTTTCTTGGAAGTCTAAATCAAGAATTATATTACAGTATTGATTGTCTTTAAAGATACTCTGAGTTTCTAAAGTTCAAAGAATTATATCTTACAGTATTGATTGTCGTTAAAGATACTTTCTGAGGTTCATTTACTTTGGAAGTCTAAATCAAGAATTATATCTTACAGTATTGATTGTCGTTAAAGATACTTGAGGTTCGTTTACTTTTTGGAAGTTCAAATCAAGAATTATATCTTACAGTATTGATTGTCTTTAAAGATTCTTCTGAGGTTCGTTTACTTTTGGAAGTCTAAATCAAGAATTATATCTTTTGGCAGTATTGATTGTCGTTAAAGATATTGAGGTTGTTTACTTTGGTGTTAAAGATACTTACAGTATTGAGGTTAAAGATTTGAGGTTCGTTTACTTTGGAAGTCTAAATCAAGAATTATATCTTTACAGTATTGATTGTCTTTAAAGATTCTTCTGAGGTTCATTTACTTTGGAAGTCTAAATCAAGAATTATATCTTACAGTATTGATTGTCTTTAAAGATTCTTCTGAGGTTCGTTTACTTTGGAAGTCTAAATCAAGAATTATATCTTACAGTATTGATTGTCTTTAAAGATGCTTCTTGAGGTTCGTTTACTTTTCAAATCAAGAATTAGTCTACAAATCAAGATTATTTTTCTGAGGTTCGTTTACTTTGAAGTAAATCAAGAATTATTGTCGTATTAAAAGATTCTTCTGAGGTTCATTTATTTTGGAAGTCTAAATCAAGAATTATATCTTACAGTATTGATTGTCTTTAAAGATTCTTCTGAGGTTCGTTTACTTTGGAAGTCTAAATCAAGAATTATATCTTACAGTATTGATTGTCTTTAAAGATTCTTCTGAGGTTCGTTTACTTTTGGAAGTCTAAATCAAGAATTATATCTTACAGTATTGATTGTCTTTAAAGATTCTTCTGAGGTTCGTTTACTTTGGAAGTCTAAATCAAGAATTATATCTTACAGTATTGATTGTCGTTAAAGATTCTTCTGAGGTTCGTTTACTTTGGAAGTCTAAATCAAAATTATATCTTTTTACAGTATTGATTGTCTTTAAAGATTCTTCTGAGGTTCGTTTTACTTTGGAAGTCTAAATCAAGAATTATATCTTACAGTATTGATTGTCTTTAAAGATTCTTCTTGAGGTTCATTTACTTTTAAAGTCTAAATCAAGAATTATATCTTTACAGTATTGATTGTCGTTAAAGATACTTGAGGTTCGTTTATTGGAAGTTAAATCAAGAATTATATCTACAGTATTGATTGTCGTTAAAGATACTTCTGAGGTTCGTTTAACTTTGGAAGTCTAAATCAAGAATTACATTACAGTATTGATTGTCTTTAAAGATTCTTCTGAGGTCTGTTTACTTTGGAAGTCTAAATCAAGAATTATATCTTACAGTATTGATTGTCTTTAAAGATACTTCTGAGGTTCGTTTGCATTTTAAAGTCTAAATCAAGAATTATATCTTACAGTATTGATTGTCGTTAAAGATTCTTCTGAGGTTCGTTTACTTTTGAAGTCAAAATCAAGAATTATATCTTACAGTATTGATTGTCTTTAAAGATTCTTCTGGTTTCAAAGTTTCAAGAATTATATTTATTGATTACGTTAAAGAAGTTCATTTAAATCAAGAATTATATCTTACAGTATTGATTGTCTTTAAAGATTCTTCTGAGGTTCGTTTATTTTGGAAGTCTAAATCAAGAATTATATCTTACAGTATTGATTGTCGTTAAAGATACTTCTGAGGTTCGTTTTACTTTGGAAGTCTAAATCAAGAATTATATCTTACAGTATTGATTGTCGTTAAAGATTCTTGAGGTTCGTTACTTTTGGAAGTTCAAATCAAGAATTATATCTTACAGTATTGATTGTCTTTAAAGATTCTTCTGAGGTTCGTTTACTTTGGAAGTCTAAATCAAGAATTATATCTTACAGTATTGACAAAGATTGATTGGAAGTCTCTTTAAAGATTGTCTTCTGAGGTTCGTTTACTTTGGAAGTCTAAATCAAGAATTATATCTTACAGTATTGATTGTCTTAAAGATTCGTTTCTGAGGTTCGTATATTTACTTTGGAAGTCTAAATCAAGAATTATATCTTCATAGTATTGATTGTCTTTAAAGATTCTTCTTGAGGTTCGTTTACTTTGGAAGTCTAAATCAAGAATTATATCTTACAGTATTGATTGTCTTTAAAGATTCTTCTGAGGTTCGTTTACTTTGGAAGTCTAAATCAAGAATTATATCTTACAGTATTGATTGTCTTTAAAGATTACTTGAGGTTCATTTACTTTGAAGTCTAAATCAAGAATTATATCTTACAGTATTGATTGTCTTAAAGATTCTTCTGAGGTTTGTTTACTTTGGAAGTCTAAATCAAGAATTATATCTACAGTATTGATTGTCTTTAAAGATTCTTCTGAGGTTCATTTACTTTGGAAGTCTAAATCAAGAATTATATCTTACAGTATTGATTGTGGTTAAAGATTCTTCTGAGGTTCGTTTGTTTACAAATTATATTTGAAGTCTAAATCAAGAATTATACATTACAGTGATTGATTCTTTGTCGTTTAAAGATATCTTACTGAGGTTCGTTTACTTTGGAAGTCTAAATCAAGAATTATATCTTACAGTATTGATTGTCGTTAAAGATTCTTCTGAGGTTCGTTTACAAAATTATATCTTGAAGTCTAAATCAAGAATTATATCTTACAGTATTGATTGTCTTTAAAGATTCTTCTGAGGTTCGTTTACTTTGGAAGTCTAAATCAAGAATTATAATTCATTGAGTATTGATTGTCGTTAAAGATACTTCTTGAGGTTCGTTTACTTTGGAAGTCTAAATCAAGAATTATATCTTACAGTATTGATTGTCTTTAAAGATTCTTCTGAGGTTCGTTTACTTTGGAAGTCTAAATCAAGAATTATATCTTACAGTATTGATTGTCGTTAAAGATACTTAGGTTCATTTACTTTGGAAGAGGTTCGTTTAGGTTCGTTTTGGAAGTCTAAATCAAGAATTATATCTTACAGTATTGATTTCGTTAAAGATTGAGGTTCGTTTCTTTGGAAGTTAAAGATATCTTCTGAGGTTCGTTTACTTTTTGGAAGTCTAAATCAAGAATTATATCTTACAGTATTGATTGTCTTTAAAGATTCTTCTGAGGTTCGTTTACTTTTGGAAGTCTAAATCAAGAATTATATCTTACAGTATTGATTGTCGTTAAAGATCTTTGAGGTTCGTTTACTTTGGAAGTCTAAATCAAGAATTATATCTTACAGTATTGATTGTCTTTAAAGATTCTTCTGAGGTTCGTTTTTTGAAGTCTAAATCAAGAATTATATCTTACAGTATTGATTGTCGTTAAGATACTTCTGAGGTTCGTTTACTTTAAAGTCTAAATCAAGAATTATATCTTACAGTATTGATTGTTATATTCTCTGAGGTTCGTTTACTTTTGGAAGTTTAAATCAAAATTATATTGATTGTCTTTAAAGATTCTTCTGAGGTTCGTTTACTTTGGAAGTCTAAATCAAGAATTATATCTTACAGTATTGATTGTCTTTAAAAGATTCTTCTGAGTTCACTTTGGAAGTCTAAAATCAAAATTATATCTTACAGTATTGATTTCGATTCTTCTGAGGTTCGTTTTTGGAAGTCTAAATCAAGAATTATATCTTACAGTATTGATTGTCGTTAAAGATTCTTCTGAGGTTCGTTTACTTTGGAAGTCTAAATCAAGAATTATATCTTACAGTATTGATTGTCGTTAAAGATTCTTCTGAGGTTCGTTTACTTTGGAAGTCTAAATCAAGAATTATATCTTACAGTATTGATTGTCGTTAAAGATTCTTCTGAGGTTCGTTTACTTTGGAAGTCTAAATCAAGAATTATATCTTACAGTATTGATTGTCTTTAAAGATTCTTCTGGTTCATTTACACGGAAGTCTAAATCAAGAATTATATTTACAGTATTGATTGTCGTTAAAGATACTTCTGAGGTTCATTTAAATCTAAATCAAGAATTATATCTTACAGTATTGATTGTCTTTAAAGATTCTTCTGAGGTTCATTTACTTTGAAGTCTAAATCAAGAATTATATCTTACAGTATTGATTGTCGTTAAAGATACTTCTGAGGTTCATTTTACTTTGGAAGTCTAAATCAAGAATTATATCTTACAGTATTGATTGTCGTTAAAGATGCTTCTGAGGTTCATTTACTTTGGGTCTAAATCAAAAGTCTAATCAAGAATTATATCTTGAGGTTCGTTTTCTTCTGGTTCATTTTACTTTGAAGTCTAAATCAAGAATTATATCTTACAGTATTGATTGTCGTTAAAGATACTTCTGAGGTTCGTTTACTTTGGAAGTCTAAATCAAGAATTATATCTTTACAGTATTGATTGTCGTTAAAGATTCTTTGAGGTTCATTTACTTTGGAAGTCTAAATCAAGAATTATATCTACAGCATTGATTGTCGTTAAAGATACTTGAGGTTCATTTACTTTGGAAAAGTTAAATCTTACAGAATTATATCGTTAAAGTATTGATTGTCTTTAAAGATACTTCATTGATTGGTTCATTTTACTTTGGAAGTCTAAATCAAGAATTATATCTTACAGTATTGATTGTCGTTAAAGATACTTCTTGAGGTTCGTTTACTTTGGAAGTCTAAATCAAGAATTATATCTTACAGTATTGATTGTCTTTAAAGATTCTTCTGAGGTTCATTTACTTTGGAAGTCTAAATCAAGAATTATATCTTACAGTATTGATTGTCGTTGATTGTCTTTGGAAGTTAAAGATATTGATTGTCTTTTAAAAATGATTTCGTTAAAGATACTTGAGGTTCATTTACTTTGGAAGTCTAAATCAAGAATTATATCTTACAGTATTGATTGTCGTTAAAGATTCTTTGAGGTTCATTTACTTTGGAAGTCTAAATCAAGAATTATATCTTACAGTATTGATTGTCTTTAAAAGATTCTTCTGAGGTTCATTTACTTTGGAAGTCTAAATCAAGAATTATATCTTACAGGTTATTTTGATTGTCGTTAAATATTCTTTGAGGGTTCATTTTCTTTGAGGAAGTCTAAACTGGAATTAAATCTTAAGAATTGTATCTTCTAGGTTCATTTATTGAATTAAAATCAAGAATTATATCTTTATTGATTGTCTTAAAGATTCTTCTGAGGTTCATTTACTTTTGGAAGTCTAAATCAAGAATTATATCTTTACAGTATTGATTGTCGTTAAAGATTCTTCTGAGGTTCATTTACTTTGGAAGTCTAAATCAAGAATTATATCTTACAGTATTGATTGTCGTTAAAGATACTTCTGAGGTTCATTTACTTTGGAAGTCTATAAATCAAAAATTATATCTTTACAGTATTGATTGTCGTTAAAGATTGATTTCTTGAGGTTCGTTTACTTTGGAAGTCTAAATCAAGAATTATATCTTACAGTATTGATTGTCGTTAAAGATACTTCTGAGGTTCGTTTACTTTGGAAGTCAAAATCAAGAATTATATCTTACAGTATTGATTGTCTTTAAAGATTCTTCTGAGGTTCGTTTACTTGGAAGTCTAAATCAAGAATTATATATTACAGTATTGATTGTCGTTAAAGATACTTCTGAGTTCGTTTACTTTGGAAGTCGAAATCGTTTATCTTTGGTATTTTGTCGAAGTTCATTTAAATCTAAATCAAATTATATCTTATGTATTGATTGTCTTTTAAAGATTCTTCTGAGGTTCGTTTACTTTGGAAGTTCAAATCACAATTATATCTTACAGTATTGATTGTCTTTAAAGATTCTTCTGAGGTTCGTTTACTTTGGAAGTCTAAATCAAGAATTATATCTACAGTATTGATTGTCTTTAAAGATTCTTCTGAGGTTCGTTTACTTTTGGAAGTCTAAATCAAGAATTATATCTTACAGTATTGATTGTCGTTAAAGTTATTCTTGAGGTTCGTTTCGTTTGGAAGTTCAAATCAAGAAATTATATCTTACAGTATTGATTTTGTCGTTAAAGATACTTGAGGTTCATTTACTTGGAAGTCTAAATCAGTGAATTATATCTTTTACAGTATTGATTGTCGTTAAAGATACTTCTGAGGTTCGTTTTACTTTGGAAGTCTAAATCAAGAATTATATCTTACAGTATTGATTGTCGTTAAAGATTCTTCTGAGGTTCGTTTTGCTTTGGAAGTCTAAATCAAGAATTATATCTTACAGTATTGATTGTCTTTAAGATTCTTCTGAGTTCGTTTACTTTGGAAGTCTAAATCAAGAATTTATATACTTACAGTATTGATTGTTCAAATCAAGTTATATCTGCGTATTGACTTCTGAGGTTCGTTTACTTTGGAAGTCTAAATCAAGAATTATATCTTACAGTATTGATTGTCTTTAAAGATTCTTCTGAGGTTCGTTTACTTTGGAAGTCTAAATCAAGAATTATATCTTACAGTATTGATTGTCTTTAAAAGATACTTTGAGGTTCGTTTACTTTGGAAGTCTAAATCAAGAATTATATCTTACAGTATTGATTGTCGTTAAAGATTCTTCTGAGGTTCATTTTACTTTGGAAGTCTAAATCAAGAATTATATCTTACAGTATTGATTGTCTTTAAAGATTCTTCTGAGGTTCGTTTACTTTGGAAGTCTAAATCAAGAATTATATCTTACAGTATTGATTGTCGTTAAAGATAATGAGGTTCTTTTGGAAGTCTAAATCAAGAATTATATCTTACAGTATTGATTGTTGAAGATTCTTCTGAGGTTCGTTTACTTTGAAGTCTAAATCAAGAATTATATCTTACAGTATTGATTGTCTTTAAAAGATTCTTCTGAGGTTCGTTTATTTTGGAAGTCTAAATCAAGAATTATATCTTACAGTATTGATTGTCGTTAAAGATACTTCTGAGGTTCGTTTTACTTTGGAAGTCTAAATCAAGAATTATATCTTACACGTTAAAGTATTGATTGTCTTTAAAGAATTCTTCGGTGTTCGTTGTCTTTAAAGTTCGTTTACTTTGTCTTAAAGAAGTCTAAATCAAGAATTATATCTTACAGTATTGATTGTCTTTAAAGATTCTTTCTGAGGTTCGTTTTTTTGGAAGTCTAAATCAAGAATTATATCTTTTTACAGTATTGATTGTCGTTAAAGATTCTTCTGAGGTTCGTTTACTTTGGAAGTCTAAATCAGAATTATATCTTACAGTATTGATTGTCGTTAAAGATTCTTCTTTTTGAGGTTCATTTATTGTTTGGAAGTCTAAATCAAGAATTATATCAGTATTGATTGTCAGTATTGATTGTCGTTAAAGTATTGACTTTAAAGATACTTGAGGTTCGTTTACTTTGGAAGTCTAAATCACTGAGAATTATATCTTACAGTATTGATTGTCTTTAAAAGATTCTTCTGAGGTTCGTTTACTTTGGAAGTCTAAATCAAGAATTATATCTTACAGTATTGATTGTCTTTAAAGATTCTTCTATATCGTTTACTTTTGGAAGTCTAAATCAAGAATTATATTGATTGTCTTAAAGATTCTTCTGAGGTTCGTTTGATTGTCTTTAAAGTCTAAATCAAGAATTATATCTTACAGTATTGATTGTCGTTAAAGATACTTCTGAGGTTCGTTTACTTTTGGAAGTCTAAATCAAGAATTATATCTACAGTATTGATTGTCTTTAAAGATTCTTCTGAGGTTCGTTTACTTTGGAAGTCTAAATCAAGAATTATATCTTACAGTATTGATTGTCGTTTAAAGATTCTTCTGATTGGGTTCGTTTACTTTGGAAGTCTAAATCAAGAATTATATCTTACAGTATTGATTGTCTTTAAAGATTCTTCTTGAGGTTCGTTTACTTTTAAAGTCTTCAAGTTTACAGTATTGATTGTCTTTAAAGATTCTTCTGAGGTTGGAAGTCTAAATCAGAATTATATCTTGATTGGTCGTTAAAGATTCTTCTATTGACTTTGTCTTTTACAGTAGATTGTCTTTAAAAGATTCTTCTGAGGAGGTCTAAATCAAGAATTATATTTACAGTATTGATTGGAAGTCTAAAGTCTAAATCAAGAATTATATCTTACAGTATTGATTGTCGTTAAAGATTCTTCTGAGGTTCATTTTACTTTGGAAGTCTAAATCAAGAATTATATCTTACAGTATTGATTGTCTTTAAAGATTCTTCTGAGGTTGTTTACTTTGGAAGTTCAAATCAAGAATTATATTCACAGCATTGATTGTCGTAAAGATACTTCTGTCAAAGTCTAATCAAGAATTATATCTTGATTGTCTTTAAAGATTCTTCTGAGGTTCGTTTACTTTAAAAGTCTAAATCAAGAATTATATCTTACAGTATTGATTGTCTTTAAAGATTCTGAGGTTCATTTACTTTGGAAGTCTAAATCAAGAATTATATCTTACAGTATTGATTGTCGTTAAAGATACTTCTGAGGTTCAAGAATTTTACAGTATTTTGGAAGTCTAAATCAAGAATTATATCTTACAGTATTGATTGTCTTTAAAAGATTCTTCTGAGGTTCGTTTACTTTGGAAGTCTAAATCAAAATTATATCTTACAGTATTGATTGTCTTTAAAAGATTCTTCTGAGGTTCATTTACTTTGGAAGTCTAAATCAAAATTATATCTTACAGTATTGATTGTCTTTAAAATTCTTCTGAGGTTCGTTTACTTCTAAATGAGGTTCATTTAGGTTCGTTTTTGGAAGTCTAAATCAAGAATTATATCTTACAGTATTGATTGTCGTTGAAAGATTCTTCTGAGGTTCGTTTACTTTGAAGTTCAAATCAAGAATTATCTACAATTGATTGTCTTTAAAGATTCTTCTGAGGTTCGTTTACTTTGGAAGTCTAAATCAAGAATTATATTACAGTATTGATTGTCGTTAAAAGATTCTTCTGAGGTTCGTTTACTTTGGAAGTCTAAATCAAGAATTATATCTTACAGTATTGATTGTCTTTAAAGATTCTTCTGAGGTTCGTTTACTTTGGAAGTCTAAATCAATTAATCTTACAGTATTGATTGTCTTTAAAGATTCTTCTGAGGTTCGTTTACTTTGGAAGTCTAAATCAAAATTATATCTTACAGTATTGATTGTCTTTAAAGATTCTTCTGAGGTTCGTTTACTTTTGGAAGTTAAATCAAGAATTATATCTTACAGTATTGATTGTCGTTAAAGATTCTTCTGAGGTTCATTTACTTTGGAAGTCTAAATCAAGAATTATATCTTATCATTGATTGTCTTTAAGATTCTTCTAGGTTGATTGTCTTTAAGTATTGATTGTCTTTAAAAGATTCTTCTGAGGTTCGTTTACTTTGGAAGTCTAAATCAAGAATTATATCTTTACAGTATTGATTGTCTTTAAAGATTCTTCTGAGGTTCGTTTCTTTGGAAGTCTAAATCAAAATTATATCTTACAGTATTGATTGTCGTTAAAGATTCTTCTGAGGTTCGTTTACTTTGGAAGTCTAAATCAAGAATTATATCTTACAGTATTGATTGTCTTAAAGATTCTTGAGGTTCGTTTACTTTGGAAGTCTAAATCAAAATTATATCTTAGTATTGATTGTTTTTAAGTGAGGTTCGACTTTGGAAGTCTAAATCGAATTTAAAGATTGATTGTCGTTAAAGATTCTGAGGTTGAGGTTCAAGAATTTATCTTACAGTATTGATTATTCTTTAAAAATTCTTCTGAGGTTCGTTTAAAGTCTAAATCAAGAATTATATCTTACAGTATTGATTGTCTTTAAAGATTCTTCTGAGGTTCGTTTACTTTGGAAGTCTAAATCAAGAATTATATCTTACAGTATTGATTGTCGTTAAAGATACTTCTGAGGTTCGTTTACTTTGGAAGTCTAAATCAAGAATTATATCTTACAGTATTGATTGTCTTTAAAGATTCTTCTGAGGTTCGTTTACTTTGGAAGTCTAAATCAAGAATTATATCTTACAGTATTGAATTATGAGGTTCGTTTAGCTTTGGAAGTCTAAATCAAGAATTATATCTTACAGTATTGATTGTCTTTAAAGATACTTCTGAGGTTCATTTTACTTTGAAGTCTAAATCAAGAATTATATCTTACAGTATTGATTGTCTTTAAAGATTCTTCTGAGGTTCGTTTACTTTGGAAGTCTAAATCAAGAATTATATCTTACAGTATTGATTGTCGTTAAAGATACTTCTAAAGCGTTAGGTTCGTTTACTTTGGAAGTCTAAATCAAAATTATATCTTACAGTATTGATTGTCTTTAAAGATTCTTCTGAGGTTCGTTTTACTTTGGAAGTCTAAATCAAGAATTATATCTTACAGTATTGATTGTCGTTAAAGATACTTCTGAGGTTCATTTACTTTGGAAGTCTAAATCAAGAATTATATCTTACAGTATTGATTGTCGTTAAAAGATACTTCTGAGGGTCTAAATCAAAGAATTATATTTACTGATTGTCGTTAAGATACTTGAGGTTCATTTCTAAATCAAGAATTATATCTTACAGTATTGATTGTCTTTAAAGTTTTTACTTTCTTCAAGAATTGAGTATTGATTTCGTTTAAAGATACTTTACTTTGGAAGTCTAAATCAAGAATTATATCTTACAGTATTGATTGTCGTTAAAGATACTTCTGAGGTTCATTTACTTTGGAAGTCTAAATCAAGAATTATATCTTACAGTATTGATTGTCTTTAAAATTCTTCTGAGGTTCATTTACTTTGGAAGTCTAAATCAAGAATTATATTCAGTATTGATTGTCGTTAAGATACTTCTGAGGTTCGTTTACTTTGGAAGTCTAAATCAAGAATTATATCTTATTTTATTGAGTATTGATTGTCGTTAAAGATTGTCGTTTCTGAGGTTCATTTACTTTGAAGTCTAAATCAAGAATTATATCTTACAGTATTGATTGTCTTTAAAGATTCTTCTGAGGTTCATTTACTTTGGAAGTCTAAATCAAGAATTATATCTTATTGTCGTCAAAAATTATATCAGTATTGATTGTCGTTAAAGATTACTTCTGAGGTTCATTTACTTTGGAAGTCTAAATCAAAATTATATCTTACTGAGTATTGATTGTCTGATTGTTTAAAGATTCTTCTGAGGTTCATTTACTTTGGAAGTCTAAATCAAGAATTATATCTTACAGTATTGATTGTCGTTAAAGATTCTTCTGAGGTTCATTACTTTGGAAGTCTAAATCAAGAATTATATCTTACAGTATTATTGTCTTTAAAGATTCTTCTGAGGTTCATTTACTTTGGAAGTCTAAATCAAGAATTATATCTTACAGTATTGATTGTCGTTAAAGATACTTCTGAGGTTCATTGACTTTGGAAGTAAATCAAGAATTATATCTTATAGTATTGATTGTCGTTAAAGATACTTCTGAGGTTCGTTTACTTTTTTGGAAGTCTAAATCAAGAATTATATCTTATTGTCGTTAAAATTATTGATTGTCTTTAAAAAAGAATTATATCTTCTGATTGGTTCATTTACTTTGGAAGTCTAAATCAAGAATTATATCACAGTATTGATTGTCGTTAAAGATACTTCTGAGGTTCGTTTTACTGGAAGTCTAAATCAAGAATTATATCTTACAGTATTGATTGTCGTTAAAGACTTCTGAGGTTCGTTTACTTTGGAAGTCTAAATCAAGAATTATATCTTACAGTATTGATTGTCTTTAAAAGATTCTTCTGAGTTCGTTTACTTTGGAAGTCGAAATCAAGAATTATATCTTACAGTATTGATTGTCGTTAAAGATTCTTCTGAGGTTCATTTACTTTGGAAGTCTAAATCAAGAATTATATCTTACAGTATTGATTGTCTTTAAAGATTCTTCTGAGGTTCATTTACTTTGGAAGTCGAAATCAAGAATTATATCTTATCAGTATTGATTGTCGTTAAAGATTCTTCTGAGGTTCATTTACTTTGGAAGTCTAAATCAAGAATTATATCTTACAGTATTGATTGTCGTTAAAGATACTTCTGAGGTTCGTTTACTTTGGAAGTCGAAATAAGAATTATATCTTTACAGTATTGATTGTCGTTAAAGATACTTCTGAGGTTCGTTTACTTTGGAAGTCTAAATCAAGAATTATATCTTACAGTATTGATTGTCGTTAAAGATACTTCTGAGGTTCGTTTACTTTGGAAGTCGAAATCAAGAATTATATCTTACAGTATTGATTGTCTTTAAAGATACTTCTTGAGGTTCGTTTACTTTGGAAGTCTAAATCAAGAATTATATCTTACAGTATTGATTGTCTTTAAAGATTCTTCTGAGGTTCGTTTACTTTGGAAGTCGAAATCAAGAATTATATCTTACAGTGAGGTTGATTGTCTTTAAATTGATTGTCTTCTGAGGTTCGTTTACTTTGGAAGTCTAAATCAAGAATTATATCTTACAGTATTGATTGTCTTTAAAAGATTCTTCTGAGGTTCGTTTACTTTGGAAGTCGAAATCAAGAATTATATCTTACAGTATTGATTGTCGTTAAAGATACTTCTGAGGTTCATTTTACTTTGGAAGTCGAAATCAAGAATTATATCTTACAGTATTGATTGTCGTTAAAGATACTTCTGAGGTTCGTTTACTTTGGAAGTCGAAAAGAATTATATCTTACAGTATTGATTGTCGTTAAAGATACTTCTGAGGTTCATTTACAAAAATTATATTTACAGTATTGAGACTAAATCTTCAAGAATTATATCTTACAGTATTGATTGTCGTTAAAAGATACTTCTGAGGTTCATTTACTTTGGAAGACTAAATCAAAATTATATCTTACAGTATTGATTGTCGTTAAAGATACTTCTGAGGTTCGTTTACTTTGAAGACTAAATCAAGAATTATATCTTACAGTATTGATTGTCGTTAAAGATTCTTCTGAGGTTCGTTTACTTTGGAAGACTAAATCAAGAATTATATCTTACAGTATTGATTGTCGTTAAAGATTCTTCTGAGGTTCATTTACTTTTGGAAGTCTAAATCAAGAATTATATCTTACAGTATTGATTGTCTTTAAAGATTCTTCTGAGGTTCGTTTTACTTTGGAAGTCTAAATCAAGAATTATATCTTACAGTATTGATTGTCTTTAAAGATTCTTCTGAGGTTTGTTTACTTTTGGAAGTCTAAATCAAGAATTATATCTTACAGTATTGATTGTCTTTAAAGATTCTCCTGAGGTTCGTTTACTTTTGGAAGTCTAAATCAAGAATTATATCTTACAATATTGATTGTCGTTAAAGATTCTTCTGAGGTTCGTTTACTTTGGAAGTCGAAATCAAGAATTATATCTTACAGTATTGATTGTCTTTAAAGATTCTTTGAGGTTCGTTTACTTTGGAAGTCTAAATCAAGAATTATATCTTACAGTATTGATTGTCGTTAAAGATACTTCTGAGGTTCGTTTGCTGGAAGTCGAAATCAAGAATTATAAAGTATTGATTGTCGTTAAAGATACTTCTGAGGTTCATTTACTTTGGAGGACTAAATCAAGAATTATATCACAGTATTGATTGTCGTTAAAGATACTTCTGAGTTCATTTACTTTGGAAGACTAAATCAGAATTATATCTTACAGTATTGATTGTCGTTAAAGATACTTCTGAGGTTCATTTACTTTGGAAGACTAAATCAAGAATTATATCTTACAGTATTGATTGTCTTTTAAAAGATTCTTCTGAGGTTCGTTTACTTTGGAAGTCGAAATCAAAATTATATCTTACAGTATTGATTGTCTTTAAAGATTCTTCTGAGGTTCGTTTACTTTGGAAGTCTAAATCAAGAATTATATCTTACAGTATTGATTGTCTTTAAAGATTCTTCTGAGGTTCATTTACTTTGGAAGTCTAAATCAAGAATTATATCTTACAGTATTGATTGTCTTTAAAGATTCTTCTGAGGTTCGTTTACTTTGGAAGTCGAAATCAAGAATTATATCTTACAGTATTGATTGTCTTTAAAGATACTTCTGAGGTTCGTTTACTTTGGAAGTCGAAATCAAGAATTATATCTTACAGTATTGATTGTCGTTAAAGATACTTCTGAGGTTCGTTTACTTTGGAAGTCGAAATCAAGAATTATATCTTACAGTATTGATTGTCGTTAAAGATACTTCTGAGGTTCATTTACTTTGGAAGACTAAATCAAGAATTATATCTTACAGTATTGATTGTCTTAAAATACTTCTGAGGTTCATTTACTTTGGAAGACTAAATCAAGAATTATATCTTTATATTGATTGTCTTTAAAGATACTTCTGAGGTTCGTTTGCTTTGAAGTCGAAATCAAGAATTATATCTTACAGTATTGATTGTCTTTAAAGATTCTTCTGAAGGTTCGTTTACTTTGGAAGTCTAAATCAAGAATTATATCTTACAGTATTGATTGTCGTTAAAGATTCTTCTGAGGTTCATTTTTTTGGAAGTCTAAATCAAAATTATATCTTACAGTATTGATTGTCTTTAAAGATTCTTCTGAGGTTCGTTTTACTTTGGAAGACTAAATCAAGAATTATATCTTACAGTATTGATTGTCGTTAAAGATACTTCTGAGGTTCATTTACTTTGGAAGACTAAATCAAGAATTATATCTTACAGTATTGATTGTCGTTAAAGATACTTCTGAGGTTCGTTTACTTTGGAAGTCGAAATCAAGAATTATATCTTACAGTATTGATTGTCTTTAAAGATTCTTCTGAGGTTCGTTTACTTTGGAAGTCTAAATCAAGAATTATATCTTACAGTATTGATTGTCGTTAAAGATTCTTCTGAGGTTCATTTACTTTGGAAGTCGAAATCAAGAATTATATCTTACAGTATTGATTGTCGTTAAAGATACTTCTGAGGTTCATTTACTTTGGAAGTCTAAATCAAGAATTATATCTTACAGTATTGATTGTCGTTAAAGATACTTTGAGGTTCATTTACTTTGAAGTCTAAATCAAGAATTATATCTTACAGTATTGATTGTCTTTAAAGATTCTTCTGAGGTTTCAAAATTATATTTACTTTTGGAAGTCTAAATCAAGAATTATATCTTACAGTATTGATTGTCTTTAAAGATTCTTCTGAGGTTCGTTTACTTTGGAAGTCGAAATCAAGAATTATATCTTTACAGTATTGATTGTCGTTAAAGATACTTGAGGTTCGTTTACTTTGAAGTCTAAATCAAAATTATATCTTACAGTATTGATTGTCGTTAAAGATTCTTCTGAGGTTCATTTACTTTGGAAGTCTAAATCAAGAATTATATCTTGACAGATTCTTCTGATTGATTGTCTTTAAAGATTCTTCTGAGGTTCAAGAATTATTTACTTTGGAAGTTAAATCAAGAATTATATCTTACAGTATTGATTGTCTCGTTAAAGATTCTTCTGAGGTTCGTTTACTTTTGGAAGTCTAAATCAAGAATTATATCTTACAGTATTGATTGTCTTAAAGATTCTTCTGAGGTTCATTTACTTTGGAAGTCGAAAATCAAGAATTATATCTTACAGTATTGATTGTCGTTAAAGATTCTTCTGAGGTTCGTTTACTTTGGAAGTCGAAATCAAGAATTATATCTTTACAGTATTGATTGTCGTTAAAAGATACTTCTGAGGTTCATTTACTTTGGAAGTCGAAATCAAAATTATATCTTACAGTATTGATTGTCTTTAAAGATTCTTCTGAGGTTCATTTACTTTGGAAGTCTAAATCAAAATTATATCTTACAGTATTGATTGTCTTTAAAGATTCTTCTGAGGTTCGTTTACTTTGGAAGTCTAAATCAAGAATTATATCTTACAGTATTGATTGTCTTTAAAGATTCTTCTGAGGTTCGTTTACTTTGGAAGTCTAAATCAAGAATTATATCTTACAGTATTGATTGTCGTTAAAGATACTTCTGAGGTTCGTTTACTTTTGGAAGTCTAAATCAAGAATTATATCTTACAGTATTGATTGTCGTTAAAGATACTTCTGAGGTTCATTTACTTTGGAAGTCTAAATCAAAATTATATCTTACAGTATTGATTGTCTTTAAAGATTCTTCTGAGGTTCGTTTACTTTGGAAGTCTAAATCAAGAATTATATCTTACAGTATTGATTGTCTTTAAAGATTCTTCTGAGGTTCGTTTACTTTGGAAGTCGAAATCAAGAATTATATCTTACAGTATTGATTGTCGTTAAAGATACTTCTGAGGTTCATTTACTTTGGAAGTCTAAATCAAGAATTATATCTTACAGTATTGATTGTCTTTAAAGATTCTTCTGAGGTTCGTTTACTTTGGAAGTCTAAATCAAGAATTATATCTTACAGTATTGATTGTCTTTAAAGATTCTTCTGAGGTTCGTTTACTTTGAAGTCTAAATCAAGAATTATATCTTACAGTATTGATTGTCTTTAAAAGATTCTTGAGGTTCGTTTACTTTGGAAGTCTAAATCAAGAATTATATCTTACAGTATTGATTGTCTTTAAAGATTCTTCTGAGGTTCGTTTACTTTGGAAGTCTAAATCAAGAATTATATCTTACAGTATTGATTGTCGTTAAAGATACTTCTGAGGTTCGTTTACTTTGGAAGTCTAAATCAAGAATTATATCTTACAGTATTGATTGTCGTTAAAGATACTTCTGAGGTTCGTTTACTTTGGAAGTCTAAATCAAGAATTATATCTTACAGTATTGATTGTCGTTAAAAATGCTTCTGAGGTTCATTTCTGAGGTTATAGTATTGATTGTTTAAAGATACTTCTGAGGTTCGTTTTGGAAGTCTAAATCAAGAATTATATCTTACAGTATTGATTGTCTTTAAAGATTCTTCTGAGGTTCGTTTACTTTGGAAGTCTAAATCAAGAATTATATCTTACAGTATTGATTGTCGTTAAAAGATACTTCTGAGGTTCATTTACTTTGGAAGTCTAAATCAAGAATTATATCTTACAGTATTGATTGTCTTTAAAGATTCTTCTGAGTTCGTTTACTGAAGTCTAAATCAAAATTTATCTTACAGTATTGATTGTCTTGCTGGGAGTGAAACAGTATTGATTGTCGTTAAAGATGCTTCTGAGGTTCGTTTACTTTGGAAGTCTAAATCAAAATTATATCTTTTACAGTATTGATTGTCTTTAAAGATTCTTCTGAGGTTCGTTTACTTTGGAAGTCTAAATCAAGAATTATATCTTACAGTATTGATTGTCTTTAAAGATTCTTCTGAGGTTCGTTTACTTTGGAAGTCTAAATCAAGAATTATATCTTACAGTATTGATTGTCGTTAAAAAAGATTCTTTGAGGTTCGTTTACTTTGGAAGTCGAAATCAAAATTATATCAAGAAAATCATACTTCTGAGGAATTATATCTTACAGTATTGATTGTCTTTAAAGATTCTTCTGAGGTTCATTTACTTGGAAGTCGAAATCAAGAATTATCTTACAGTATTGATTGTCTTTAAAAAGATTCTTCTGAGGTTCGTTTTAGTTCGTTTACTTTGAAGTCGAAATCAAGAATTATATCTTACAGTTGATTGTCTTTAAAGATACTTCTGAGTTATTTCGAAATCAAGAATTATATCTTACAGTATTGATTGTCGTTAAAGATTCTTCTTGAGGTTCGTTTACTTTGGAAGTCTAAATCAAGAATTATATCTTACAGTATTGATTGTCGTTAAAGATACTTCTGAGGGTTCGTTTTCTTTGGAAGTCGAAATCAAGAATTATATCTTACAGTATTGATTGTCTTTAAAGATTCTTTTGAGGTTCATTTACTTTGGAAGTCTAAATCAAAATTATATCTTTACAGTATTGATTGTCGTTAAAGATTCTTCTGAGGTTCGTTTATGGAAGTCTAAATCAAGAATTATATCTTACAGTATTGATTGTCTTTAAAGATTCTTCTGAGGTTTTACTTTGGAAGTCGAAATCAAGAATTATATCTTACAGTATTGATTGTCTTTAAAGATTCTTCTGAGGTTCATTTACTTTGGAAGTCGAAATCAAGAATTATATCTTACAGTATTGATTGTCGTTAAAGATACTTCTGAGGTTCATTTACTTTGGAAGTCTAAATCAAGAATTATATCTTACAGTATTGATTGTCGTTAAAGATACTTCTGAGGTTCGTTTACTTTGGAAGTCTAAATCAAGAATTATATCTTACAGTATTGGATTGTCTTCAAAAGATACTTCTGAGTTCATTTTACTTTGGAAGTCGAAATCAAGAATTATATCTTACAGTATTGATTGTCTTTAAAGATTCTTCTGAGGTTCGTTTACTGGAAGTCGAAATCAAAAATTATATCTTACAGTATTGATTGTCTTTTAAAGATTCTTCTGAGGTTCGTTTACTTTGGAAGTCTAAATCAAGAATTATATCTTACAGTATTGATTGTCGTTAAAAGATTCTTCTGAGGTTCATTTTTACTTTGGAAGTCGAAATCAAGAATTAATTATTGATTGTCGTTAAAGATACTTCTGAGGTTCGTTTATTGATCTAAATGAATTATATCTTACAATTGATTGTCGTTAAAAGATACTTTGAGGTTCGTTTCTTAAATCAAAAATATCTTACAGTATTGATTGTCTTTGAGGTTCGTTTACTTTGGAAGTCTAAATCAAGAATTATATCTTACAGTATTGATTGTCTTTAAAGATACTTCTGAGGTTCGTTTGCTTTGGAAGTCGAAATCAAGAATTATATCTTCAGTATTTTGTCGTTAAAAGATATTGATTGTCGTTAAAGATTCTTCTCGTTAAAGGTTCTGAGGTTTTACTTTGGAAGTCTAAATCAGAATTATATCTTACAGTATTGATTGTCTTTAAAGATTCTTCTGAGGTTCGTTTACTTTGAAGTCTAAATCAAGAATTATATCTTACAGTATTGATTGTCTTTAAAGATTCTTCTGAGGTTCGTTTACTTTGGAAGTCTAAATGAATTATATCTTACAGTATTGATTGTCTTTAAAGAAAGGTTCGTTTACTTTGGAAGTCTAAATCAAGAATTATATCTTACAGTATTGATTGTCTTTAAAGATTCTTCTGAGGTTCGTTTACTTTGGAAGTCTAAATCAAAATTATATCTTACAGTATTGATTGTCTTTAAAGATTCTTCTGAGGTTCGTTTACTTTGGAAGTCTAAATCAAGAATTATATCTTACAGTATTGATTGTCTTTAAAGATTCTTCTGAGGTTCGTTTACTTTGGAAGTCTAAATCAAGAATTATATCTTACAGTATTGATTGTCTTTAAAAGATTCTTCTGAGGTTCGTTTCTTTGAAGGTTCGAATTATATTTAGTATTTTGTCTTTAAAGATTCTTCTGAGTTCGTTTAAATCTAAAGAATTATATCTTACAGTATTGATTGTCTTTAAAGATTCTTCTGAGGTTCGTTTACTTTGGAAGTCTAAATCAAGAATTATATCTTACAGTATTGATTGTCTTTAAAGATTCTTCTGAGGTTCGAGTCTAAATCAAGAATTATATCGTTTCTTTGAGGTTCGAAGTTAAATCAAGAATTATATCTTACAGTATTGATTGTCTTTAAAGATTCTTCTGAGGTTCGTTTACTTTGAAGTCTAAATCAAGAATTATATCTTACAGTATTGAGTACTTGATTAAATCTTTGATTGTCTTTAAAGATTCTTCTGAGTTCGTTTACTTTGGAAGTCTAAATCAAGAATTATATCTTACAGTATTGATTGTCGTTAAAGATTCTTCTGAGGTTCGTTTACTTTGGGTTCGTTTATTGATTGTCGTTAAAGATTCTTCTGAGGTTCGTTTAAAGTCTAAATCAAGAATTATATCTTTATTATTGTCTTTAAAAGATTGTCGTTTAAAGAAATAAATTATATCTTCAGTATTGATTGAGGTTCGAATTATATTTATTGATTGATTGTCTTTAAAGATTCTTCTGAGGTTCGTTTTTGGAAGTCTAAATCAAGAATTATATCTTACAGTATTGATTGTCTTTTAAAGACTTCTGAGGTTCGTTTCTTTGAGGTTCGTTTACAGTATTGATTTCGGAAGTTCGTTTAAATCAAGAATTATATCATCTGATTGTCGTTAAAATAAAGTTCGTTTACTTTGGAAGTCGAAATCAAGAATTATATCATCTTTAAACTCCTCAATTGCTCATTTGAAAATTTTTTTATTTCTATTTTTTACACAGACAACAACGACCACTATTCGTGACCTTGTGCCTGCTTGTCAATTAGAATATTAGACATGTCTATATGTTTAGATTCTTATCAGCCTCACTCTGTTTATATCTATATGCTAGTCAGCCTTCTTTCTGACCTTCCAAATGTTTATATCCTTAGACAAACTGTGATGTATTAAATTTTGTTTAGTCTGCCCAAATATTTGAAAGTAAAGATAGAAAGATCATTTTGCGCCAGTATGGAAAAATCATCATCCGAAATGCTATCTTTTAACTAAAATCAAACACCAGAATACGAAATGATCTCAATCGGTAGACAGCTTTTTAGTTTAGCCGAGCACAAGACCATAATATATGCAGGAAGATCATGTTGTGTCACCCTTCCCTCGAGAGGTATCCTAGGCCAAACTATATGTAGGAAGATCGTATTGTGCCAATCTCCTCTCTAGGGTAATCAAAGCCAAACTATATGCAGGAAGATCGTATTGTGTCAATCTCCTCTCTAAGGATATCCAAGACCAAACTATACGAAGGAAGATTGTATTGTCTCAACCTCCACTCTGGGGCTCTCCAAGGCCAAACAGAAAGATCGTGTTGTGCTAACCACCTATCTAGTGGTATCCAAGGCCAAATTATATGCAGGAAGATTGTGTTAAGTCAACCTGCATTCTAGAGGTATCCAAGACCAAACTATATGCAGGAAGATCGTGTTGTGTCAACCATCCCTCTAAAAATATCCAAGACCAAACTATATGCAATAAGATCGTGTTGTGTCAACCTGCCCTCTAGAGGTATCCAAGGCCAAACTATATGCAGGAAGATCGTGTTGGGTTAACCTCAACATTAAATTCTATATTCTTGCCATATCTGTGTCGTTGTATTTATAAATTGCAAAATTGTTAAATTCTTTTTTAAGATCTTTTTTATCAGACGGGGTATTTTTATCAGACGGGGTATTTTTATGTAGGATGATTGCATTGTGTCAGTCTCCTCTCTAGCGGGAACCAAGGCCAAACTATATGCAGGAAGATTGTATTGTGTCAACCTCCCTTCTGGAGATATCCAAGGCCAAACTATGTGTTTTGCTAACCACCTATCTAGTGGTATCCAAGGGTAAATTATATGCAGGAAGATCGTATTGTGTCAGCCTCCTTTCTAAGGATATCAAAAGGCCAAACTATATGAAGGAAGATTGTATTGTGTCAACCTCCACTCTGGGGCTATCCAAGGCCAAACTATATACAGGAAGATCGTGTTGTGCTAACCACCTATCTAGTGGTATCCAAGGCCAAGTTATATGCAGGAAGATCGTGTAGTGTCAACCTACCCTCTAGAGGAATCCTAGGCCAAACAATATGCAGGAAGATTGTGTTATGTCAACCTTCCCTCTAGAAGTATCCAAGACCAAACTCTATATGCAATAAGATCGTGTTGTGCCAACCTTCCCTCTAGAGGTATCCAAGGCCAAACTATATGCAGGAAGATCATCTTGTGTCAACCTGCCCTCTAGAGATATCCAAGGCCAATCTATGCAGGAAGACCGTGTTGTGTCAACTTCAACATTAAATTACATATTATTGCAATATCTGTGTCGTTTTATTTATAATTTGCAAAATTGTTAACTTCTTTTCTAAGATCTTTTTTCTTTTATTATTATTATTATAAGAGCAACTACTACTACTCCCAATTTCCTTACAGATGAAGCGAAGACTTGAAGTATCATAGATGTGGTTCTATAGAAGAATGCTGATAATACCATGGACGGAGCACGTGTGCAATGAGGAAGTTTTAAGGATAGCCGAAACGATAAGGACAATTATGCCTAGAATCAATAGAAATTTCTGATACGCATAATGAGGAAAGAGGGCCTAGAAAATTTGAAACTCACAGGACATATCGAAGGTAAGAGAGGCAGAAAGAAGCAGCTTTCTAACGAACTTATGTAAATGAATGGAAGTGGGAGGAATAGTAAAAAGATAAATACTGCTGAGAGTTACAAATGGTAGGAAATGGTGTGGAACCAAAATCGCCCACATCCTATAGGGGTACAGTACATCCTACAGGGGTACTAGACATCCTTTAGGGGTACAGGACATAAAAGTGCATTATTATTATTGTTTTAAAAAATTCTTTTTGGCCTGTATTCGTTTTATAATCACATAACCAATGACCTCGGGCAAGTGATTATCACTATTATTATTATTATTATTATTATTATTTCCTTTGGTTTCTGATCTATACTCATTTTTTTCCGGGTCCCGCCCAGGAGACCTCAGGTCAGAAATGGTATTGTGAAATTTTTCACTGACCAATTAAAACAAACAAACAAACAAAAAACAATACGCATATTTTACATAGATAAAGCCTTTTGTAAAGTGTAAGCTGTACTCGTGAGAACAATTTTTTGTATTTTTTTAAGGCATGGGCTTCCATGAATCCCTTCAATGAGTCTACTGGAATTTTTTCCAATCAATCCGAGGGCTCCAACTACAACTGGAATTTTTGATGTTCTCATGTGTCACATTTTTGAGATTTCGATTTCAATGTCCTTGTATTTTGATAGCTTTTTGAAGATCTTCAAAGATATATTGCAGTCTGCAGGGACTGTCATATCAATAAGGAGGCAATATTTTTTTTTTTGTTGTTTACAGTCTCTAATAACAATAATAATGGGCGATTAGCTTTAATTAATTATTATTATTATTATTTTCCTGGATTTCTGCTCTATACACATTTCCTCCCGGGTCCCAAACAGAGACCTAAGGTCAGAAATGGCTTCATAACATTTTTCACTGATCATTTTTCGTAAAAACAATTTTTAAAAAACTAAAATCACACACATTTTACATAAAGCTCTTTATAATGTGTGAGCTGTACTAGTGAATAGAATTTTTTTGTATTTCTTTAAGACTTTATTCTTCTTCTTATTATTATTATCAATATTATTATTATCATCAATATTATTAGTAGTATTAGTATTATTTTATTATTATCATCATTATCATTATTATTATCATTTTTTATTATTAATTTAGTATATAACTTTTTTGTTTCGTTCCATTATTTTGTTTGAGTCAATCTAACCAGTTCGAAATATAAAAAATCCAGGACAAAAGTTGACAGAAATTTGATCGAGAAATCGCAAAACATGTTTATCTGATCGGCACCACGCGCGAAAAAGGCCAACATTTTATTTAATGTGTGGGCACACGTCTGCTTGCCCCTTTCTTGACAGCCAATCCCAGACCGAGACGGGGGGGGGTGCGCCTGTGTTCCAGAGAACACCACGTAGTTGCGACAATTGCTCAGGAATTCTTCGGTGATATACATTATGGCATCTCCGTTTGACATTATATGGTCTCCATACTGGGGGAGAAAAAAAGTTCTCAAATTCAACCACGCCTAGTCCTCCTACCTCCCTGCCTCTTTCTCTCTCTCTCTACCTCCCTCTCTCTCTCTCTCTTTCTCTCTCCCTCTCCCTTTCTCATTGCCACTGAACGTGAACACCCAAAGACTAACTTTACAGGCCTCCTGATAAACAGCGGGTGTGGAATGTGTGGAATCTCCTACAATTACAATAATTATAATAATAATATTAAGAGAGTTGGTAAAATAGATTCAAATTTAAGACCACTGAAATTGAAAAACTATCTTTAGATAAAGCTGTATGTCACAGATATAGCCGTATGTTCCAGATATTAGCTATTTTTTCACGGAATAATTGTATACTTGAAACTAGAAACAGGTCTAGTTAAAATTACCATGGGCATAAAAAAAAGTCTAACCTAGAATAGACCCTGGTATTATCTTAACAGGACATATACTCGAGGTTCAAAATTCACTATAGATTAAAAGTTTTGGAGCCAAACTTATATTTCGAACAATCACGTAAAAATTGAGGGTTCCGTGCTTTTTCAAAACTAATTTACTAAATCATTTCAGAATAGAGAGACTTTATTTTCTTGAAGAGTTTATGATATATTCAATAATAATAATAAAGTTCCACTTGAGCAGCTTCTTCCCACGAACTGCTAATTTGTGAAACCAACTCCCAAGAGGATGCTTTCCCGATCACTACAATCTTAGCCTGTTCAAGTGTAGGGTTAACCGTTATCTTCCCCACTTATCCACATAATTGCCACTTACTCTGTAACCCTCTAACCCTAGTAGCATTTTACATGGTGAATATCATTGTAAACAATCATAACTAAATTAATGCATTACTATATAAAGTTTCCTTAAAGATTTATATCTCTGCCTAATCTAGCTTGCAGGATAATGGTAATCTTAAATGTGGTGGATTTAACATTTTAGGGAAATCTCTATCTAAAAAAAAAAAATGGACGCCATGCATTGAGGAGTTAAATAGTTTTGACATCCTACCTTAATATCAGGTGACAGGAAGTCGTCACCAACGACCAACTTTGGGACAGGACCAGGCAAGCCCCAATCAAGATTGACATTAAGAAACGGAAATGGAGAAGGATGGACCACACACTCCACAGGCCTGCTTCTAGTGTCATCAGGCAGACCTCTGACTGGAATCCACAAACGAAAAGTGGATCGACCAAAGCTGACTTGGCGCAGAAGTATCGACGCAGATATGAAGGCAGCCGAGCACGACATGGGCCGAGCTGAAGAGGATCATCCGAAACCGCGTACATTGGACAGGTGTTTGTTGCGGCCCTATATTCCACAAGGAATTAAGAGGCATAAAGCAAAAGCCTGAATAGAAGTTAATTAAACCAAAGAATCTATGAGAACTTAGTAATTATTAAATCCATAGTGTAACTCAAAACATTTGCTACGTAACGTATTCTCTCGTCTCTTACACTGGTAAAAATGGGACCAATGAACCAAATTCAAACTCTGAATTCAGTTGAAATAAGATTATTTTATTTATCAAATTTCACCCATCTACAAAACTCGATAGTTACTCAAGGTAGAGAGTTGATGTTAAAAAGGCAATGATGAACAGAGGGTGCCTGGAAGCAAATGATCGAACGTTTGAAGAAACCTAATATCCTCGATTTTGCCGACGTTAATTTGATAGAATCCAGAAGTAAATAAACAATTATTTTACATATGGACAATATAGTCTCGTACTCTTATCAGCTCTTACTCATATAACATCACTTTATTTTTGGATCTGGAGACGCACTTAAATTTATGGTATATTCTTCATTTAAGACAAAGGGAAAGTAAGTAAGTTTCAAAACATATATTGTTACTATTCAAATTTATTTCAGTATAAGATCCACGATATGATTGTGGCTCGTCTATTTCAAATCTGTGATAAGAAATAGACTAATCTCATTCACACCTTGAAACGGCTAGATGTAACCAATGTAATCGCTTCTTGATGAAATACATAGAAGATTCTGCAACTTCATTGGTCTTGATCTGGCATCTCGGTTTCAGTGTCCGCCGTAACGTAGCTTCCCTGTGTCTTTTCTATAAATACTTTCATGGTAATTGTTCTGATGAACTTTTTTCTGTAGGGACTTAGATTTTTTTTAATATAAGTGCAATATTAGATTGGCGGTAAGGTCTCATCTTTTTACAGCTGAAATGTCTAGATGAAACCGTAAGTTCTACGCTAACAGTTTCTTCTCTCGCACTTCTCGCTTGTGGAACTCTCTTCCGGCGTTTTGCTTTCCAATCTAATTTGATCTTCAAAAATGTAAATTTCATGTCAATCGTTATCAACTGCTTTTTTTTTATTCCTGTTCTTTTATTGATTTCTTACTTTAACACCCATATTCTCTCATACTCAGTGACCTCTTGCGTCTTAGTGGATTTATTGCCTTACTTGGAGTGAAATGATTAAAAAATACTATAGTGTAAAACAATGTCCATCAGGCCAGTTTATATAGTCATTTTACTCTAAGTATCAACACCTGTGTTGTTTGTTTTTTTTTTTTTTTAACTAGAATGTTATATAATCTCTCCAGTCTATAAACTAACAATAATGACTGATCTGATCTCACTCAACAGTAATCAGTTATCCGCTTTCTGAAAACGAACTAATCTTGTTCAATTAATACAGCTGTTGGTAAAAGGAAGATAGAAAATCCTTCATCGTCTTAAAAGATCGAACGTTCGAAGAAAGAACCGAAACCTCATACCCTTGATTCGGCCGACGTTAATTTGACAGAATCCAGAAGTAAATAAGCAATTATTTTACACTAGCAGCATGGCCCGGCGTTGCCCGTGCTTGATTCAAAAATCGTACGGCTCATACAGCAATCGCTATCACTTGATTTAAAATATTTTTGCCCTTCCTTGCCTTTAAAGGAGTGCCCTTTGCCGTGCTGGTGCTGATGCTGCTACATGCCTTACTTCTTGCCTATCTCATACTGCGATTTCTTTCTAAGCTCTATACTAAACATTAAATCTGTTACGAAAAAAGAATTAAACAAAATGAACACAAAACAATCAGCTTTAAAAAAGGACTCGTAACTGGAAAAACCGAATGAAAAAAGAATATTAACAACAAATACTTTTTCACACCCAACCCAGTTCTGCGGAATCAGAATCAACGTTGAGTTTAAGCAAGCAAATGAGCCAATTGGAGTAAAGTGCCATGCAGATTTAAATTTTTTCCTACTTGTGACGAATGCAGATATCGATTATTTTTTTTTGCATGCTAGCATGCTAGTTAACATTCGTGTCAATCAGCTGTTGGCTCTCACGCTGGCCAATAGAATCTTCCTGCCTATTCGTGGCAGCCAACTATAGTCTCTCACTCTGGCCAGTAGAAAATGGCCGCAAACTACATGGAAAACTGCCGTAGAAGCATGAAAAAATCGATTATTTCCACTATCGATGGGAGTTGGGAAATGCAAAGTCGGTCTTGGCCTTTCCGCTAACGTGGAGCATGTGCATGTAAATTTTGGTGCAAATCCGTCAAAAACTGCGGCCGTGCATTCGTTACACATACACATACACACACACACACACACACACACACATCCTGCCTTTTATAGATAGAGATATGTGAATTATAGTCTCGTATTCTTATAAGACGTTACCCATATATCTTTAGTTTATTTTTGAATCTGGAAACGCATATAAATTAATGGTATACGCTTTATCGCTTTGCGTCATTTCGGATAATGGGAAAAAGTTGAACTCATCCAGGTCTTTCGTAAAAGTGAACATTCGAAAAGCGGGGATACCTGAAATATAACAGATTTTTGTAAGGTGTGAATATTTTTCATTCCTGAAGTTAAAAGCTATTCTTAATTCCTACGCACAGAACTTGAGTCTCACAAAAAGATGAAAATTGTTGTATCAACTCCCAAATTATTGCTTAATCATTTTAGATTACAAACTCCACCTGTACACGAATACATCCACTACCTTTTTAAATATTCCGGAAACAAATATTTAAATAAATTCTATTTTTGTTCCTTATTTAAATATTGGTAATCTGCAGAAATGTTTATCGAGGTTATTTTCGATTAGTCGTTTGGCACGATTTATTTTCATTTAATCCTTCACTGCCTCGCAAGAAGATCGAACGTTCGAAGAAAGACAACAAACCTCATACCTTCGATTCGGACGACATTAATTTGATAAAATCAAGAAGTGAATAAACCATTATTTTACATATGGGAAACATAGTCTCGTATTCTTATCAGATCTTCCTCATATTACATCACTTTATTTTTGGATCTGGGAACGCACATAAATTAATACTATATGCTTCATCGCATATGATTGGTATTACTCACCAGCAGCAACGATATGCGATAAACTGTCTTTCTCAAGGACAATATTCTTCAATGCACTTCTCACTATTTGCATAAAGATGCAGAGGTATTTTTTTTTTTTTTTTTTTGAACCGTAACCTTATTTAAGTCTAGGTGTTCTTTGTTGTTCTTTTTCGTCATTCAATATCTGTTTGCGGACCAGTATACCACCTCTTGCAACAAGGAGTTCTTAAGGAAATGAACTTGAATATGGACTTTCAGATAGCATATTGACTTACCATCACTGGATATGGCTTTTTACCTATACGCTATACTCACTACGCAAGGAGGAAATGATGGCAGGTTCTTCATTTTCAGTTTATAAACATACATTTTGCGCCAAGATATGATGTCAAAATCAGCTTGCGTCCAATGGAGCGAGGTATAATATATATTATTTTTAGAGGTTGATATTTGAGTAGACGCACCGTTTATTTATTAAACAGTATTTTTATTTTTTCTACCGGCCTGAATGTTCGAGAAATTTTATTACAGAAAAAAATGCGCTCTTATATATATATATATATATATATTAAAAAGAAGAGGGGTGCCGCAAACGTTTTTGGTTGTAATGTGGATTTATTGAGAAAAAATATTATACTTTGTTTTACATAATTTCACGACACGTGTTTCTGGTCTGGTCTGCAACCGTCTTCAGAAAGAAAGTGGAGATTTTACATACACAAACAGAATAATCGAGAATTTTCTTCATTGTTCAAAGAAAATTAATATTCTAATAATATGTAAAACATTCTTTTCCTGAAGACGGTGTGAGACCAGACCAGAAACACGTGTCGAAATTATGTAAACAAAAGTATAATATTTTTTCAATAAATCCACATTACAAACCAAAAACGTTTGCGGCACCCCCTCTTTTTTTAATATACATACTTTTCTCTCGTTGGAACCACTACAACATATTTCCTTTATATATATATATATATATATATATATATATATATATATATATATATAAATGCGCTTTTATATATATATATATATATATATATATATATATATATATATATAGCGCACGGCAGGGATGAAGGTGAACTTAAAGGTGAATTTTATATATATATATTTGATTAAAGTGCTCAATATCAGAGATAGACGGTATGTAAATATAAAAGTGAACATTGAAGTCAGCACTCAGAGGCGACAGTCTGAGCACTTTATCCCATCAATATAAATGATGACTTCAATTTTCACTTATATATATATATATATATATATATATATATATATATATATATATATATAATGGCTTTCTACTCGTTTTTCAAAAGCTTGTCTCGCTTGTGCAGACATCTGCTCAGGCACATTATTGTTTATTCAACATCTACATCAGAGTGCATAATCAGGTGTGATCAACAGTTTTTGAACAAGGTCAGTACGCTCAAACCTTCAGTCACGATGACTTAAGATTATGTGCTCGTATAATTATCGACGGCTTCCACACAGTCCCGTCTTTCCAATTCCACTCACATCCGATGGGTGGTATGGTTTTTTTCAGACCTCCCCATATATATATATATATATATATATATATATATATATATATATATATATGTATGTATGTGTGTGTGTGTGTGTGTGTGTGTGTGTGTGTAAATATATATAAATAGGTCTGCATACTGCATAGTATAGTTCATTTGAATATATATTTCAATGTGCAATATACTTGACCTATCAGAGTGCTTAATGCAATGTACTTGGCCAATCAGAGTGCTTAATGCAATGTACTTGACCAATCAGAGTGCTTAATACAATGTACTTGGCCAATCAGAGTGCTTAATGCAATGTACTTGACTAATAAGAGTGCTTAATACAATGTACTTGGCCAATCAGAGCGCTTAATGCAATGTACTTGACCAATGAGAGAGCTTAATACAATTAGCATCGTTCATCGCCCAATCCATATAGCCGAAGTGCTATATCTTGGGCTGAGATAGCAGAAGAGTTTCATGTTTTTAATTCTTTTGTGTTTAGAACAATACATAATAATTTTAAAAGTATCAGACTGAATTATTGCTCAATAAAATAATTCTCAAATACGACGATAAATCTTTTTCCGCCAAAAATGTCTTTAAAATAAAATTGAATCTTATACACCAGTACGCCTTATATTCTGAAAAATACGGTAATTAATTACTTCCTCAGTCGAAACCGAAAAAATATATCTAAACTCCTAGAGAATAAGTTGTTTAAATATCTCTCCTTCGGAATGGTATTGCTTCTTTAACAGAATAATTTCGGAAAAATTACGAAATACTTCCTCAAAATGTGTCTTTTTTCTTCCATTATACAAACACATTTTTCACCGTTGATCTTATAGGAAAAATAGTTTTCGGAAAGTATGTTGTCTGAGTTCGGTCAAGTGGATAGCTGTGAATGCGCTTTCCAAGGGTGGCCCTCAGAAAACGTAAAATAGTGGTCAAATCCCGCCAATACATATTTGGTTGTCAATCCGGGACGCTGAATTACATAAATAAGGAGTTTCAGGGATCGCTTTAACTATTTCCACTAATGCCATCAGGGAATAGAGACAATGGGTAAATCTGCATAGGTCACCAGAGAAGAGACATGTAGTAAACGTGTTACTTGATCCGCATCTCGTTCCCACCCTTTCACTGTCGAAACAGTTAAATGTAACCACCTCTTCTATTCAATTAGCTTCTTCTCTGGCACTTCCCAACAGTGGAACTCCCTTCCTGATACTTGCTTCCCTGATAGCTTTAATCTTCAAATGTAATGTCAATCGATATGTTCTGATGCCTTGATCCTGATACACGTCCTTCTTTATATCCTTACCTGAAACACCCCTCTTTACTCTTGCTCTCACTCTATGTCACTCTTTGTGTGCTAGTGGCACTCCCGCCTTGCTTGGGGTGAAATGCTTTAAAAAAAAGGAGTGAGAAAGACACTGAAATGGCGGTTCGTAGCAGACACCGTAAGAAAGGCTGCTAGATTATTATCCCAACCTTCGAAAAATAGAAGAACAAGCAAACACATATGTGTGTTGGTCTAATATCAGTATAGTTGTGAACGAGCCATCCAGACTTCAGTACTTGCATCCTGCTGTCAAGCATTAGAACAGAAGAAAGGTAAACGCTAGTCTGAAACACATATATAGCCAATAGCTAAAATAAAGTTTTCTTAAATTCTTGCGCAAATATTCCGGATTTATCTGCCATTATTCAAAGACTTCTATAGATCTTGTGTTTGTTATCTTTATATTTCTATGGCACGCGGCTGGCTTTGTCTCACAACATTTCAGTAAGGACTTATTCAGATTTTATCTGAGTATAACGTGTGTGAAGGAAGTCGTAACCAGAACAATGAGACAGTTTTTAAAAAAGCAAGCCAAGCTTTTCGCAGAGTTCACAAGTATTGCTGGATGAATAAAAACTTTTACGAATGATACGACTTTAGTAGGAAACGGAAACCCAACCTTAAAGAGGATAAAAAAGATAAATCTTTACTCCTGTTCAAAAAACTGGTGAGTAATGTGCACAGAACGACAGGCGAATCTATCTTTTATTGAAGAGAAAAAAATTAGTAAATAAACTTTTAGCGTTCAGGTGGAACCATCAGAAATATAGAGTTGAAGTAAACTTTAGGTTGGACCGGAACCCCAATCCTAAACAAAATACAAGAGATAAACCTGTTTTCTTGGTCAAAAGACCGTCGAGGAGTATGAATGTGACGATAGGCGAAACTATCTATTCCTATTGAGAAAGAAAAAGAATAAAAATAACTAATTAATGAATAAAATTTCAGAAATCACGTGGAAACGCTAGAAGTATAAAGTTGAAGTAAACTTTAGAAGCATTGTGAGGATGAACACACCTCTCCAGAATATGACTTGGACTCATCCAAATAGCATCTATACTGACGCCGAGAATCGTCAGGAGAGAGCTAGCCGGGAGCGATCCTTATACGACAGACTTCAGTAAGACTACGTCGACTCCAAGCGACATGATACTTCATGATTGTGTTATCTTCATTCAGTGGAAAAACATAACAAGAAGGAACGGTAAACCCAATTCTAAACATGAAACAAGAGTGACTTGCATTATATATATATACATTGTTCGCTTAATATTATTTTGCCCTGTTTCTTTTGCTTATCGTTTGAGAACTTTGTCAATTCTGCTTATGGAAACTTCTATGGATGCTGACGTATGAAGGTAGAATATTATTAAACTACCCACAATGATGATTTGATTATAGTAGTGAAGGCTCGTGTAAAACCGGCCACAGTTTTGGAAGAATAACCCGAATCATACACTATTTACATGGTTCGGACTGTTGTCACCATCTTTGTTGCCATATTCACGATATTTCGGCCGTTGTACGATTCAACCTTCTTCATGTGACTGGAATTTCGCACCGAATCCTTTATTTCGTTCACTGGGGTAAATTGTTCTAGTTCCACGTGCCATGCGTCAATATCAGTCATTTCCCTTCAACTCAACTCTCCAAGTTGTTTACTCCTGCTGTAGCCAGGTATTGATCACAACAACTTCAACCAACGCTTTTATCCACTGAACCATGTGTACTTGAGGACATTAGTGTATGAACAAAGATGGGGACAACAGTCCGAATAATGTAAATAGTGCAAATAAATACAAAATCCCATCTCAGACATATAGACAGCTATCTCCAGAATAATATCCAAGGGCTCTGGTATAAGAAAGACAAAGTAGCAAGTCCTGATAGAGCTAATTTCATCCTGAAAATGGAGATGTCTCGGCCATTATATCAAAGAAAAGGAAAAGCCTAACGGCCTATTCTGACCAATTAAGAGCCAGAATTGAAGAGGAAGACATTAGCAGAGAAGAAAGGATGAGTTCATCAGATCAGGATAATGTGATAGAAAGCGAGCTTATGGATGATAGCGAGAGTGATTCAGACACGGAAGATGAGATTAGACCAAGATCTCCATTAAAAAGAACAGTATATAAACCTCAAGAGAGAAATGGAGAAAGAGTTTATAGAAGTTCGAGAAAAACAAAAGGCATTAAACCTCTTTGATTCAGGGAGGTGTAGGGGATTGGTAAATAGGATTTTATCTATTTGCACATGTCAAATAAAAGAGATATAAAGTGTATAATAAACTAAGAGACAGGCAAGAAGTTGACAACTGATCACGTCTTGTAGAGGAGCACAATACAACAGGGGCAATACTTGAACATAATTCTCTGGAAAGAACCGGTTTAAATTTAGAGATTTCTTTTTTCTAGATAAGCTGCCACTCCCAAGCAAGAGAGGCTAGACAACGCTGCAATTTAACAACAGCTGTTGAGAGATGGATATATGGCTTTTTCAATTATATTAGAGCCAGTAAAGAACGAAATAATAATATATAGGTTGTAAGATTGTCTTTGTTCAAAATAGCAAAGACTGGGGAAGATCATAGTTAGAGAAAGTATCGAAGAGACAGAAGACTAGGCAGAGGAAAACAAAGAAGAAAGAGTTTATTAAATACTCATACAAAGAACGGAAATACTTGAGTAAATCAAATACTACTCAAACCCTACTCTAATGTGGCTACTTGACATATTTATAGGTAGTAGCAGTCCATTGTCACAGTCGTAGGGAAGAACAGGAAGTACGCTGAGCTGTAGTCTACGACACCTCCTCTTTTATTTCATATTCCTTAATCTTACTGAATATATATATATACATACACACACACGCGCGAGCGCGCACACACACACACACACACATATATATATATATATATATATATATATATATATATACGTCTGTGTGTGTCCACAGTTTTTATCTATGCACATATATAGGCTTACATTCTTTGTATATATATATATATATATATATATATATATATATATGGGAAAGGTAACAAATCCGTTGGTATATAATTCATGTGGACCCTTGTAATATAAACTATTAAAATTGACCCACAAAAAGAGCTCAACGTATTTATTATTACAGAGCAATATAATAAACAAAGAATAAAATCCGAAATTACCTCATGTGGGGAATAGTCTATTTCGGAAGACGAAGATATCGGTCGTCTGTCTTATCAACCCCGGTGTGGACTGAGTTCGCGTATATGCTGTCGACATTTTAACACTAA
>CAHIKZ030000068.1:262500-270000 GCA_903632075.3 Acanthosepion pharaonis
AAGGCAGCGGGTCTGCTTTCCTCCAGAAGTTTCCACAAATAAGCATGGAGAGACTCAAGGCTGGTATATTTGACGGCCCTCAAATAAGAGAACTCATGAAGGACCCCATGTTTGACGAAGCACTGAGCGAAGCTAAAATGTTTGACTGGCAGTCACTGAAGTCAGTAGTTACAAAATGTCTGGGAAATCACCGGAGTGTAGAATACGAGAAGGAAATTGAAGAGTCAGTTAAACTGTACTTTCCGTTCGATTCATCCTCATTCCCTTCGACTATTTTCCAAAGAACTGTGGAGATTTGAGTGAAGAGCAGGGTGAGCGCTTTCGCCAAGTCATTCGCATTATGGAAGAGTACTACCAAGGCCGTTGAAATGTAAACTTTCTCACTGACTACTGTTGGTGCTTGAAACGGCATGCGCTGACTGTCGAACACAGGAGGATGTCTCTGAAAAGGCCATTCATCCATGAATAGCTTCTTTTGTGTATTTTTCAGTTTACTGCGGCACAATGTGAGCTTTCTACGAATATATCAGACCTAAATTTATCATTATATATATATATATATATATATATATATATATATATATATATTAATCAGTTCATCCCAAGCAAAGTGATAATGCCACTAATACGTAAGAGGCGATTGGGTGCGAAAGAGAATGAGAAAACTTTACATTGATCCAGAAACCCAATTTTAAACAGGCAACAAGAGATAAACCCTACACCTGTTCAAATAGCCGGGGTGGAGTGTAAACCTGGCAACAGGCGAACCTATCTACTCTTGTTGAGAAAGAATTAATAGTACATAACATTTCAGAGTTTAGACGGAGACGTTAGGAGTACAGAGTTGAAGTAGGCTTTCGAAGGAACCAGAAACCCAATCTTAAACAGGAAACAAAGGACAAACCTCTATACCATTTTAGAATACCAGGGAGGAGTGTGAACCGGATAGGCGAACCTATCTACTCTTATTATGCGTAAATGAATTATAAAATAGAAACAAAATCTATGTAACGCATTTTGTCTTTTAAATCAGACTGAAGTAATCTTTTCTTTTCTTTTTTTACTATTGTTCCCTCCAATACAAGACCCAAGAATAACTCAAGGTAGAGGTTTACTCAATGAAAGAAAGACGTGTATATTATGAGGATATGTAGGATAGATATCGGTTGACCCTAGACTTGAAGAGGCTGTAGTGATCGGAGAAGCATCCTCGTGGGAGTCTTTTCCACAAAGGAACAAGTCTGGGGAATACGAAGTGAATAAGGATGAATCGACCCTGCGCCAATGGCACGGCAGGTCTTAGCTGTAAGCGTTTGAACTGGTGGAACTAAGAAATGTAGCTTGTCTGAACATTTTCCATGGAGATAGCGATATAGGATTGACAGGCTTGTGTCTGTGGGAAAAAGGTTGTAAGGCAGAAAATAGTTCATCAACCAAAAGGCTGTGTAAGCTCTTTCGAATTCTATGAAAATGAGGGTTGGGAAATTCCAGCACAAGTATAGCAGCGATACTCCCATTTTAGTTTGAGCTGACTCTTTTAAAGACAAGAGCATAGAAGTGTCAGGGAGTTTCTGGAGTGTCACAAGGTACCGGCAATTTTTCTAGCATCTATAGCGATGGATCTATAGCAATGGCTACTATATTTGAATTCCACTTCAGCTCTGGGGTGAAAATAGGCGTTCAAGGGTGGGAACCTCACTGAGAGTACAACCTTACATCACTACAGAACAAAATTCATCGTCTGCTTGATGATGACTGTAAACCTAAACCCATCTTCAGTCGCTATCCCCACTAACCGTGTTGGGTTACACCAACCTTATGGGTCATTCGGTTTCCTTTTCCCTTATCGGTTGTGGCCGGTGTGCCGTCTCAGTAGGGTTGATTCGGATTTCTCAAAATCTTACAATATTGAGGTTAACGGCTATGTCTAATGGTGGACCAAAATATACATTGGTTATCGCAGATAAGAAATGAGAACTTCTCGACTTCGGACGTTATAAATTGATTCTTTGCGTCTGGGACAACTTTAGAAATCAAGACTGGAATGAAAACCCCTTCAATAAAGTGGACCACACTGTTGATAACACGATAAACAGGTTTATTGAATATTAAAACTGGTGGATACGATATCTACTGAAGGACTAAGTTCTACCCAGCTGGATGGCGGCCTGAGAAATCTAGCAATAATTACTAGTGCCTGTCGTCTCTCATTTAATTTCTTCTGTCTTGCGTGTGTCTGTGTGTTTGCTTCGGTCACGCGAAAGCGGGTGTGTTCTTGTGACGGCGACAGATGTCTACGAGGAAAGCCCGGAGCAAATCTGAAACAACTTTGTCTGGAGCCCGTGTGTCTTCTTTTATATAGGAACCCACCTAAAAGTTGACATTGATGCATCTAATTTTTCCACCTCCGATCTTAAGAAATCTGTTCACAAACCACATGGCTTCCTTTATTAAAGAAATTAGATCACACTTTTTTCTGTAATAAAAAAAAAAGCGTTTTGGGCGAATAGTATTAATGCATACAAAACCCAGAATTCGGTGTCTCATGACCAAGAAAATCGAACAACACATTAATCTGGTCTTCTTATCGAAAGGAAGTGGATAGTTTTGGGGAAATTTTCTTTTTTCCTGATTTTAATGAATCTTGACTGGTTATTTCTGGGTTTAATTTTTAATTATTTTTAAATACATTTTATTGTTTAAAAAAAATTATTAACTCATTTCTTTTTCCATCTTTTCTCTCAACCATTAATCTATTTGGGGGGGAAATGTTTAATAACTGTTATCCAATTACTGGTCCGTCTTGACCATCATCATGCAATCAAACGTTGAACAGGGACATTGCCCTGTTAAAATAGAACGTTACATGTTTAAAGTGAAAAAAAGAAGTTAACGGAATTTTACAAAAGTAATCCGGAATAAAGGACATTCTGCTTTAAAAAAACTTTTGTCCCACAATTAATTGCGGCATTCGGTATACATTTAAGCGCAAAGACATTTTCAAAGAGGAAGCAGGTTAAGTTTGCATATAGGTCGGTTTTATCTGAGCCACATTGGTAGCCAATTACGATAAGAAGTACAAATTTTCATCATTGAGCTTTATTTCTCGAAAGCAAAAAGAAAATCATTTCATCTATCTCACTTGTTCTTCATTATGAAGACTTGCGTAGAAATATTTGAATTAGACTTTAATCTCATATAGAATGGAAAACATTACTTAATAATTAGTGAAGAATTACTGAATTTGTGATGTGGTGTAATTCAGAAACTAGTGAGCTAAGTTCAAATTGAAGTCGGGATTGTTACATTCACTTATGCGTAAATTCCCTTAAATATGAATCCATCCCTTCTTCCCGCCTCACAGCAATGGGTTGAATAGCAGGACACAACGGGCCCTATAGGCTTGGTTGGCAACCAGTCTACCGCAGAAAAAAACGGCAGCCTACCGCGGGAAAATCTTTAGCCTACTCAGTTATGAATCGAAAGAGACATGATCGACCAAGCTTGTATCAAATATAGACTTTGATTTTTCATAATTATCTTATCTGTATCTGTATCTGTATCTCTCTCTCTCTCTCTCTCTCATATATATATATATATATATATATATATATATATATATATATATATATATAAAGAAATAACTTTTTTTTATTAATCCGACAGATTTTGTCACTTAAAAGTTATTTTTAGTGAATACTCGAGTAATCTTATTAAAGAAAAATATACGTCCCCCAGCAGGATTCGAACCTGCGTTTACCTTGGCAGAGAAAACCTATATTAGATACTACTTTAATAAGATTTCTCAAATATTCCCGAAAATAAACGGAGTGTCTACTAAATTATGAGTATCCACTACAAACAACGTATATATATATATATATATATATATCTTGCTCGGATAACACTCCTCGTTTATCTCTTGTTTTTGGTTAAGGTTTCCCGTTCATTCTGCTAAAGACTTTTCATTTTCTTTCAACCCGAGGAAACTTTTGCGTCTTGGGGGCATTATCGCCATGCTCGGGTCTCAAACGACTATATATATATATATATATATATATATATATATATATATATATATATATATATATATATATATATATATATAGTCGTTTAACTAATATATATATATATATATATATATATATATATATATATATATATATATATATATATATATATATAGTTGCATAATACATTTTAGATGAATCAAGGGTGGTCTTTAGTGATGCACTGGCCTCCTCGCCGATTTCGTGTTTTGCATCATATCGGCTCCAACAACAACCCTGACCTGATTCAAGACATGTCAGGCCGTGTGCTTGAAAGCGTCGTCGTGCAACACACCGCGACATTGCAAAAAACACATTTCGACCTTGTTCGGATTTCAACCTTTCTTATTGACATATGTCAGTCAACGTCAGCCAATGAAAAACAAGGCTTTTCACGCCCCCCTCCAATAATTGTGTTGTATTTTTATCTCATTTGGTTTAGCATCGATCTACTACTTCCGGAATACATAACGAGGTAAGCTGGTCTCTTTCTTGCAGAGTTCAATCCAATGCTTTACATTTTAAATACTAGTGCCATAGTAATACTAACTCTTTAACTAAACCGACTCGCGTGCCCAACCCAAATCTATCCTATACTAGCACTTTCTAACAAAAAATTATATATATAATATTAGTCGTTTGACCCCAAAGCTTGGCGATATATATATATATATATATATATATATGTGTGTGTGTGTGTGTGTGTGTGTGCGCGCGCACGTTAGGTATATAATCCAGGGTTCTTTAGTATTTTTGCTTATTTAAAAAAAAAAACAGTGCTCCATACAGAAGTAGAACTTAGATTATAATTATTTTTTTAAAAAAATATGATTTCTTCGCTACATAAGAGTTCTCATGTTTCAAAAACGAGAGCCGAAACCCTCAATATAATTATTAAAATTAAATTGAATTAAAGTAACAAGCCCTGTTTCATCCACAAGCGAAAATTTTCGCTTGAGGATGAAGGCTATATATATATATATATATATATATATATATATATATATATATATATATATATATATATAGTGGCTGCGACTTACAAAGCGAGTATGACCATCACTGACATGTCCAGCCATTCAGTTAAACTCCTCCCAACAATATTTCATTCATCGGTTATGTGAACGACAATGACTCATAAAGCCAGCCATCAATCTGCATTTCTTGTCACATATGTGCCTTTTCAAATTATCTCTGGATAGTGGAAGTTGACTTTGATCATCATCACTTCCAATGTGCACTTGTCAGGCACGACCTGGACTTGCACACCCTAGTGCAGGTTGGGCATCAAAAGCATGCCATTACGAAATCGTCATATACAAATAGACTGTATAAATAGACTTACCACACCAGCCCTAGACAGACATATCCGATTGCATTGGGCACATGGCCAAGTTGGCACCTCATGGATCCCTTTCGTCCTATATATATATATATATATATATATATATATATATATATATATATATATATATATATATTATGAAATGGGCAAAGTCCAACAATTATTTAAGACATTTTTTAATGTTTATACGTTCTTTTTTATAGATAGAAATATTTAAGTAAATGCTCTGTTTATAATAAACAGTATTAATAACATTTACCGGCCTGAGTGTCCGAGAAATTTTCATAGAAAATATGCGTCCTCCGACCGGAATCGAACCTGTATCCTATACGGAACCGTCATATAGCCTGACGTGCCTGAAGCGTTTGGGCAACAGAGGAGCGTTCGGTTACCAAGGTCTCCATGATTTTCTCTCATTCATTTATATCTGCATCCTATACGGAACCGTCATTTACGCGGACGTGCCTTAACCGACTCGGCCACAAAGGAGCGTTCGGTAGGCAAGGTCGTATAGGATGCAGGTTCGAATCCTGTCAAAGGACGAATATTTTCTATGAAAATTTCTCGGACATTCAGGCCGGTAAATGTTATTTAATACTGTTTATTATAAACAGAGCATTTACTTAAATACTTGTATCTATAAAAAAGAACGTTAAACATAAATTTGATATATATATATATATATGTATGGGGCGATGGGTAATTTTTCGTCTAAATCAGTCAACATTTTAATAGATATATGTAACAAAAATACACAAAAATATCTTAAAGAGTAAATTTATTCAATAATAAAGCTGTTGGCTTAAACCACGGCCTCCAAATCGACTTCGGAATCTCTTGCAACTCTTCTGCACGGTCTCCTTGTTTAAGTTGGTGAATACTGCCATAATTTTTGCCTTCAGTTCATCTTTGGTATTACAAGGAGTTTTGTTGGCCTCTCGCTTAACTGAACCTCACACATAATAATCAAGGGGGTTGCAGTGAGGGGAGTTAGGTGGCCAGATGTAAGGGGGGATGTAGTCGCAGAAATTGTCTGACAGCCATGACTGGGTTCTCCATATTGCGGGGCAAGGTGCAGAGTCCTGATGCCAGACGTTGTCTCTTCCGGCAGCCACCCTCTTAATCCAGGGCAGCCCTACCTCCTCAACGCACTTGATGTAGGCCTCCGTATCGAGTCTGAGGCCCTATGGAAAGATTAATGGGGGCATAATGTCGCCCTCGCTAGTGATCACTCCAAACACCTTGATGTTGAATGGATATATCATCCAACTCTTTCCGAGTCCTCTGCACTGTCCTCAGATTGACATCCAAACACCCTGAACAGTTTGTATTGCAGATTCCGGTGCGAATGCCAAGGAGTACAGCATGCTGTTCCGAAATTTCTGGATGAGTGAATAGTGTCATGGAGCTCTTTTCTCACAGATGGTGTACAACTGATCCTACTATACTGTTCTGTCGTCAAAATCAAAAACAAAGACCATGTGCGAAATTAAAATTTTAAAGTGGCGACAATTTACCCATTGCACCATATATATATATATATATATATATATATATATATATTATTAAACCATTGGAATCTGTTTATATATATATATATATATATATATATATATATATATATTTATAATTAATTAAAATCATTTTTTTCAAAATAGGATTCCATCCCTACACAGGAATTACCATGTTTCAAAAACAGAAGCTAAAAACTTCCCATTCAATTATAGAATTAAAATGAATTAAAGTAAATAGTTCTGTTTCATTTTCAAGCGAATTTTGGAATCTAAGCTCTACTTGTGTATCGAGCACTGTTTTTAAAAAGTAAAAACGAAAATACTAAAGATATTCGGATCATCAATTTAACGGTTCTTTCCTATTTATCAACATATTTGCATATATATATATACATATATATATATATGTGTGTGTGTGTGTGTGTGTGTGTGTGTGTGTGTGTGTGTGTGTGTGTGTGTGTGTGTGTTTGTAAAAATATATAGAAAATAGGAAAGAACTCGTTAGGTAAATAATCCAAAATTCTTTAGTATTTTTCTTATTAATTTAAAAAACAGTGCTCAATACAAAAGTAGAGCCTAAATATAATTATTT
>CAHIKZ030000068.1:277500-287500 GCA_903632075.3 Acanthosepion pharaonis
TTATAACGATGAAGTAAGATAAATTTTGTATGACATTGGAGCATAGGAGTCGGACGCCTAGTGAGAATCCTGCTCATAAGGGGAGCCTGGGTCTGCAAAACAAGCTTCGGATTTCTCTATCTTTGAACTGGATTATGGCCTGCGCGCTAATAAAAAGTTTTTTTTAAGTACGATTCCTTTCAGAGCTAATATAACGCACACTCACATACACATTCATACATACATACACACACACGGGCGCGCACACACACACACACACACATATATATATATATATATATATATATATATATATATATATATATATATATATATATATATATATATATATATATATATATTAAAATTTGTGTATTTAGGCAGTAAATTCTCTTTTAGACATGTCTGATTGAACAAATTACAGGCATTATGTCTGCTAATTTTTAACAAAATCTGTCCATACTCACGAATAACCTTCCGTGTATTGATATTAAAGCATGAGAGAAATGTGCTATTAAAAATTAGCAGACATAATATCTGTAATTTATTCAATCAGATATATATATATATATATATATATATATATATATATATATATATATATATATAAGGCAGCATAAGAAAGTCCTCATATGTATATATGTATATGAGTGTGTGTGCTCACGCGCGCGTGTGTGTCTGTTACCTCCGTCCTGACAACTGACATGAGTATTTACCGCTGGCGTGGTTTAAAAATAATTTGTGTTTGAATGCTGATTTTCAAAGCAAGCAAAACCTTAGTATTAGAAATATTGGCACAGCACAATCTTTATCCACGGCTCATTTTTCTCTCTTCTTTGACCTTGTGTCGTACTCTAAAACAGGTGAGTAAAGAGAGAAAAGAACGTAAGAAAGGGTTGTCATAAATTCACTTTTCGCGCCGTAAGCCACTGCGTTCCGGTAAAGCTTCACAGAGAGCGCGCATGCGCATTTATGGTATACCACCATTTTTCAAGGGTTTACAGTACAGAATTCGCTGGAGTCATATTTTACCGAGTTAACTGGAGAAAGTATTTGTTTTTCTTTTTTTGCTAATTTTTTTTTTTTTTTTGCATATTTTAATCTAACTTTTGTTGTCTTATAAAACCACAAACTGATCAGTGTAGTTAAATAAAAATAACTAAGTATATTTTCGGAATTTGATATTTTATAAGCACAAAGCAATTTTAAATATCTGTGCATTCATATGCGACTTAAATCGAATTTAAGACATAAATAAATGATTGTGTTTTATTTGTCAAGTTTAAAATAACAGAAATTCTCCCATGTCATCATAATAGTCCACTACATACAGAAAAGAAATTTCTTTTCGAAAATGTCGAGAAAGTGCTTCAGTCGCTAATTCAGCCACAGTAAATTTACGTCCAGCTTCTTACAACGTATCACTGTTCTTGGCAGTTTTTCTGTTATCATAATGTGGGATATTTTAAAACATTGTTACTAAAAATTCTTTCAAAAAATTTTTAAACTACCAGCGTCTCTCGTTCAAGCGCATTTGCGGCCTCAACAACGTCAACAAACCCAGTCCGATGAACTTCTAACAGATGAAACGCGTAGCAAATAAACTTTTTCCATTTTGTCTTACAATTTTCTCAATAGTCCTCTTGATATATAAAAATATATATTGTTATCCCATACCTTCGGTGTGTTGAATTGCAAATAAACAAGCCAATACCAAAGGGAAAAAAGGTATAAAAAAGAAAGAACCAAGAACATGTACGTTAGCCGAAAATAATCGTCTAGAATGCAAGTCCAAAGTCCAAAGATAAAAAAAAACCCCGATGCGAGTACCCAAAATAACTAAATAAAGTGCTCAATACAATGAGTAGAGCAGACCTAGTTAAACCTAGAGAGCCAGACAACCTTAGCGGATCGTCAGGTAAGGCTGGCCAGCCTTCCCTGACGTTCCGCTAAGGTTTAACTATATATATATATATATATATATATATATATATATACACACACACACCCAAGTATCGGATTGGTATATACGAAATAAATTCCAATAACACCCTCACTTGATAAGACATCAGAAGTGTTGAAACAAAATGGCTATTTTTGTAGTGATTTTATAACATATTTACGTTATAATTTTCGAATAGATAATCATATATATATATATATATATGTGTGTGTGTGTGTGTGTGTGTGTGTGTGTGTGTGTATAGGGTGTATCAAAAATACTTTAGGGGCGGGTTTTTCACACCAAAACATGGACAAAAGTACATATAAACATATATTCGAAAATCCTTCGTTTTCGAGCTACTAAGTTTAAAGTTTACGGTAGACGTTGTTAGGTGTACAATCAAGACACAAACCAAAAATACTTTTACTGTTTAGGGGCTGGTTTCTGACACCAAAACAAGGTAAAATGCCCGTATAAACATATGTCCAAAAGTCCATCGTAGTAGCACATCACAGCAATTCATAACAAATTACCTGCTCTTAAACACGCCTATACCCGTCGGATCATTAACTGGCGGACCCTTTCAAATACACCCACAGGGTGTCGAATGGTTTTGCAGGCCCCAATGACACATTGTTGAAGCATCTCTTCATTATTAATGTCTGCTGCATAAACCAATTGCTTTAGGTGCCCCCACAGATAAAAATTCAAAGGACTGAGGTCGGGGGAAGGTGCAAGCCATGTAACAGGTTCACCCCGACCTATCCATCTTTCATGGTAGATGACAGCCAGTGAATCCCGAATAATGTGACTAAAACGTTCTTGGGCCCCATCATGCATGAACCACATGCATCTTCGTCTTCGCAAAGGTAACAGGTCTGGAAGTATAGACAGCTCCTGTAAGACGCGCTGGGGGAACATATGGACCTACCAGACAGTCACCTCCCATTCCAGCCCACACATTAATCGTAAATTGATGCATGTGTCTAGCCTCTATTGTACTATGGGGTTTCCGATCCATCCACAGATGTTGGTTGTGTAAATTTGTTATTCCATCTCTTCCAAATCCTGCCTCATCCGTAAACACGACTGAAGAGACAAACAACGAATCGGTAATTTGTACAATAATCCATCGGCAAAAATTTTCTTGTGTTAAGGGATCAGAGGGCGAAAGACCCTGCACACCTTGCAAATGATACTGACACAGCTGTTGCTCTTGAAGTACCCTCTATGTGGTACTATAAGATATAAGGAATACTATAGCCACTTGACATGTGCTGACGCCTGGATCGTCCCCGACAGCCTGTAGAATGTGTTCTTTATGGTCAGGCGTACGAGCGGATCTCGGTCTTTCTCGATCCATAATCTGTGGTGCCATGATTCTGAGTAAAGTTTGGATGGGACGGCTGCCTTTGGTCTGAAAACGCAATTTCATATCACCGTGCAGATTCGCGCCCATTCGCGCAGCCGTATGTAAAAAAAAAAAAACAGTTGCTCACGATATGAATATCCTGCCATTGTTAAACGGAGCACTTCTTAGTTAGCTCTCTACTACACACGTTAAACATTGAAGAACAGTCTAGCCACAAATGTACACGAATGACAAATGTAGCCTAGATAACGTGGAAACACAGCGATATCAACCGTAATCTTTCTTTGAACTTGATAATCCAAACACGAAACATTTGCGGGAATATGTTTATATATGTTTATATAGACTTTTGTCCTTGTTTTGGTGTAAGGAACCCAACCCTAATCTTCGTAAAAGTAATTTTGACACACCCTATCTATCTATCTATCTATCTATCTCTCTCTCTCTATATATATATATATATATATATAATGCAGGTAAAATGTTTGTCACTTTGCTTACTGATGTTACTTTCAGCATCCCGACTCCAGAGTTTCGTAGATGGAGTCCCCAGGAATTACTCCGCCCACTCGTCAGTGGGTATCAGCAATTGACTGCTTATACTTCTCGATTTTTCTTTTTTATATGCACTTTTCACTGGTGCAAGTGATTTTTAGTGTATACGTGCGTGTGTACGTGCGTGTGTACGTGCGTGTGTACGTGCGAGTACGCCTATGCGCGTCCGTGTAATATGTCGTGTTTATTTGTCATTTGCGTCACTCTTTATTCAATTTACTCTCACTCCGTAACCTTTTCTCTCTTTTTCCCTTTTTTTAATCTTTTGTTTCAAAATGGCTACCATTTTGACTTCCATTTTTCTAGACATATACTGTGGTTGTTAATTTTTGAGCGTGCTATGATAAAAAAATATAGTTTTAATGCATGTTATATTTATGGGTAAAAGTGCTCAATATCAGGGACAGAGTGTGCTCGAATATAAACATATATATGTAAACTAAGTATTCTACAAATAACCTGAAGTTACCTGGAAATAAAAAAAAATAGTATCCATGCCTGATGATGATAATAGAATTACTGAAGGTACTAGTATACTGACGGAAGATTTAATCCATATTCCAATTTTTAAGAACGAGAATCGCATCATTCAACTAGTGGTTAGTAAGTTAATGCTTTATTAAATCTGTTAGCGAAGTGATTTCGCCATTAATTAGATTAAATTTACTCCTTTATAATATTAATTATACTACAGAATTTAATATATATATATATATATATATATATATATATATATATATAAAAGTGAACATTGAAGTCAACACTTACAGATAACGCAATCGTCAAGACACGAGTGTTGTTTTTTTTTTCTCGGCTGTTTATATATACGGGTTCAATAGCCGATAAAAATACAACACTCGTGGCCTGACTATTGCGTCTAGCATGAAACAGCCTGTCGCCTCTAAGTGTTGACTTCAATGTTCACTTTTATATTTACACACGCTCTATCTCTGATATTGAGCACTTTATCCCACAAATATAGCACACATTAAAACTATATTTTTTTTATATATATATATATATATATATATATATATATATATATATATATATATATATATATATGTATGTATGTATGTATGCCTCTAAATTACATTCAGATAGAGTGTATCCTTAAAGATCTGTAATGGAACAAAATGAATAAGAAGACAAGAGGTAAAAAACTACTCTTAGTCGACACGTTTTGTCCTCTGAGTATGAACTCCCTCAGAGGATGAAACGCGTCTTTTTATTCATGGATATATATCTATGTATATTAATCTTTTCACCTCAAGCAAGGCGATGAAGCCAATAAGACACAAGGGGTTACAGAGTGTTCAATAATATGAGATATAGAAAAACATTATTATAGTCGAATATCTTCGAAACCCACCCGAACATAATCAGTCAATTCTCAGCCTCAAGAGGCCCTTTTCTTGATTAACAGTTGGGTATCACCATTTCTGTTCATAATCATTTGCTACATACCCGGATGTTAATTCTTTCTCCATGTTTGGCCAATGTAGAAAAAAAATAACTATTGCAACCAATCCGAAGACAAGCAAAACGGGAAATTATTTAAACGACAAATTATTTAAACGTGAAATTATTTAAACATGAATTATTTAAACGTGAAATCATTTAAACGTGAAATTATTTAAACGTGAATTATTTAAACGCAAATTATTTAAACGCGAAATCATTTAAACGTAAATTATTTAAAGGTGAATTATTTAAACGTGAAATTTTTTAAACGACAAATTATTTAAACGAGAAATTATTTAAACGAGAAATTATTTAAACGTAAATTATTTAGACGTGAAATTATTTAAACGTGAATTATTTAAAAGTGAAATTATTTGAACGTGAATTATTTAAACGTGACATTATTTAAACGGGAAATTATTTAAACGGTAATTATTTAAACAGGAAATTATTTAAACGTGAAATTTTACTTTCACGTTTTAACGTAGTTCGTCTTTCTCTCACAACCGACAATATCAATATACATCTATGACATAAAAAAGTTAATTCTTATAGATAAATACAGGGCCGATGACAGGTTCTTGTGCCCTCCATCCCGAAACTATGATTCACCCCTCCACCAAATCTATGATATGCACCCCCAACTCTACTACCTCTTAGTTGTCATAACGTAGTATTCATGTAAAATACAAATTTTATTCTAACCTAATTATTTACAATAATGGATCATATGCAATATAGGTGAACAATTCAAGTAGTAAAATTGAAAATAAATACAATGTATCTATAATACAAATTAGAGACATGTCATAATCGCTCTTTCCATCTTAAATAAATCAACAATGCTTTGCAGCAATTTTTAATATCAACTTGAGCTTTTTCTTGTTAAAATGTTGAATAATTTTAACACATTCAATATTAGTGAAAAGAAAATAAATTTTATATAAGGTTTTTTTGAGGCTTAGCATCAGCAAAAACCATTCACGGATTTGGACAAAACAAAATTTAAAATCTGCAAAAATTTTGAATCCTTTAATAGTCAGTTGGGCTTAATTTAATTTAAATTCTTCTTCTTTTCTTCTTCTTCTTCTTCTTCTTCTTCTTCTTATTATTATTATTATTATTATTATTATTATTATTTTCTTTGATTTCTGGCGTTTACATATTTCTTTCCGAGCCCCGTCCAGGGACCTAAGGTTAGAAAGGGGAATATGACACTTTCCACTGACAAAAAAAAAAAAAAATTACATAGCTAAAGCCCTTTGTAAAGTGTTGGCTGTACTTGTCCGAACAATTTTTTTGTATCTCCTTGAGGCATGGACTTCCAGGAATCCCTTCAATTAGTCTACATTATTATTATTATTATTATTATTATTATTACTACTACTACTACTTTAGGTATGGTGGAATAATGGATAGTGGCTCCGATTGAGGAGACAAGAGATCCAAGTTCGAATTCCAGTCGAGTTCATTAAATTCACTTACTTGCTAACACCCTTGGGAAATGTATGAATCTTCTTCTTCTCTCCCCTCCCCTCTAGCTATGGGTAAATATCAAGAGAGAGTGGATCCGTGGTTGGGGATTTTTCTAGGAGAAGGAACTGAATTGCGCGACTGGCAATTCCACGCGATAAAAGATTGGCTTGCCCAGGATATTTACATGTAGATGTGTTGTACCCCTACGACCCAGATGCACCACGGCACTCATGATAGTGATTATTAGTATTATTAGCAGACTGACGAAGATTCTTGAGGTATGCTGTTAGCATGACTGTCCCTTGAGGTATAACTCCTCGCAACTCAAGAACTTTTCTAAGAATCCTCACAGAGAGAAATGATGTCACTTTTCTGGATGTCTACCATCTTGATCTCAATTTCAGTTCTTTCTATGCGCTCTTTCAAGTTTCTATGTGGAATTCAAAGCGTAGCCATTAGTACGGTAATTCAACATTCAATTTACCTTGCAAGATCCTGGTGGGTTTTTTTTCAGTCTTTTCGGCTTCTTTAGAGGCTACTCTCGTATCGTATGAAACAGATAATAATAATAATAATAATAATAATAATAATAATTATTATTATTATTATTATTATTATTTCGTTTGATTTCTGTTGTATATACATTTCCGTCCGGGTCCCAACCAGAGACCTAAGGTCAAAAATAGCTTTATGACATTTTCCATTGATCATTTTTATATTAAAAAAACAACTAAGATTACACACATTTTATAGGGATAAAACTCTTTTAATGTGTGAGATATATTTGTGGGTACATTTTTTTGTATTTCTTTAAAACATGGGCTACCAGGAATCCATTCAGTAGTCTATTAGAACATTTTCTGAGGGCTCCAACTACAACTAGATTTATTGATATCCTCATATGCCACATCTTTTTAGATTTCCTCTTCAAGATCCTTGTATTTTCATAGTTTTTGAAGATCTTCAAAGATACATTATGTTGTGGTAAAACCCTCCTACAGAAGAATGAACTCTTCCTCCTCTCATAAATACTGAAGAACAGTCGGATGAGGAGAGACAGTAGACGCAGTGCTAATCTACCATTCGGACGTACACAGCTATCTACTTATTAGTAACACTCTTGCTTTGTATATATCTTCAATATACTTGTTCAATCCTACCTTCGTCTTCTGTGTCTTTCTTTCTGGCCCCTATTACAATCTGCAGAGACTGCCATGTCAATAAGAAGGCACATACTGCTTTTGCGGTCTTTGATCATGATGGATGTCTGGACGATTAGCTTTGATTGTTCTGCCTGTATGTATTGTGAATTGCCATAAATTATTATTATTATTATTATTATTATTATTTTCTTTGATTTCTGGCGTTTATACATTTCTTTCCGGGTCCCGCCCAGGGACCTAAGGTTAGAAATGGCGTCATGACACTTTCCACTGACAAAAAAAAATTAAATTACATAGATAAAGCCCTTTGTAAGGTGTGGGCTGTACTTGTCAGAACAATTTTTTGTATCTCCTTGAGGCATGGACTTCCAGGAATCCCTTCAATTAGTCTACTGCAATCTTTTCCAACCAGTCCTAGGGCTCCAGCTACAACAGGGATTGTTGATGTTCCCATATGCCACATTTTCGAGATTTCTATTTGAAGGTCCTTGTATTTTGACAACTTTTTGAATATCTTCAAAGATTATTATTATTATTATTATTATTATTATTCGAATAAACACGGGGTCAGTTACAACTAAAACTCACAAATTTCCGACCAAATGTCCATAACCTTTCTTCTTCACATCAAACACATCCTTCCCATTAATGATGTCAACTAGTTCAATAAAAAGTGATATTAATTTCACGGTAACTGCTCCGAGGAGCTGCTCTTCGCTGCTTCCCAGACTTCATGAATTTAAGCGTTCTACTAGGCTGGCATCTCGCTCACACCTTTTCACTGTCGAAACTGTTAAATGTAGCTGTCTCTTCTACTCCAATAGCTTCATGTCTCGCACCTCTCGGCTGTGGAACTCCCTCCCCTCTTCCGGTTTCCCTGATAGCTATAATCTCCAACTATTCAAATGTAATGTCAATCGACGTCTCCAGATAACTTGATCTATCCCCTATCCTTCTCTTCATCCTTTCCTCTATCACTTCTCTTTGCTCTCGCTCCAACTCTCTGTAACCTCTTGCTTCCCGCCTTGCTTGGGGTGAAACACTTAGAAAAAAAATTTTTTTTATGTATTTATTAATACCTAAATTAATACCTATATTATTTTTTTCCTCGTTATTATTTCGATAAACAGAAGAAAAATGGAAATTGAAAAAGAAATAACAAAAAGTAAGGCTAAAACGAATTTTATCGAGAAACAATAATGGCGGAAAAGGGCAAAGTAAATTCTACCCTTAAGTAAAAAAAAAATAAATAAATTATTGAATTTCTTTCCCCTTTCCTGGGGATCGATAAGAGATGAAGAATTCATTGAAGATGTCGATGTCTTAGACAGGAAACGTTTATTAAGTCTTTTTTTTCTGTCGGCGAATAACATGTATATTTGTACAAGAGTTTGCAAGTACATTACATACGAAAGTTAAGTCCAGAGCATTATCATGTCGGCCACCGACGTGAAAGGCACATGTGAATGGGATGACGATCGAAGTTGAACTTTCCCGCTATTTCTCAAAAAAATGGCGCCTGGCATGATAGTCTGCACGAAGCAGAAATGTGCAACTGGATTCCTCCAAGTCGGGGAAGAAATACCCCTGTTGATATTTATCGGCACTTACTAAACGTTTACGGAAAACAAATAGTGGATTCGAGCACAGTAAAGAGGCGATTGACGCGTTTTAGCGATGTTTGTGAAAAGCAATGCGCTGGGTGGGTTTGAACAGTTGTCGTCCCCACAAAATAAAGAGTATTTCGAAAATAGGCGGTGAGTAAATGGTAAAATCGTGTTTTGTAGCTGAAAACTTGCTCTATCTAACGGTGTCATTAAGCTTACAATATATGTTGTATTTTCCTTGGAAATAAACAGGAGGCATTATTTTCGGAACCTACCACGTATGCAAAATGTATGTTAAATTCTGTTTTTATTTTTTGTTATTATAGTGATTTTCCAGTTTTCGGATAAATTGTTGCACATTCAAATCAAAATTGTAGATAAATTGTGCAAAGTTCATGGTTTTATTTTGTTTAAAGTGTGTATAAAATATTTAGTATGA
>CAHIKZ030000068.1:292500-300000 GCA_903632075.3 Acanthosepion pharaonis
GCACCGCATATTCTTAGATATATTTTGTTAAACCATATATATATATATATATATATATATATATATATATATATATATATATATATATATATATATAAATTCTTTTTACACATTTAGCACTGGTGTAAATTTACTTTGTATTCTCTCTGTTTATGTCTGCGCTTGTCTGCACGCACACGTGCGCCCATCTGAACGGATGTGAGTCGTGATCATTTTGCCCTATGTATACGTATGTGTGTGTGTGTGTGTGTGTGTGTGTGTGTGTGTGTGTGTGTGTGTGTGTGTGTGTGTGTGTGTAGAAGTAGAGATGTATGTGTTGCTTCGTAATAAGGAAGCATAGTTGGAAAATAATTCTTAATGTTAGTATTGACTAAAGCTAAAGAAACAACAGAGAGGCAACAAAATAGCACATTTGGAAAAAGCTTTTAGGTAAAAAAAAAAAAAAAGACAATATTTTTCCACGTACTCATCACTATTGGATATTCATTTTCGCCAGCAATGAGCATTTAGCACGTTGACAGGTGTGCAGGGCTGCTCGGAATGGGACTTGTTATAAACATAGCTGTCGCCATTACTAAAAGGCATTAATCACCGCTTAACTGTGATCACACGCATCGTTTGGTTTCCGCAAGTCTCAATAAATGTGAATGGGTGCAAAATTTTCATGTGTGGAAATTCAATTCTTGTACGAACTTTCATCATGCAACAAGACGGAAAATTTGGGTTAATGTCGGAATGCTACAACATCTATTCTAATAACATACACTGCTAACGTCATCTTTTTTAATACAAGAATTCGCCTAATACAAGCCTCAAGAATCACTCAAGGTAGAGGGTTGATGTTAAAATGGTAAGAATGAATATGATGTGTGTGTGTGTGTGTGTGTGTGTGTGTGTGTGTGTACATTGCTCAAATTTCCAGCATTTATGGGGAAAGAGTATTCAATAGTGGAGACAGTTTGTCGATATAAAAAGTGAATTTATAGGAATCAACATGAAGTGGGGACCGTTAGCCTTAAGTGATTATGATTCCTATAGCCAAAATGTCTGCCTGTTTCTTCCTTTCACACCTTTCTCCTCTTTCTCTCTCACTATATATATATATATATATATATATATATATATATAAGGCTCAAACACTAATATTCCATGGTTATAATTTATTACATTGGAATCGTAATCACGATCCAATTCATCAGACCTACAAATTCAAAATAGTGCTATATATATCTATATATATATATGTGTGTGTGTGTGTGTATCACTCAATATATCACTATATATATATATATATATATATATATATATATGTCGGATCATCTAAACCTGATGAGTGGTATTACGCAAAACACTGGTGTCGTTCAAATGAGATTTCAATTAAAGATTTATTGCTTTATTGACTAGATAGATAGATAGATAGATAGATAGATAGATAGATAGATCGCAGGAACTTTATTGACTAGATAGATAGATAGATAGATAGATAGATAGATAGATAGATAGATAGATCGCAGGAACAACACGTCATGGTAATTCTCATTTCAGATCACCTTACCACAAAATAATGTATTTTATTAATGATCATAACATAACATGATGTGTGAAACTGCCAATCACCATGCAATGTTGATTCTTATATCCATACTGTATCTCTTTCTCTTTCCCTCTGTATATATATATATATATATATATATATATATATATATATATATATATATATATATATATATATAATTGTTATAATTGTTGCCTATGCGTGAATGACAGTTATATAGCCTTGTTGTTATATAATATGTTTAGGTTTGTGTTAGTTATGATAATACACATTTGCATATCGCTCTGAGACTTTTTAGAAGTCAAGTGATATTAAACTTCGTTTTTACATTTCGAAAAGAATACTCGTATTAAAATTTTGGATTATATAACAAAAAAAAATGATGGCTGTCGTGTTTATTAGTGTCCACATGATGTGGCAGCGTCAAGAGGAACCGTAATGAATTTAAATGTAACGCTAATAGATTTAGAAACATTTTCTTGCCAGGAAAAAAAGAAAAAAAAAAACACAGCCATCTCTATTGAATTGTAAACACGACAAAAGTCAAAATTAAAATGCGTGTTATTTTCAGATCTTTTTTTGTGACAACTCACGAAATGTCTGTTTGTAAAAAGCATGAGGCGTAAAGTACTTAGTCAAGCCTTAAATCTATTGAAAAAAAATACTCTTTCTTTTCTACGGGACTACTTGCCCAATGAGCTAGGACACACATTTTTATGCATTCGCCTAAAAGAGGTCTATTAAGTTGAAGCCTAGAAAGCGGGTACCGTTTAGTATAGTTGTGGTAGTAGTAGTAGTAGCAGTATCAGAAGTAGATACTGTTATATTCTGACAGAATGAAGAGGTCAAAAAAACAGAATAGCAGTATAAGTTAAGAAATACTTAAATCAGTCATCATAAATGTATTAGTAGACAAATTTAACCAATATTAACAAAACAAACGCCAATCGAGTAGCCGGAGTTCGGGGTGTAAACTAGAAACACCTTACATCTGGGTCCGCGTTCGATCAAAAATGTGAGAGTAGGTGGCTGAACAATCAATAAAATCTTTTTTATGCTACTAGTTGGTTTTGCAACTAGAGATTGTAAAAGGCTCGCAGAGCTCGTCACTTGCTTATTGGTTGGTCGAGTTTCTAGTTTTAAGAATTATTTTTATATACTCGGTGCCAATCCCAAATGTAGGCTGACTAAGTCTGGCATAAGGAGCCGTCAGCTATGTTTGAACCCTGTGATGACCTCGAATGTGAAACTACAAAACTTCAATGTGAGTTCATTCATCAAGATAGATAGATAGATAGATAGATAGATAGATAGATAGATAGATAGATAGATATGAAAAGATTGAGATAGATAGATAGATAGATAGATAGATAGATAGATAGATAGATAGATAGATAGATAGATAGATAGATATGAAAACATTGGGATAGATAGATAGATAGATAGATAGATAGATAGATAGATAGATATGAAAATATTGGCATAGATAGATAGATAGATAGATAGATAGATAGATAGATAGATAGATAGATAGATATGAAAACATTGGGATAGATAGATAGATAGATAGATAGATAGATAGATAGATAGATAGATAGATAGAATGATATGAAAATATTGGCATAGATAGATAGATGGATAGATAGATAGATAGATAGATAGATAGATAGATAGATGAATATGAAAACATTGGGATAGATAGATAGATAGATAGATAGATAGATAGATAGATGATAGATAGATTAATTGACTGAAAGAAAGAAAGAACAAAATAAAGAATGAATTGATTTTGGGAATTTTGTTATCATGGACTTCGCAGTTTTGCCGAACACGTCGCAAAAAATCGAGTTTTTATACGAATTTTCCCGCCTTTTTTTACATGTTTTAATTCTTCCTATCAAACCTGGAATTCTCGCAACATTTTTTTTTAAATCTAAGATTAAGAATAATAACTTGTTTAAACGTTGAAGAAAATGTATTTTATTTGTTTACTTTTATTGATACATAAATAAATGTTATTATTCAAATTAAGACACTTAGTGTTTTGCGTTAAAAAAAAAGAAAACCAGGACATTGTCTTTGTATTCATTGTATTGTCTTAGTAAATATATCTGTTACAAGAATGAAAATATTTGAAATAATTATATTATTAATTGAAATTTCAACTATAAACAACGCGTAGAAAATAAATAAAAAAAAAACAGTAGTAGTAGCAATAAGAATATATAACAGCACATGGCAACGGGTATTTAAAAAAAAGAGTCTGATCACCAAAACTAAAAGTAGGGTTTTACTACACAGTCTTATTTGAAAAATTTTAAAAGAGACAAATTATTTTTTTGTTTTTTATTATTTTTTTTTAATATAATTTCTATTAATGAGCATCACCGACTCGTCACAATCGACGGAATAACCCTCTTGGTTTGTTTTCACTTTTCAGTCTCATATCTTACCACGAGCATTTGAAGCTTCGTGTCGTCATCGTCGACGTTACTCGTTTTTATAGTTAAAAATATTTCTAAAATTGACCATATAAAGAAAATAATTAAACAAAAGGCGTAAAACAGTGTGTTTTATCCTGGTTTGCTTAAGCTAAAACTTTGTAACAAGCCTAACCAACCCGGCACTTAAAACAGAACCTCACATTTACCGGCTTTCAGCCCTTTTCCCTACCACTTGAGCTCTGCCTGCGAGTGTTAGAAGAGCAGGAGTAGTAAAAGTAGTTAAAGCAGAAAGAGTTGGAGGATTAGAAAAAAAAATTGTTGTAGTAGTAGTAGTATTAGTAGTAGTAGTAGTAGTAGTACGTTAAATCGAGGCAAGTGGTGTGGAGTGGTAGGTGTAGTTATAAACAATATGGGAGGAGTAAGCAGTAGAGAAGACAAAAGCAAAGTATTAATAGAGGGAAAGAGAAAAAAAACAGGAGAGTTAAACTGTCATGGTAGTCGGAGTAAAGTAACAGAAAGAGTAAGAATTGTGATGAGGTGGGAGGAAGCGGGACAAGGCCACGTCGAACGCCAATAAGGAGAGATTAGAGAGAAATGAAAGAGAAAGGCTAGCATTTATAAAGAGGGATAAAGAGAAAGCTAAAAGATTAAAGAGAAAAGGTAATAAAGAGAGTTGAACGGATAGAAGTAGAACGTGTAAGGTGTAGAAAGAGGGTAGAATGAATAGGAGGGAAGGAGAAAAGAAGCCAAAATGGTGAGATTAAGGGGGAAAGAAAAGAGTGATGAAAATCGTATCTAAAGACTTGGAGGGGGAAATTGAGAAATAGTGATTTAGAGAGAGAAAGAGAGAAAAGGAAAAGAATATATAAAGACAAAGGGAGTAAAATAAGAAATTTTAAGAGAATAGAAGGAGTGGGGATTTTAACGGCGGAAGAAGGTTGAGAGGGCAAGGACGCAGGAAAAATGGTGAGGACGTTATAAGAAAAAAATAGAGAGAGTGGAAAAGAAGGAATTGGTAAAAAAAAAAAAAAAACTAAAGGAAAAGATAACAAGAATGCAAAAATAGAGAAAAAAATTAAAAAGAAATAGAATAAAATACGCAAAAAAAAACAAAAAAAAAAACCCGAAAATACAGACGAGAAGATTGAAAGTGAGAAATAATGAGAATAGAGAGAGGGGGTATGAAAAGGAAAATATAAGTCGAAAAAGAGATAGAAAGATAGAAATTTAAAAAAAAAAATAAGTATTAGAAGAGAGAATAAAAGAATAAAAATTCAGGATGGGGGGAAAAGTGAAGGAATCGTAAGAGACAGAGAGAAACTGAGAGACAGAGGGAGATAAAACTGTAAAACAAGAACGGAGAAGAAAGACTATAGAAACAAAGAGAGTGGTTAAGATAAAACGGAAAGAGTGAGAAGAGAATAAGGAGACTGAGAAAATAAAAAGAGTGGGTAATAAAAGACAAAAAGGAAAGAAAATACGAAGAGAATATAGAGAGTGGTTAACAAAGATGAACGTGTAAGAGAATAGGGTAAAAGAACAGAGAGAGTGGTTACCAGAAAAGCTGAAGAAAGAGTCAGAAAACAGATACAATAAGAAAATGGACAGAGTGGTTAATAGTAAATACTGAAGAAAAAATAGATACAATAAGAGAATAGAGAGAATGGTTCGGAAAAGCTGAAGAGTCAGAAAATGGACACATTAAGAGAATAGAGAGAGTGGTTACAACAGAAAAGCTGAAGTGTCAGAAAATAGATATTATAAAAGAATAGAAAGAGTGGTTAACAGAAAGATAGAGGAAAGAGAGCGAGAGGATAAGAGGAAAACAGAAAGAGTGAGAAAATAGAGAGAGTAAGAGAATAAAAAGACTGGTTTAAACAGAAAGCGCACTGATGTAAAAGTGAGGTAGAAAGGGTAACAGAATAAACTGAGTGGGCGAGCTAGACAAAAGGTAAAGAAAAAAGTCTAAAAGGGACGAAGGAATAAAAAGAGAAAATGACAAAGAGAAATTTTAGGGCAGCAAATAATAAGTAAACAGAGGCTGTTATTAAATAAAAAGGAACAGTTGAGTAAAGGGAGTCACATGGTACTGAATAAGAGGAGGCGGGAGGGGAGGTTAGGAATGTGGAGGGGGGGGGTGGAACACGGAGAGAAAGAAGGAAGTAGGCTGCAATGGACGAAGAATTCGGCAGAAGAAAACCCGGATGTCAATAAATAACTGCAGGACACACAGACAGACTTTGGGAAGGGGAGGAAAGGGAAAGGAAACAAGAGAGGGGGATAAGAAGGGGAGGATACGTAGAGGCGAAACAGAATATCAGGCGGAAGAAGAGTGGGGAATTTTCAAGAGAAAAAAAAACGACTAAGGAGAGAGATAATTAGAGTGAAAGTGGCAGGTATGGAAAAAGACGGGGGAGGAGGAGGAAGAGAAGGAGATAATTAAAGAGAGAAAGGTAGAAAGATATGAAGGGGTGGTGGGAGAAAAGTAAAACAAGGTGGTGGCAGGGTTAGAGAAATTTGGGAAAGCGAAAAGAAACAAGAGTAAAAGTCGAAAGTTAGAGACATTTAAAAATATAAAATATTATACAGAAAGAAGACAAAAAAAAGAGAGAAAGCTGAAAGAAAAGAAAGAGCAAAGCAGACAGAAGGAGTGGAGAAAAAACGAGAAAAGGAAGTGGGGAGAGATATCAGATAAATAGAAAAGAAGGTTGAAATGCTAAAAAACACAAAGGGGGGGGAAGATGATAAAAAAAAAGAATGAATGTTTATATATATATATATATATATTTAATCAAAGAAAGAAAGAAAGAAAAACGAAAAAGAAAAGAAAGAAACCAATAGGCAGGATAACAAAAAAGAAAGAAAAGAAAGAAACAGAAAAAGAGGGAAAGAAAGACAAAGCAACGAAAAAGAAGAGACTAGAGGTCATGAAAAGGGCAGAACGTGAGAGTAACTAGTGCTTTAAGAGAGAGTGGGGAAGAAGAAACAAGGAGGAGAATTCGGATTTTGGAATGGGGGGCAAAAGAGAAAGTTAGGGAGGGTGAAGAAAAATCAACGAAGGGGTTAAACAAGAGAGAGAGAGTAAAAAAAAAAAAAAACAACAAAAAAAAGATGGAAGCAATGTGTGGGTAGATGAGAGGCCGAAACGGAAGAGTAGAGGGTGAGGAGTAAAAGTCAGTGAAAAGGTGTGAGTTGGAGAAGAAAGATCGGCAGAGAGGAAAGAAGGGGAGGAAGGGCTGACAACTAAAGCAATAAGGGAGGGGGGTCAACTGAGCGGGAAACGTAAATACGAAAAAAGTCCTGAAGAAAGAAAAAAAATGAACGAACGTCGAACAGACGAATCGAGACGGTTTGGGCGCGCATGTACGTACGTGTGTAAATTCAAATGTGTAGATGTGTATGCATATGTGTGTATCTAAGACTTACGTGTATGTCGCTGAGACAGAATGGAATTGTGTGTATGTGTTAAAATTTAATGCGTGTGTTTTTGAAGGTTGTCTT
>CAHIKZ030000068.1:305000-325000 GCA_903632075.3 Acanthosepion pharaonis
GAATGTCTTTTATTGGGTGTTTAATTCAAAGCCCGATTTCTTGAAAACGTGTCTTGAGATAATCGTTTTGAGTCTTGTAAAATAAGGCCTATTTTGCTGTGGTTATATGGGATTCTGCTTGCGTCTAATACAAAGGGAATAATTTTCAATATTTTATAGTGATTGATATGATACTCAGAAAATAATATTAAAATGAAAATAATCATATAGATGACGATAAATAAACTTAGATATTAACAGCCCGAGATCGATAGATGTGAAGAACTGATAGATAGATAGATAGATAGATAGATAGATATGAACAACTGACAAGTGTCTTCAATTCTGAAGTTAATGAGTGTAAAAGTTGACCCAAAGTTTGTTGACTCCGTTTTCGGCTAAACTATTAGCTATTTTCAAGGATTCTTTGTCATACTACTATAATAAGTGATGTAACAGATGGCAGTTAAAGTAGAGATATAACTGTGAACAAATGAAGATAGATAGATAGATAGATAGATAGATAGATAGATAGATAGATATGAACAACTAATAGATAGATAGATAGATAGATAGATAGATAGATAGATAATGAACAACTAATAGATAGATAGATAGATAGATAGATAGATAGATAGATAGATATGAACAACTAATAGATAGATAGATAGATAGATAGATAGATAGATAGATAATGAACAACTAATAGATAGATAGATAGATAGATAGATAGATAGATAGATATGAACAACTAATAGATAGATAGATAGATAGATAGATATGAATAACTGATAGATATATATGAATAACTGATAGATAGATAGATAGATAGATAGATAGATATGATGTATGCAGCAGTGCGGGAAAATTTTCGCCTCAACCAAAAATTCCTTCTGATATATTTCTGACATTTTTTTTTATCATTTCGCCCTAAGCAAGGCAATAAAGCCACTAAGACACAAGGCGGTTACTGAGAAGAATAGTGAGGAGAAAGGACAATAAAAGAACAGATTTCAGGAAGACAGGTGATGGCGATATGGCGTTGCATTTAACTTTTTGAAGATCGATTGCAACAGAAATGAAACTATTAGAATAGAACTTAAGGTTACATCGAACTATTTAAAAAAAAAAAAACGATGAGCCCTAAATGCCAATCTAGTACTGCGCTTAAATCCATGCGGTCGTGGTACCAAGGATGAAAGCTCATGAGAACAACTGCCATGAAAATATTTATAGAAAAGGCAGAGAGAAGTCATGTCTCGACGGTGGGAAAATGACTGAAATCGAAATGAATTTTGGGGAAATGGCCAGGCTGAGAACTTTTCAGCAACTCTTCATAGATATGCGTGGATGGATGGGTGCGTATACAGAGAAATGCACTCTTAGTAATACAGTGTTTTTCTCTGTTTTTCTCTGGTCCCAAATTAGAGCCTGTGTTAATGTATATAAAATAGACCAAACCCGGATATAAGAGAAACCCGAATATAAGAGACTTCTCCGGTCCCGACAACTCTCTTATATCCGGGTTATACTGTATTTTTTTTTTTTTTTACTGTATACCTGCGATTGCATGTTAAGAAACAAATTCATTTTTGTACAACATATAATTAATACAAGTAAAAGGTTTGTGACTTAGCTGATTGATGTTATCTTCGGCATTTCGAATCCAAAGCTTTTTACACGTACCATCCGAGAATCACTCCATCCACTCGTCAAGGGATATCAGCAATTGACTGTTACTTCTTGATTTTTCTTTTTTATATGCTCTTTTCATTGGTGCAATTTTTTTATGCTATATATGTGTGTGTTTGTGCGTGCACTCGGCCATTGGCACGCATGCGCGTAGGTGCGTACGTTTAGAATGTGGTAATTTGTCCTTTTTGTCGGTTTCTTTTTTTTCCACTTTAAAATCACTACTTACCCTTTTCTCTCTTTTTCTATTCAATTGTAGCAATTTTGACTTCCGATTTTCTAGACACACACATACACACACACACACACACACATATATATATATATATATATATACATATGAAGAAAAATATATACGGAAAAAACAAAACAAAAATCCTTATATACGATTATGTTGTTTTAATGTTAATATGTCAACGTCTGACGTTTCGGTCTAATAAACCATCTTCAGGACATATTCATAAATATAACATTATCAATACAACATGAAAAAGACGATGTACATTAGAACAAGACTTATCCAAACAATAACTGAAAGTTTTATAATATCAGCGCTCCGTTTGAAACATGGTCACATTGTCGTCACGTGGGCGACGCTGTGAAAACGTATTCCTACAATTTTGAGTATTTTGAATGAAAAATGAAAAGAAATATATATATATATTTCAATCTGAGATCTGAAATCGTAGGTTTTTTTTAGGCATCAATAATTTTTCATCCAAAATATATATATATATATATATATATATATATATATATATATATATATATATATATACGTTGTCTGATCAAAATTATTGGATGCCGTGCTAAAAAAAACCCAAAAAACTACGACACATCAATTCGACTTTTAAACTTTCCGAAGCTACACGATTTATCCAATGTCGTTTTCATTGATGGAAGCATTCCTGGAGGAACTCCTTTTGGGGAATATCGATCAGGTGCTTCGTCACTGTCTCTTAGATTTCCTCGGCATCAAGAAGTGTTGCTCGTTTCGAGTGGGATTTCATTTTTGAAGTGGAAAAATTCGCAAGGGGCGAGATATGTGGAATATGGTGGTTGTAAGACCCGAGGAATGTTGTGCTTGGTCAAAAACCTGTGTGATATTGAGGGACGACCACACCCTACACACTTTCCTTCAAAGTACTGCTGTAAGCAACAGAAGTGAGCGAGAACGTTATAACTTAGTGTGTTTGAGTTCGACGTCAATGTTTACCAAGCGGCTTCACTCCGTTTACTTCATCAATATTTTTCTCAGACTTCATATATATATATATATATATATATATATATATAAATTCATGAATTATTCACACAAAAAACAAGAACAACATCTATTCTATACCTGAAGATGTCTGTAGGAACAGACGAAAGCTTGTAGTAAAAATAAGAACTAATACGGCAGAAATTTATATAAACAAGGATCATTTCATTCATAACGGATTCGGAGGTTTTTGTATATTATTTGAATTGTTTACGATGATGGATTTCTCGCCAATTAAATTATTAACATTTGCATTAGTTTTTGTGTGAATAATTCATGAATTTGTAAATTGATTGCACGTTTATCGTAATATATATATATATATATATATATATATATGTATATGTATGTATGTATATGAAGAAATATACTCTTAAGGCGTGCTATACTTATGAGATAAAGTGCTCAATATCAGAGATAGAGATAGAGCGAGCGTAAACTTAAAATGCTAGACACAATCGTGTGGCCTGACGACTACATTTAGCAAGAAACAGACTGTCGCCTCTAAGTGTTGACTTCAATGTTCACTTTTATTATATATATATATATATATATATATATATATATATATATATATATATATATATAATGGATCACTAACACGTGAATCGTAATACCCGAGGATCGAAGGACTACCATAAGTATTGAAGCTGTAGCAGCAGTCGTGTGTCAAGTCTGACGAATCCCATCCCTCTCCAGACTGGTTTGAATTCTGAGATTTACTTCTAGACTAGTCCCCAACCAAGGCTATAAAGCCAAGTCTATTCAGCTATTTATACACTCATTAAACTACCGCGTGTGGATACCTGCTTTAAATGAGAAATCGGTAGAGCCGAGTTCGAATTCCAACCTAGATCGTTACACTCGTGCACAAATAACCTCTGGAAAAGTATGAATCCATCGCTACCCCTAAGCTATGGATTAAATAGTAGGGAAGATTTAGCTCTTTATTCTGAGTTTGCAGAGAGTATAGAAGAAGGATAATTTTGAATTCAAAACCTGGAGTGGTCTGTTTGAGAACATTGTCTCATTCTATGTGAACCAATTCTCTGAATGCTGTTCTTCCGAAAATTCTGGTCGGTTCTACATAAATATATCTATCTATCTATCTATCTATATATATATATATATATATATATATATATATATATATATATAAAATTAATAATTTATTTATTCGAAAATTAATAATATTCGAATAAATAATATTTGCTCTACTCTGTAGAATTAATAATTATATCTGTAGAATATATACAGTGTAACCCGGATATAAGAGAGTTGTCGGGACCGGAGAAGAAGTCTCTTTTATCCGGGTTTGGTCTATTATATATACATTAACACAGGTTCTAATTTGGGACCAGAGAAAATCTCTCTTATATCCGGGTTTCTCTTATATCCGGGTCTCTTATATCCGGGTTAAACTGTAATTATATTTGCTCTACTCTGTATTGAGCACTCTTTTAAGAATAGTATTTGTTGGTTATTGGAATTTATTCCGTATACACCAATCCTATACTTGTGTGTGTGTATATATATATATATATATATATACATATGGAACCATCATTTACGCTGACGTGCCTTAATATATATTTATAATGGAAATAACCTTCAAATTAGATGATTTAAAGATATTTGGTCAGCTATGTCATACATATGAGTACAATGGATGTCTCCAAGAATGTCTTTGCAAATTCTGCATTGATGCTCTGCTCTATGCCGCGTTCAAGAGCAATACACAAGCAGATCAAGTTCGTCCAGAAAAATGCAGGAGATTCCGTAGTCTTCAGTAGGCCGTGATTGAAGCCAATGACGATTTTATTGAATAAATTTACGTCAGCCAAAAAGATAACTCAATTGAACTTTTATTGGTTTATGTCACACAAAACATAGATAGATAGATAGATAGATAGATAGATAGATAGATAGATAGATAGATAGATAGATAGATAGATAGATAGATAGATAGATAGATAGATAGATAGATAGATAGATAGATAGATATGGAGTCAGGGGAACGGACACGGTGGAGTAATGGATTGCGGCTTGGATTGAGGAATCGGAGAGCCGAGTTCAAATTCCAGTCGAATCCGTTACATTCACTTACGTGCTAATACCCTTGGGAAAGGTGTGAATCCTCTTCTTCTCCCTCCAGCTATGGGCAAATAGCAGAACAGACTGGGTTCTATAACCTTGGATGGAGAAGGACACCTCTGAATTCGGACCTGAGGAGGGATTAGTTCCTATACCATAATTTGCTGCTAATGCTATTTGTGATTATTGATGATATTGTGTATAAGTCCGGTCTGAGGTTGATTGTACACCATTGTCAGATCAGTGCACTTTCAATGCATTTTATTTATTGTATATTTAAAAAATATTAGCAATATCATGCCTACTACACATAATCAACGAAGAGGAATAACAAATGATATAAAGCAATTTATATTCACTGATCCACACTTTATCACAGGTTAAATACTTCAGAAATGAAATGTGCCAATTTTTATCTATTTTGTCATTTAAAAATTACTTTCCAATGAAATGATTGGCTCGAGATTTAGAGATATTTATTAATTTATCTCATACAATGAATGTCTTTAAGAAAGACAATTTATTAATTTATCTCGTACAATGAATGTCTTTAAGAAAGACAATGTTTCTATGCAAAATCTGCTTTGATGCTCTGCTCTATGTCGGCTACCAGAGCTATACACAAACACATCAACATGGCAATATATGTGTTTAACGAATAAAATACAACCGGAAAACTCTCTTCAGAAGTATATACATGCGCAGTTATTCGGCAAATACACGTTGCTTCTTTGTTTATCTTTTGTAAACTGAAGAAGGATTCTCTCTGGTCACAACCCAACGATAGTCAGCCAGCATTGATGGGCACCACCTGCTCTGATCTATTTTTTCAATTGGTACAATGATTTTGATCATTCAACTTGCTCGTGACTCACAGCATCACGGCTTTTGGGGGAAATCAAGATGCTAGTCTAAGAAGATGATCTTCAGCGACAAGTGACAGTCAAGATATTTGCCCTTCTGCCAATTTTATGCCATTTTCTGCTCTTTCATTGCCCATAAAATTGGTTGACAATGACTTGATAGGTTTTCATACAGTTTCTTCCTTTTCCACTAATACTCTGACAAAATTTTCACCCAAAAGAAGTTTACGAATCTGAGGACCAACAAAGATGGCTTTCTTCATATTTGCTTTACTTTTCCTGGGAGATTTATTCTTCACATATTTTAATGCTGTTTTTGTTTTGACCATAGCCTTCCCGAAATTTTTCATAAGCCCAAGGTTGATGTCAAAAGGTGGTAACAAAACATTCTTTACCTCAACTAGTGGTGGATACTAAAAATTTTTCACCCAGGTTCCAGTGATTGTCGTAATGGCCAGTTTCTCTTGATGAGAACTTCTGACTCGGCTGTCCTATTCATAAAGAAAATAACAGTACTTGGTATATCCACCCTGAAGTCCTAGCAAGAAGGCAACAACTTTCAAATATCCGTAATGTGGCCAGTTATGTTGAGCACAGTTGATATATCCCAGTCGTTGTTTCATATTTTCATAAGTTTATTTCATGTCGACTTCATGACAAACTGAAGGTAAAACATTACCATTGTGTAATAAAACTACTTTGAGACTTGTCTTCGAGGAATCAATGAAGAACCTCCATTCCTCTGGATTGTAACTGATGTGAAGTGATTGCATAAGACGATTGATATCATTGAAGTAAACCAAATCAGCTTCCATAAGTGAGGATGGGACTAGATCATTATGACGATCACGGAGATGAGTAATCCATAATTCCTCAGCTAATAGATCCCAGTGCTGTTAGCTGGAACCTGACAGTTCTGCTTGAGTCTTAGGAAGTTCCAAAATCTCTGTCTTTTAGGTCGCTTTGGGTTATAAGGTCTGGTTCAAAGATGGATATTACATAATAATCTTGGTTATATGAAGTTGATGGTTCAGGCTCTAAGATTTTATTGTCTTCAACATCATCTGACTCAATTTCATCCGATTCCGGTGCTTCTGGGACTGATATGTCCTCATTATGGGAGACAAGACGCAAAGCTGATGGAATGTTTGGATATTGCATCGTCCGTTTCTTTTTCTTTGACAAGTGGAGGCACCATGTAGAAGTAGCAATTAGTGGCATGATAGGTTGGCTCTCTCCAAATCATAGCCACTTGCAAAAGGCATAGATCTTTTTTTCTTCCTGGTTAGCCATTGACTGAGATTTGTTGCACGATTATTACAGCATCTCACTTGTCGTGATCCCCCATTTTGCATCCAAAATATAGTTTATAAGCTTTTCTCCAAACAGGTGTCACATTTAGCTTTGCCACACATATAGCAGATTTACCGGCTTTGTTCATATATTCACGGGACGTTTTTCACAGGTCAGTTAAATGTGTGAAAACCTGAATGGAAAGGAGAATAATAATTATTTTATTAGGATAATAATTATATATAATAAGGTTATTAGGAGAATAATGATTAATCTAGCAAGGACAACAATTTTGATGAAATATTTATATAACAGTAGTACGGTATCTTGAAATCTAGAGCCAATGAACAATTTTAGATATCATTTTTATCTCCAATGCCCCTAAATTAACCAAGTTATTTTTGTTTTCAAGCTTTCATGCTGTGTAGACCAGTGTAATGAGCACTCTTGCAAAGTATAGCAAATTTTATATATATATATATATATATATATATATATATATATATATATATATATATATATAATTATTTATTTAAAAATATGGTTCCAACACGCTACATAAGAGTTCTCATGTTTCAAAAACAAGAGCCAAAAAACTTATATTTATGCTCTATTTTTGTATCGAGCACTATTTTTTTAAAAATAATAACAAAAGTACTAAAGAATTTTGGATTATTTACCTTACGAGTTCTTTCCTATTTTCTATATATTCACACACACACACACACACACACACACACACACACACACACACACACACACACATATATATATATATATATATATATATATATATAATAAAGACTTTTTATGTTTAACATTCTTTTTATAGATACAAGAATGTTAAACATAAAAATGTCTTTAATAAATTGTCGGACTTTGTCCAATTCATAATGTATATATATATATATATATATATATATATATATATATATATGAAGAAATATAATTTTATGGTGTGCTATATTTATGGGATAAAGTGCTCAATATCAGGGATAGAGCGTATGTAAATATAAAAGTGAACATTGAAGTCAACACTCAGAGACGACAGGCTGTTTCATGCTAGACGCAATCGTCAGGCTGCGACTGTTGGGTTTTTCTCGATTATTTATATATATGTTTCAGTGGTGCATTGTGGGTAGTCCATTCTGGCGGTTATTTTGGCGGGATTGGCTTGTTTATTTACTTATTTATTTTTTTGGTTTAATTTATTTTACCTCTTTTTATTTTTCATTTTTTATTTTATATATGTATTTATTCTTTTCGGTTTTCGATGTTTTATTAACGTAGTAAAAAGAACGTAGTCTTTTATGTCAAAAAATGACGACGTTACTTAAAAATTGAAAACCAAAAAGAGTAAATAAAAATATGCAAAAAAAAAAAAAAAAATAAGGAGCTAAATAAGAAAAAACAAGTAAAATAAGTTAATCCAAATAAATGAATAAATGAACAAATTAACAAACCGCTCCCGCTAAAATAGCCGTTAGAATAAATTAAAAAAATTAAGCAAAAACAAGTAAAAATAATCAATCAAAATAAATTAATAAAATAATAAACAAATTAATAACTACCCCCGCCAAAATAACAGAATAGATTACAGCAATCAATCCCAAAATTGGACGAATGAATAGCTTTATCTTCTCAGACCAAAACAAACTATTAAATAATCGACTTAAGCAACTCCCCCACCCCGCAATTGTACTTCGTTAATAAAACATCAAAAAACGAAAAGAATAAATATATAAAATAAAAAATGAAAATAAATAAAAACAAGTAAAATAAATTAACCCAAACAAATAAATAAGTAAATAAACAAGCCACTCCCCTAAAATAACCGCCAGAATGGGCTACCCACAATGCACCACTTTCCCATATATATAAACAGTCGAGAAAAAAACACAACACACTTGGCCTGACGTTTACGTCTAGCATGAAAATGCCTGTTGCCTCTGAGTGTTGACTTCAATGTTCACTTTCATATATATATATATATATATATATATATATATTTTAACTGATTTAAAATATGGGTTTTTCGCTACCCAGTAATAAGCATGTTTCAAAAACTGAAGCTAAAACCTTCAAATTTAATTATATAATTAAAATAAAAGCATTAGTTCCGTTTCATCTTGCGTTTAAAACTCAGTAAATTTAAAAATGAGTTATTCCATTATTCGCTTGAAGATGAAACGGAATTAATGCTTTTAATTTAATTATACAATTAAATTTGAAGTTTTTAGCTTCAGGTTTGCAACATGGTTATTACTGTGTAGCGAAAAAACATATTTTAAATCAATTAATTTATAATATTTATGCTCTGTAAATTTACATTGAGCACTGTTTTGTAAAAAATAAAATAAAAAAAAAAATCAATAAGAACACTGGATTATATATCTTACTGTTCTTATATATATATATATATATATATATATATATATATATATATATATATATATATGCTCGCGTGGCCCATTGGTTACAAGGTTTACCGTCTAACCATGAATCTCATCATAGTCAATTTGTCAGTAACTGGGAAGGCAGAAACTTTTAGACGCTGTCAATCGTTGTGCTAGAACGAAGTCACAAGTCATCGTGGCCGAGGGTTTGAGCGCGCTGACCGTGTTCCAAAACTTGATCACGCTAGATTATACACTTTCACCCAGAAACTGGGACTACAGGTCCGCACGGTATAGTCGCAGTATAATCCCCAGAGGAGTGTCGGTTGAGCGGGCGTCTGTAATAGCATGTGACATAGCTGTTCTGACAGACGGAAACGAGTAGCCAGCGATTATGTATCAGGGAGATGACCTCAGCGAGCGGCTGCGTTAGGAAATGCACGAAAAACCTAGTGATTGAAACTGTCGATGGTTGCTTTTGAGAGTACTGGCTTCTTATAAACTGTTGCTCTCGCCAAGTTATGCGTTCTCTTCCAGAGATTACAACTAAGGTCTGCTCAGTATAGTCCCAGTATAAGACGCACGTTGGTTCTGTCGTTGTTAAACAATCACAAACGTGTGTGAGAAAGCCTCTGCTACATAAATTGGCTAGCAACTCTAGCAGACAGGCATATTCGAATATGAATGTGTGTGTATGAGAGCGCACGCGCGTGTGGCTGCTTTAAGTTTTCGTTTTTATGAAAAATGGCCGATAACTATGCAAGAATATGGAGATATGACTACTGTGTAGGCTGAAGTACTTGTATTTATTCTATGTGAGTGTGTCCATGTATCTACTTATATGTGCGTGTGTGTGTATACATGTATGTGTGTATGTGTCGTTGTGTGTGTGTGAGTATGTGTAATGTCTGCTATTCAGGTGTAAATGATGCACCCAAGAAGGAGACGCAGTTCGAAGTAGAAGTTGGCGGGCTAGAATCGAAAGAAAGAAAGAAAGACGAAGGGAAGGAAATAAAAAGAAAAAGAAAACAAAGAGAAAGAAATCAAAGGGAATTATAAAAGACAAAACAAAAAAAAAGGTAAGTAAATTCGGCGGAAATTATTTTTTTTTTTTTAATCAAGACTAGTTTGAGGCAATACGCTGAATAATAAGGTGGTGTTTAGTCAGGTATTATTAAAAGGTTTTGTTTTGAGTTTGAAAAAGAGATTAAAACAAGGCAGACAGAAAAAAAAGAATATTGATACTTCAAAGTCAAAAAAAAAAAAAAGCAAAAAGTACTGTCGAATGTTCAGTGACCTTTTTCAAAATACAGACTTCGAAAAAATATTGACTAAAAGCAGACGACAAGGAAATAAGGAAGAACTGATAAAAGGGCCAAACCAAGTGTATCAAAGAAAATTCGAAATAAACGAATTTTTTTATTCATATCTATCTATATCTATCTATCTATCTATCTATCTATCTCTTTATACACACACACACACACACACACACACACACACACACACACACACACACACAAACACACACGTGTCCTGGGTATGACCATAAACTACATCCGCGTCCTGGGTCAGACGATAAACTACATCCAGCAGCAATGCCTCTGATCAGGAGGTTTTGAGGAACGTGAAACTACCACTTAACTGCTGATGTTCTCAGGTCCACCCTGACCCGGGATGGTAGCACCGGTTAGACTCCCAGCTATGGGCAAATATTTAACACCCAAACTTGTATAAATATAGGTTTTAATACCAGCAATAATTTTTGAAGTGGAAATTATTACCAGCAATACTTTAAAAAAGAAAAAAATACCAGCAATACAAACAGCTATACATTCTTTGGAAAAAATATGACCAGCTATAGATTTCGTCAAGGAAAAATATTCCTAGAAATATATTTTTGAAAAAAAAATATTACCAACAATAAAAATTTTGTCGGCATTAAATAACACATTGAGGTTGATATGCCGTAAAACAAACAAGTCAAACCAAACCAAACCAAACCAAACACAACACACACACACACACATATATATATATATATATATATATATATATATATATATATATATATATATATATATATAGTGAACTCTCTTATCGTATTCGACGTATGATGGTCAAGCAGCTCAGTTCCTAGAAAACGACAGCCCAGACACCAGCACATTTTTTGGATGATTTGATTAAAGTGGTGAAGTCGTTATGCAGTACCCACCACATTTTTTGAAGGGCCGAATACAGAGACCTGGTGCACTACGTCCCACATGGTCTCCAAACAACCCTCCACAGGTTTTGAATTCAGAGTTGTCCTTCTCCTAGACCAGTTGCAATCCATGGTTATAGAAACCAGTCTGTCCTGCTACTTACCTATAGCTGGAGAAAGAAGAAGACGATTAATACCTTTCCCAATGGTATTAGCACGTAAGTGAATGTAATGGATCCGACTGGAATATATATATATATATATATATATATATATATATATATATATATATATATATATATAATGGAATCTCCCGTCGGTTTCGACGTATGAGGATCTGACAACCTAATTGATTCAGTTATGAAATTTTGTGCGATAATCTTAAGTGGAACTTAAGACCCGCTAGTGATTTACAAAGAAGGACACATATGGAGCAAGAGTGAGGATTGTGAGATGAGATCACTGTTAGATTGGCTGACCTTTTAGATCTTGCACTCGCTTCTTGAAGATGATTCAGACAAGCAGATTGAAAACTGCTGAGTCCACTAAAACCCGTTGATCTCCATTCTACCCGCTCCAAGGCTACGCGCTCAAGGGTGTCATGTGGTATATTGACTGCTGACAAGTTGCTTTTCAGCTTGTCTTTGTATCTTAGCCGTGGGCGTCCTATATTCCTGTAGCCCTGATCTAACTGGCTGTACATTAGGATCTTGGATATCCTGTCATCATTCTCAAGACATGACCAGTCCACCGTAACTCAGACTGTATGAGAAAAGTCTCGATTCCTCCAATATTACACCTGTTAAACAGGTCTACGTTAGATGTCCTATCTTGAAGGTTAACTCCACAGATTGCACGCAGACAGCTTTTATGGAAAATATCTAGCTGGCGTATATGGTACCTGTATGGAGACCACGACTCTGAGCCGTACAAAAGGATGCCAAGTCCAACAGCTCTGTAAACCCGAATTTTCGTGTATATATATATATATATATATATATATATATATATATATATACAACAGATCTGATATCTATATATTGATAATTACAGATATACTTACGCTTACAATAGGACTCAGAGTTTCATGGCTCTCCCATTCATCATTTACAAAATGTTATGAACTGTTCAATATGGTTGTCTTACTTTAAAAGTTCTGGGTTTCATGGGAGGAATGCTACATTGCATTAGGATTCAAAGTTCCAGATTATTATAAATTTAAGACATAGAGTGTTGATAGGTAGATACCGAAAAATAAACTTAAAGTTATTAATTATAAACTTAATAGTGATATTGATCTGTTAATGTATATTGTGTCAACGGATAAGATTATTGTAATACGAACTAAAAAATTTGGTAGTTACCAAATAAAAAGTGTGGGTAAACAAAAAAGAATTTAAGTTAAGGTAAAAGTAAAAAAAACATATGAACAATAATAGTTCTTTATAGTTATGTTTAACTACATTGAACACTGTTTTGTCTACATCATAGATTAAATAAATAGTTATTCGCTCAGCTTTATGCGTACGTAATCGCTCACAAATGCGGTTGATCATATCTCTTTATTTGAATCATTTCTACATCTATCAGTGGTAGGGGAAACAAATATTCGTACACATACAAATTATTAACTTATTGTATTTTCATCTAATGAATAAACACACTTTTCATATAATTAACTGTACACAGATGCATAATAACTAAATATGCATAGAAAATAGAAAACATTTTGGTTTAATAGAAATAAATTCTATTAACCCATTAACTGCCAAATGTTTTTTAATGTGCATTTTTGGCCCAGACAGGTGTCTTAGGAGTTTATTTATTCCTTATGTTTAATTTCAGTAGTTACCATTGTCATTTTTATAGAAACTAGAACATCAAATATATATGTGTATAAAACATCAAAAAATAATATTGATTAGAAATAATAAAAAAATACTTCTCAAAATAGTCATTATTTTTCTACTCGGGAAATGTAAAATTACGACAGAAAGTGTCTTCTTACGGCTAAAAATAAAAAAAATTAAAGGCTAAAAAAATATAAGATAAAATAAAAATATACCTCTGTAAATGTATGTAAGCAATTAAATGTAAATACAAAGAATAACATGTAGTGTGTTTAATTTTAACAGATCCCCAAATGAGGCTCATGGCAGGTAATGGGGTTAATGGATGCAAAAAGTATTCGAAGAATGTAAGTTTTAAATTTTAAAACTTTTAAATTGCTTGAATACTCCGGATTATTCAAGTGGATTATTCTAGAATGTTCCAATAATGTTATCAGTAGTTATTTTTAGTCAAAAAATAGAAACAGAACATTCTGTAATTGATATTCGTGCAAGAAGGTTTTCATCATGGCAGGAGGTAAAGAAATGATAAATTTGCAAAACGAACTGATTGTTAAACTCTGGAAAGAAGGTAAAGATTGCAGGAAAATCTCAGACAACCTGAATATTCCGTTTATGACCATTAGTTCAGTCATTGCAAGTTATAAAAACTCAAAACTGTTGAGAACGAAAGAATAACAAGTGCTCCACGGAAGATGAATGCATCAAATTAAACAAAATCCAATGGTTACTCGTGAAGAGTTGCAGGATAATTTGCTTTCATAAGCAACAAAATTCATAGGAACAATCTAAAGACACACTCCCCTCGGAAAGGTCCATTGCTATTGAAAAGACACAGAGGTACCAGGTTGAAATTCGTTTGTGAACATAAGGATATCGAAAAATCGTATTGGGAAAGAGAATTATGGACAGACGAAACCAAAACTGAGTTATTTGGACGTAATTCTAGAAATCATGCATGCGGGAAATATGGCGATACCTTCAAACAATAAGACAGTTCCAACAGTGAAATTTGGTGGTAGGAGCATCATGGTTTGGTGATTATTTTTTCTGCAAAAGGTACTGGCAATATATCAGTAATAGATGGTAGAATGAATACCGCAGCATATCAAAATATTTTGGAAGCAAATTTAATGAATTCGGTTGAAAATCTTGAACTTCCTCCTGATTGGATCTTCCAACAAGATAATGATCCTAAGCAACATGCAAAATCTACAAAGAAATGGCTTGCTAATGTAAATATCCTGAAATGTCATTGTCATAAATTTTACTTAAATAATATTTAAATACAAAAAAAAAATTTGTAACCTAATATACATATTATACTTGATGTAAAATAATTCTACATGCTATAAGGGATTCTAATACATTTAATTGTTCTTAAAAAATATAGTATAATAAAAATTAAAAATTAAAAATTAAAATATTTCAAATCGTAATTAAATAAAACGTATTCTAACCTAAACACCCACAAAAATCTTTAAATTTACAAATAGAAAAAAAAATGCCGTAAGAATTTTTTGCCGTAAACAATAAATTTAAAAAAAAATCCAGACGACATGCATTTAACGGATGTCAGATTTCATTGAAAAATACATCCCTACCCCTTACCAAAACGTAAATAAAAAACGGATACAATAATACAGACATAATGAACACCCAGACACCCCTTGTCCAGTTGAAGTAGATTTATCTGTAAAAATATCTATAAGAACACCGGATTATATATCTTTACTGTTCTTCTTTTTATATATATATATATATATATATATATATATATATATATATATATATATATATATATATATTTCCAATCTTAACGATATTAAAATAATTACAAGCGCATCCAAAAACTATTGTGGGCATGATTAGAACTAAAAATACTCATAACAATAATAATTCTGAAGTAGGTATATATAAAATTTTATATATATATATATATATATATATATATATATAAGGTATCTTTAATAATTCTGAAGCAGATCTATATAAACGTTTATATATATATATATATATATATATATATATATATATATATAAGGTATCTATAATAATTCTGAAGAAGGTATATATAAAATAAACTGTTGTGAAGCGAAGACGGAAATGAACCCCAAAACAGTCAAACACCAAACGACAAAAAATGGTTTCTCAGAGGATTTGCGTGCTCTTCCGGTTAATAAATTAATACTTTGAAAAAAATATCTAACATTGTCTCGACCAACGGGTGGCATTACCGCCAACAATAAAACATATGTTTCGTGATCCCTTTGTAGGGTATATAGCAAAGTTTCTAGACTAGACCAACAATAAGAAGGAACAGCAACAGTTGACGACGTGCACGGCTTAAAAGATATTCCCTTACTCATTCACCCGTCTTCCTCGCCAAGCTACGTGACACTTACACTTTCCCCCTCACTTTCTCTCTTGCAGTGAAACAGTGTGTCTGTAGATGACAATATTTATACCCCCGAAAAAATAAATTTCGGTCACGCACTTTAGAGGGAAAGCGCGAATTTGTAAACTGTGACTGTTACTGCTGATAATGCAAAGCTCTTCCATGAAGTGAGTACTCTAAGTCACTGGCGTGTTTATTCGAAAATAAAATGCGTAAAAATTCACCTTCCTCTCTGCCGTCAGATTTCAATCCTGTCTTGAAGCAATCGAATGTCTAGCCACACTGATCAGCTGTGATACAGCGAAACAATCTGTCTGTGGATGACAATACATACACACACACACTCACACACATATATATATATATATATATATATATATATATGTGTGTGTGTGTGTGTGTGTGTGTGTGTGTGTGTGTGTGAAGCAATAGGGGTTATTGGATAGGTCGAGATCCTGTTGGGTGACCACTGAGATCACCTTAGACATTTTTTTTTCTGTGGGGCTATTTGAAATCAGTTGTTTATCAGACGGGTCCAAGAAATATTGAAGAACATAAAGAAAGAATTAAATATGAATGCAGTAAAATGACAAAGGAAACTCTCCGACATTTTAATGAATCATGCAGACACAGAATTGGAAGATGTTTTTGAGGAGGACATTTTGAACAACACAATTATCATAATACCCAATGTATAATACGCTTCATCCATAATACACATCCCTGAAATTGTACTGAAATTGTGGGGAAATTATTCTACTCATGCATAATACGCACCCCTTGTTTGGTAATTAAACCTTATAAATTGTACTTCTCCAATTTCATTACAATCAGCGTTTCCTACTCTTATGAAAAAAATGCCTTTAAACATTGAATAATATTATTCTAATTTTGTTTTATGATAATCTTTATTTTATTTTACATTTGTAAGTATTGTTAGGTAGATTGTATTTGATATCCTTATGGGGTTGCAATCACCGAATGTTAGTTTGAAATTGTATATTTGTGTTGAGTAGTCATTTCACAACTGAAATCGAAACATGAAACAGCAATTTTTTAAAGATCTTTTTGTAGCTGTGCATAATACGCACCCCTAATTTTGCTTAGAAAAAAATGTATATTATACATGGGGAATTACAGTAAATACCTAATAAATAAAATTTTCATGTGTAATTATACCTTTAATAAATTATCCTCATGGTGTGCAACATTTACCTCACCCTGTATATATAATTTTCATGGCCTGAAGATGGAGTTTAATTACTCATGTTTAAATGTGTTTTGATATTTTCTTATTTTGCAGAAACAATTTTGATGAAGATGGAACATAAAGAACAACACACAACAATTTTCATGCATAATTATACTTTTAATTAATTATTGCCAAGGTGCGCGGCTTATATAATGCGTAAAAAAATAAAAATGCTTAAAAAATTTGAGAGCGGGTTCCTGACACCAAAACAATGTAAAATGTCCATATAAACATATGTCCAAAAGGCCATCATTGTACTTCAACACAGCAACTCATGACAAATGTTGAAAATGTCTAAATACACATACACCCGTCGGATCATTGAGTGGCGGACCCTTTTAAATACACCCACACGGTGTCAAATGGTTTGCAGGCCCCCATAACGCGTTCATGAAGCATCTCTGCATTATTAATATCTGCTGCATAGACCAATTGTTTTAAGTGGCACCACAGATAAAAATCCAAAGGATTGAGTTCGGGAAAACGTGCAGGCCATGGGACCGATCCTCACCTACCCATCAATCTTTCATGGTAGATGTCAGTCATTTCACCGCAAACAATGTGACTAAAATGTGCTGGATCCCTATCATGCATGGAACACGGAACTTCGTATTAGCAGGGTGACATCCTCTAGCAGGTCTGGAGGTGTGTTCGAAATAAAGACCCTGTAGACAGCTCCTGTAAGACGTGCTGGGAAAACGTATGGACCTACCAGACAACCACCTACAATTCCAGTCCACACATTAATCGTAAATTGATGCTGGTGTCTAGCCTGTATTGTACTATGGGGATTCCGATCCGCCCACAAATATGGGTTCCGTAAATTTGTTATTCCATCTCTTCCAAATGTTGCCTCACCGTAAACAAGACTGAAGAGACAAACAACGGATCGGCAGTTTGACACCATCGACAAAAGTTCTCCAGGATCAGATGGTGAAAGACACTACACACGTTTCAAATGAAACGGATACAGATGCTTTACTTGAAGTACCCTATGAGATGTACGACATGTTAGAACCACTTGATGTGTGCTGATACCTAGATCGTACCCGACAGCCTGTAGAATGTGTTCTTCGGGGTCTGGCGTACGAGTGGATGTCGTCCTTCCTCGATCCATAGTTTGTGTTGCAACAGATCCTGTCTCAGCAACATGACGATAAACAGTAGCAAACCCAAACTGATATAGCTGTGCAGCGTCGCGTCCATTGCTATTCGCGGGACCGACTATAAAAATCATATCTGCCTGTTCACGATATGAATATTCTGCCACTGTAAAAAGGAACACTTCTCAGTTAATTCACTAATACACATGTTAAGCATTGAAGACTGACTAACAACAAATGTACACGAACGAGAAATGTAACCTAGTCTACATGGCAACTACGGCATCTACCGTAAATATTCTTTTGCGGACATATGTTTATATAGACTTTTGTCCTTGTTTTGGTGTGAGGAATCCCCCCCAAAGTATGTAAAGTAATTTTTGATACACCCTATATATATATATATATATATATATATATGTGTGTGTGTGTGTGTGTGTGTGTGTGTGTGTGTGTGGAATTTATGGATTTTAATTTTTGTCCGAATTTATTTCTTATTACTGTAAACGTTATATTATAGTGGGTTCACATGTTTTAATGGACGCTCGCATCTTTTTTAAAACAGTGTCAATTATATCTAGAGTTTTGGGTATTCGAGTCCCTTAATAATTTTTGGGTATTCGAGTCCCTTAAGTAGGGCGTATTTTCTTTTTTAAGACTTTCGAATTTGTAAATTGATTGCACGTTTATTGTAATTTAAATAACTGATCCATGTGCGACTTTTAGTTAATAAGTGCGACATTACTGTAATTATTGAACAATATAGTTCATGCCACTTTGACAGTAAAATTTACCAGTAAAGATTTGTTCAACACCATATTTGGTATAAACGCAAACATTTTAAAAAATTTTAAATCAAACTCAACGTTGCTTTGGCGCGTTCAAAAACCAATAACTCATTTTCAATAGCATTTCGGATACAATAACACATATATTTTCGATGTCCTCTTATTACTAAGAGAAAAAAAACAAGAACAACATCTATTATATACCTGAAAGATGTCTGTAGGAACAGACGAAAGCTTGTAGTAAAAATAACAACTAATACGGCAGAAATTTATATAAACAAGGATCAATTCATTCATAACGGATCTGGAGGTTTTTGTACTATTTGAATTGTTTGCGATGATGGATGTCTCTCGCCATTTAAATCATTAACCTTTGCATTAGTTTTTGTGTGAATAATTCATGTATTTGTAAATTGATTGCACGTTTATTGTATATATATATATATATATATATATATATATATATATATATATATATATATATATACGTATTCGGTTTGGTTCTGTTTGGTTGGTTTGGTTTGTTTTGTTTTACTGCATATCAACTTCAATGGGTTATTTAATGCCAACAATTTTATTGCTAGTACTATTTTTTTTTAAAAAAAGATGTTTTGCTAGTAATATTTTTCCTTCAAAAAAATCTATTTCTGGCAATACTTTTTTCATAAGTGTATTGCTGGTAATATATTTTTTGTTCAAAAATTTATTGCTGGTAATAATATTTTTACAAAGTATGTCTGGTATTAAAAACTATTTTTACACTTTCATAGTGTTTTGACCCCAATTTGGGGGAGGTCACTATTTGCCCATAGCTGGGACCCTAAC
>CAHIKZ030000068.1:330000-380000 GCA_903632075.3 Acanthosepion pharaonis
TCTTTGTCGCCATATTTATTACAACGTTTTGGCCGTTGTACGCTCCGGCCTTCTTCAGATGTTTGGAATGTCGAACTGAACCCTTTTTATGTTCTAATTCCACGTGCCATGTCCTGTTAATTCCCCTCTCCAAGTTCTCCACTGCCTTAACCGGGTAGTTACTTAAAGATTGTTTAGTTGTTATCGGTTTCGTTTGATTTGGTTTACGTCATATCAACCTCAAAAATATTACCAGCAATAAAATCTTATCGGCATTAGCCGATAACATTTTTTATCGCTGGTAATATTTTTTCTTTAAAAATATATTGCTGTCAATATTTTTATATATATATATATATATTGCTAGTAATATTTTTATCAAAAATGTATTGTTGGTAATATTTTTTTTCAAAAATATGTATTGCTAGTAATATTTTTTTAAAAAATATTCCAAAAATTTATTGCTGGTTAAAGGTTTTTCCTTAAATGTATTTTTACAACAAAAATCTATTTTTATACTTTCATAGTGTTTTGACCCCTTTTAGGGTGTTAACTATTTGCCCATAGCAGGGTGACCGGGAAACACTGGCATTTAACAGGTGGTTCCACGCTCCTTAAAAACTCATGATCAAAGGCCTTGCTGTCGGATGTAGTTTATCGTCTTACCCAGGACAGTTAGTTTTTTTTTTTTGTTTTTTTTTGTTGTTTTTTTTTATATCTTTAACCAGATTGCATCATATTCTACATCTTTTACCTGTTTACATATGCAACTCCAACTTCTTTAAATATTTTCTTGTTGGTCATCCCACTTGTAAGTTTTCATAAATGAATTTTTGTGTTATTTGTGTTAGAAATAGAACAAACATTTTATAAGTTGAAATAGACGAGGCTATGGTAGTTGCATATTTCCTGCGAACGTTAGCGGTCCCAAGGTAAAACGTTAGCGGTCCCAAGGTAAAACGTTAGCGGTCCCAAGGTAAAACGTTAGCGGTCCCAAGGTAAAACAAAAAAAAACAAAAAAAAACGCTAGATCTCAAATACTGATTTTCACGGTATTGCAAGTTATCCCTTAAAAGACTGGCGCAAAACGGTCTTCTTAAACTCATTACTTGTAACTGGCTTGCAATGTGACTGAGATTGTGGCATATTTCCGACGAACGTCATTGGTTCCAAGGTAAAAAAAAAAACCCACTAGATTTCAAATGCTGATTTTACACGGCATTGCGATTTATTCCCTTAAAAGATTGGCGCAACCCAATCTTCTTAATCTCATTACATGTAATTGGCTTGCCACTTGACTGAGATTGTGGCATATTTCCGACGAACGTCAGTGGTCTCAAGGTAAAAAAAAGAAAAAGAAAACGCTAGATTCCAAATGCTGATTTTTGACGGTATTGCGATTTATTCCTTCAGAAGTGTGGGCAACACGATCTTCTTAACCTAATTACCTTTAACTGGCTTGCATTTGGCTGAGGCAGTTGCATATTTTTTACGAAGGTCAGTGAGCCCAGGTTAAAAAAAAAACGCTAGATTTCAAATGCTGATTTTCAGGATAAAGCGAAACCTCTCCTTAGAAAATTGGCGCAACACAATCTTCTTACTTGCATTCGAATCCTCGTTACCTCGAACTGGCTTTCGGCGTAGTTGTATATTTCTTTGAAGCGTCAGTAGAATTGTGATTTTCACTGCAAGACAGCTCTTTTCCATAGAAGATTTAATCAATACAATCTTCTTACTCGCATTCACTATACAAAGCTAAAATTAGTGAAAACTAAATAATGCTGATTCTTATGAAAGCTCCCCGACTGTTTTGTGAATAATATGTCACACTTTTGAACACAGCTGTAGATTTTACTCAAAGTTTTGGATTTAATTACTTTTTAATCTATTTTCAGTCGAAAGATATTTTCTACCCGCGTAATTCGTCAACATAAATTACCACCAATCTCGTGTTTCATATAATCTTTTCCCTTCAAACTCAGTTTGTAAAACTCGTCTCTCAATCCCTACTTGAAGTTGAAGTCAGAGCCTGTATGTAAAATCCCTGTTTACTATTTGGAATATATTATTTCCACGTCAACAAAATTCCGATGAGGCATTCTGTTCAAGAAAGTATAACCAATTTAAATCTCATAATCTCTTGTGTTTGAAAAAAAAAAGCTTTTAGTTTTTGCCAGAAATTATTTCTCACAAGAATAATTTGTAACAACCGCGATAACTTGTTTCATCAGACATGCATGCGTTGAAAAACCCCTTTTCGGCTTTTGGGCAAATTCCCAGAGACTTGTTTTTTTTTTGTTTTGTTTTGTTTTTTTTTTTTCATATCGCGCATCAAACGAGGTTGAATCGAATCTAAACGTTCCCATGACACACGAATGGCCTAGACACGACACCTCACTCGGTCATAAAAAGAGTAAATTCAACCAAGTTCATGCCTTCTTTTTACAGAGACAGTCGCAAGAACAATTCTTAAATTCACTCACTCTTTCAGGAAACTTCTTTGAACATACTCTATAGTAAAAGTTCCCAACAGAATAAAAATTTCTATCTCATTTTCTTTGTCCGTTTGTTTGTCGATGGATTTCAACCAATTCAGAACATGTAAGGTTTTTGGCCGGCAACTCACAACGCCTTGTCACCACGAAAACAACATATTCAATAATTTAGTTCAGTTTCTTTGATGGACCGTTCTAGAAAGGGACTGCCCCCCCACCGCCATGTTTCTTTGCAAAAATCAGAAAGATAGAACAAAAATGGAGTATTACTTATACATTTTGTTTGGCGCTACTTAACCCCCCCTTTCCAGCCTTAACAGAGTTTAAAAGCGTCTCCGCGTCCTTGTGGGTGATGAACTATTTTCCACCCTACAAACCGTTTCCCACAGACCAAACGTCACAAGCCTCTTACTATTTCATCTCTATTTTGATGGCAAAAGTTCCGACAAGCTGTATTCCTTAATCCACTAGATACATTTACAGCTAAGACCGGCCATGCCACGTATACAGGATCGAATCAACGTCCTTAACTTCGTATTCCATTTGTAAGTAAGAGGTACTTTTCAGGTAGATTCTTTCCAAGTGGCTATATTTTCTGGAATGGATACCCGAGAGGATACTCTCCCGGTCATTACAAGCACTTCAAATCTATGGTAAACCGTTATCTACTTTCTACAACCTCATTCGATACCTCTCTAACTTGAGTAGTGAACAACACTAAGAAAAATGATAATATTTACTAAGCTTAACAAATGGAAGGAATGGTTACAGATTTTGAAAAAAAAAAAGAAATCAAAATCAGATGACAAAAAATAAAGATTTTATAAATGATTGTCAAAGAAAATTTGGAAAAAAATAGTATTTTCACACTCATACACGCACTTTTTCACACGCGCGCACACACACACACATTTATATACAATATATATATATATATATATATATATATATAGCGAAAGAGATAGAGAAATTAACGTTTGAAAAACCAAAATAAAACAATCTTCAAACACAGCTCTACAAATTTAACTAAATTTTGTGTATTTGTTTTCTTTCATATTGAAAGATCCTTGTGAAACAAATTCACACAAAACTATTTTTTCTTTCTTTACAATACGAACAAATCAATTGCGTTAGTATGATAAAAGAAACAGAAGGAGAGTGTCAAGTATTTACGTTGTTTCATGAATGGGTGCAATATTTTAGTAGTCAGCATGTCAGCAGGCGAAGCTGAGTTATAACTAGTATTAACACGTTTACATACCCAGGTTCGTATGTTTAAAGTGTGCTTAATTTACTTTTAAAATTGCTAGGCTTTTGTAATATAAAACGATATAATATGTGAAATGTTAAGTAATAAATTATACAAAAAGTTTTGAGTAATCAACTGTATACGACCCTGATCAAAGTTTTACGGAAAAAATGAAAACTGACTTAACACTACGAATATTTATAGAAAATAGATAGGCTCAAAGAAGCTAAATATTAGCTTACTAAACTCAGAAGTTTATTGTTAATAAATATTATTCCCAATTTTTAAACATATTTTTAGGAGGGAAAATATTGTTAATCATTTTTAACATGAACTCTCAAATGTCGTAGCAGATGACAAACATGGTAGTTTGAATTTTCAGAGGTTTCAGCATGGCTGAAATAACGTCGTTGATTGGTTAATAACTGCGAATGTGGAAATTAAAATCTGGAGCCTATGTTTTGCACAAAACAAATTAATTGAAGTTTTTTAGCAATATTACTTAAATCTACATTAAATTACTTCTTACATATATATATATATATATATATATATATATATATATATATATATATATATATATATATATATATATATACACACACACACAAACACACACAAGTTTGATTAAAGATAACTGATAAGGCCTGTTAGTTTAATTTTTTATTATATTTTTCCAATTTTCAGAAAAGGTGTTAAGTATTGTGCTCGAAGTTTCGGATAAATTATCCGAAGTTCATTTTTTCTTATTTTTGTTCAAGCATTTTCGACTATCGCAGTCATTATCACGAACCAATATGGTGTTCGTGTGGTAGTTAGAATTTCTTTGTCTACATCCTGGTATTCTTTAGGAAGCTAGAAGTGTGAAATAGTCTAGCGTGACGGCTGTTGTGTGCGAGGCCGCACAAAAACAAATGCGTTTTATTTATTTCGTATTCTTTTATATTTTTTATATTATATTAAAAAAATTAAACAGACAAACCTCGTCAATTATTTTTTAATCAAACTTGTTTGGATGAATACTGGCTGCATAAATATACCTTATATATATATATATATCTTATATATATATATATGTGTGTGTGTGCCTCTGTATGTGTGTGTGCCTCTGTATGTGTGTGTGCCTCTGTATGTGTGTGTGTGTGTGTGTGTGTGTGTGTGTGTGTGTGTAAATAAAGATGAAAGGAAAAGTTAGCCACCACGTTTCATCCTGCTAATGGACTTCATAAAGGCAAATGTAACGATTTTATTTTGCAACATATATATATATATATATATATATATATATATATATATATATATATATATATATATATATATATACATACATATATATATATACATATGAAAGTGAGTATTGAAGTCAATACTCAAAGGCGACAGACTGTTTCATGCTAGACGCAATCATCTTTTATATATATAAAACAATGTGTGCGTGTGTATGAGAGACGTGCTGTGTGTTGACCAGACAGCTATACTCTGTTTAAGATCAGTAAATTTGCTGATTAAACCCCGGAAACCAACTGTAATGAAAATTTTCAGAAAATTTCCATTTTGGTGTAAATTTGTATGCTTATAAAAGTAAAATTATCGACAATATAAGTTCGGCCTTATCCGCGTCGTCGCTAAAACCCAGCAGCCATTACTGGCGTTGTTTGCATACATTTCCTTCGGATAATTATGCGCGGAAGCTTCACTTGTCTTGATTATTGCACACGCAATGCGCAAACTTAAAATTAAAAAGGAACGCGCAAAATTTAAAAAGTAACCTAAGGTTTGAGTTATTAAATGTGGGGTTTTAAAAAGCATGCTTATTTACAAAATAAAAAAAAAATAAAATAAAAAAAAGTGCTAGAAAGGACTAACTAATAACTTGAACAATTTTAAGGTTCAAATTTTTTTTATTAAATTTGGGGTTTTAAAAAGCATCATTATTTACAAAAAAGATCTAGAAAAGACGTAATAATAATATAAACAATTTTAAGCAATTATTTACAAAATATTAATGACAATTACGGAAAGGTTACCTTTTAAAATTTGTTTTATTATTTAAACAAGAATTATTACAGCTTCACTATAAAAAAAACAACACTTGTCATTGCTTTTTTTAAATGACTTAAACAATTTTTTTTAAATCCAATAAAAGCTTCACTTTCAAAAGTTTCTAGACTTCTTTTAGTTTTGCGCAATAATTGAGACGAGTAAGAAAATAGGAAGATCAGTAAAAAGGCCGTTAACTAAGTAAGCTTCCGCGTATGACTCCGGGACTTAATCTGCAAATTTACCCGGGGTAATATTCTTACGAACAATCACTAGGATTTTATCTGGACCAGTTGTCTTTTTAGGGTCAAGACTTTTGATTTTTTACTTCCCGGGCAGTAATAAAAAATACTACTGAGATTGTGCTCAGTGAGACAGCAGATGTCGGAAAGGGCATGGTATTTAGCATCTAACGTTCGTCATAGGCAAGAAGTTAGTGGCGAAAAGCTTTGCCTTATCTGACGGCGATGAGATGACCTCCAGGTCATTTATATTTATTTTGGCTCTATTCAGAATTTGGCTGTACATCTTACAGAATTCTTGGGATCCATGTTGTTTTTTTTTTTTTTTCGACCTTGATCTGGAGTGTTTGTACATAACTACGTTTTGCATTTTTTAGAACTCTCTTGCAATGATAGCGGACATTTCTTAATGCAGCCATTTCCTATGATATATTGTAGTAGGTGTTGCGGTGAACTCTGGTTGCAGCAGATTCGGGAGTAAACCAAGGTTGGGTGTTCGGCTTTTGCTGGAATTTTTTTGGTTTTTAAAAACGCTCAATTCCAGAAAGGACCCATTCCGAGACGTGGGCAGCAGTTTCAGAAGCAGTTGAAGAATTCTGAAAGAGGAGCTTCCGACATGTAAGACTTGAAGCTGCCTCGGTCAGCTTTCATGTACTGAAAATGTCGCATCAAGAGATGTCTTTGGTTTGGCATCAACTTTGATACTGACGAGAGAATAACATGAAGTGACCAGGGTGGAAGGAATAATGCTTCCGCGAAGCATTTTTCAGGGCCGGATGTGAGGAAAAAGGCTGAGGATGGTCGCCTGATGCCCTGTGGTATCAAGAACGCGTTGGTTTCTACAATGATCTGAGTTTGTTCGTAGGCAACGGTGAAGTTTCTACAATATCTGCCTTCTTCATCAGTTTTGTTCAACTGGGGTAACCACTCTCTGTGTTTAGTATTTAAAATCGTCACAAACATGAAATCTAGTTGAGGAATATTCAGATGGGGATATTGACAATCTTCTCAGATATTCGGTCGCATATTGTAGTTCCATCAGCCTGAGGGCGATACAGGTTGAAAGTGGTGCGAGTACCACGCTGATGGGCATATATGGAAAATCAAGGACCTCGCTTTTGGGGGGGGGTATCTCTGACACATAGAAATTCATCATACTTATTATAAAACCCAGGTTGTGTGTGTCTGTTTCGTTTATATATTGGATTGGATTTCCTACATTTTTCAACCGATTTCAACAAAACTTCACAGGACTACGTAAAATCACCTTGCGGTGGTTCTGACAGCGCCAAAAATTGGAAAAACACAATTGTTTTTGCACGAAATCAATTTGAAAAGACGATTAAGAGGCATCACTGTCGCCAGAATGAAAGGGGGCACAACTCATATCGAGTTATACTTATTATAAAACCCAGGTTGTTTGTGAGTGTGTGTGTGTGTGTGTGTGTGTGTGTGTGTTCGTTTATATATGGGACCTACATTTTTCAACCGATTTCAACAAAACTTCACTTTTTTTTGGCAGGTAGTGTTTCTTATTGTCTTGCACACTTTTTTCTTTATTTTTACATTCAGAATGCTTTAAAAATTCCATTTACGAGACAATTGTTTATAATAAAATTCTATTCAATCGATAGACTCATAACGATTGAAAACAATGTTTTTGTTTGAGTTTGGGTTTGACCAATTCGTAAAAAAAAAAAAAGAAAAAACTAATTAATACATGCGTGTCCGTCAACCTTAAACAATAATCTTTGTCAATTTTATTTTTCAGTCTTTATGATGGTCGATACTTGATCTATCTCTTACTGTTACGTCCCCGGGCAACGCCGGGCTCTACTGCTAGTCTTTTATATAATCGTGTAGCCCTTGATTGCTAGTTCCTGCACTTGGATCGATCAAGAAATTATGTTGCTTTCATTTCTGGGTAGTCAAGACATGGACATTCAGCGTATCACACCTGTATCTTCTTACCTGGCTTATTTGTCTCCTCATTAAGGGTGCTGGAGGTAAACGTTTTCTGGGTTTTGACGTTATCCACCTGATAGTCAGGGATTCGAACTTTTCAGTAACTTCTAAGAAGGCTATGTTGTCAGCAGGTGTATCGTATCGGGGTGAATGTACTACCATTTTTTGAATGTGTTCTGGGCGTGCAGTATTCTCCGGCGGGGTCTCTTGATGCCATGCTGAAGGGTACTATTATGGCTGTACCGCCGGACATTTTAATCAGAGGGTGTTGTTAAATGCATCTCCCGTGGGTGTGACTATCTCACAACCTAGTCTTCTCCTGAACACAATAACTTACAGATACATGTGTGATATGTTGAGTGTCCATGTCTTGATTACCCAGAAATGAAAGCAACATAAGTTCTTGAGTCAGAAATTTCGTCCCGGTCAGGTACCGAGACAAGCGCTCTCATATTGAGGAGAACTAAAAGACTAATTGGGAGAAGGTGGGGTCACATAGGATACTCAAAAGTGCATCACTATCCCCTACTCCCAGGATGCATTGGAACTGATAGAAATTCATTACAATTATTTATTAAAGAAATACGTTAACATTTTAATTCACTCTTAACCATCCTAATAAAAACATTACCATGCTCGTGGAATTTTAACAATTTGCTCATGAGTGAAAACAATGACACCTATAATTGTTTGAAAGAAAAATACTTTATTTACATATTTAGAGAACACTAATGCAACAGTAATTTGTTCAGGTAGTGAAACAGATACACTTTCGTAAATATCGAACAAGAACAGTGAAATAAGGTCTTACTTGTAAGCTGACTTGGTCATCACTGCGTCAGTGATTTAGTTTCGGATATGAAAAAAAGGCGACATAAAACGGAAAGCTGGAGTACAATTGCTGTTATTCTTATGAATTGACGCCAATTACCCAAGTGACTGAATTTTCACACCTATAACGAGTCTGTTACATGACGCATTTCATGTCCTTTGACATGTGCATGACTTATAGCTGACACAAGAATAAGCAACCAACTTTTGTAACACTGAAATGGCGATTATATAAATAATGTAAATTATAATGTAACGGCATTGCTAATGATTTCAGTTTATAAATGCAATGCAAATCATCCTAGAATGGAAACTTGATAGAAATGAAAGAGTTTGAGAAAAAATCATTATTTAGGATTGAGGACAATAAAAGAACAGGATACAAGGAGATAGAAGATGACAATTGACATTGCATTTAAATTTTTGAAGATCAAAGTTGATTGAAAAGCAAGAAGCTACAAGAGATTTTACGCAAGTGAAAAGTGCGAGAGAAGAACCAGTTAACATAGAACTTACGGTTACATCTATCCATTTCAACTGATGAGACCTAACTGCCAATCTAGCACTGTGCTTAAATTCATAAATTCTAGGTATCATAGAGAAAAGCTCATCAGAACAATTAACATGAAGTTATTTATAGAAAAGGCACTGAGAAGCCACGATAAGACGGTGGGTAGCGACTGAAGTTGAGATGCCGGGTAAGGACTCATAATATTGTAGACTCTTTTTTGATCTTATCAAGAATCTCTAAATACATAGAAGAAACACCAAGCCAGATGTGTGAGCAATATTCAATGGATGGTGGGATGGTAGAGTTCTAAATATATGAGATAGATTCTGGCGAAAAAAAAAATATTGTCAAGCACGACAAATGTCGGACGACCTACAAGGCCAGTTTTACTCAACAAAGTTAGTGAACTGAAGAAGGATTGAGGATTTGGTGCCGTGTCACCAGGATAAGACCCTAACAAGTCGATCAGGGACACAACCCATGTCATCCAGAAGGGACCTAGCGCAGAAGAGCAGAAGTTAAGACAAGAGGCCTACTAAGAGACTTTTGTCCGAGTAAGCTGAACGATAAAAAAGGTCCCCCAGCAAAGACAACAACAGATAGAAAAATTACGAATAAAATCAGACGAACGGGATAATAGTAAGGTAGATCGAAATTCCATTGCCCTCTCTTCCTTCTCATTGGTTGGTCGTGTATCGCTGAGGGTTCTCTTTGGATTGATTGTGATTTACTTCGTGAAGTAAGTTGGAATGGCGGAAATTCTGTCGATAAAAAAGAGAGGGATGGTAGGAGGTGCGTATCTGGCAAGCTCCTCAACAGGTTAACGTTGAATCCGAATGTTATAGATTCGATGTTGTCTTATTTTGATGGCAGGTCTGATAAGTTTAAGCCCTGGATCCGAGCCTTCAACAAAAAGGCCATAATATATATTATGACCTTATAACGGGTGCAGAAATCATTGTCCTGACGTTTGATTATATCGAGGCTGGCGATTACGACTATGCAATGTACCTGCTGAAAGAAAACAGATTAGCTGCGCAGAGTTGCAATCCGCACTTGGTGGCCGATTTGGTGGCCTGACCAGCCCCACAGAAGCAATGCGAGCATTGACAGGGGTTGAGCAGAAGGAGGTAGAGACTCTGGTAGGATTGTTGTCGAGTAGCGAAAAAATTAGCGGAAGTAGTTTTCTCAGATCCAGATTGTAGATCCGATCTGACTTTCCAGTTCTAGCTGGTGGATTATTTTATCGACACTCTCTGCAATCCGCGGATAAGAAAGGGCGTGTCTAGGAAGCAGGGTGATTTAAGGAGGCGTATGAGAGCAAGTGTATGTTACCTAGACTGGCGTGACTAATCATTAGAGGTGAGTTATGAAGAGAAGAACACACTGCATTTCAGCAGGTGTGCTGCAGGTGTGGAAAGAGGGGACATGTATGATGAAAATATCTTCAAGAACATGAAGATTGGGAAACAGAGAATACTAACAAGCAGAATTGGTCTTTGTTGGATGAAAGGTAGATCCCCACCCCTGGGCGTTACAGATTAGTATGTTTTGTTTGGAATAGAGATAGATATAAGACTAAGGATTGTCCCACTAATCGAGGGGTTCTCCCGGAAAAGGCGGATTGGTGTAAATCCAAGTTTAGTAAGTTTGAGAGATTAGGTTATGAAGACAGACAGTGCATATACATCGGTAGAAGGTTACGCCTACACGTAAAACGGAAACCGCCAACCCAAAGGATAAAAGCTCAAGGTTCACCCAAGAAGAATTTAAACTACCAAGTGCCCACCGCATTGAATATGAAGGAAAGAAGCTTAAGTGAGAGAGGTGATGACTTAGAAAAATGTATATAGAACTAAGGATTGTCCCAGTAATCGAGGGTTGCACCCGAAAAAAGGCGGATTGGTGTAAATCCAAGTGTAGTATGTTTGATAGATTAGGCTATGGTGACAAACAATGCATATATATCGGTAGAAGGTTACTCCTACACCTGAAACGGAAGCCGCCAACCCAAAGAAAAGAAGCTCAAGGTTCACCCAAGAATAATTTAAACTACCAACTGCCACCCCATTGAATATGAAGGAAAGAAGGGTTACCTAGGTGAGAGAGGTGATGGAGAGGAAGAATATGAAAGGATGGGTCATACGATGAAATGAAGGTGGGGTGTTAAAAGTATGGAAGAAATAGACGCCTTAAAAATGTCTGTAGCTTCATCCGTAAATGCCGGACTTGTGATAGAGAAGGACACGTAATGAGAGAATGCAGTTTGACATTTTACTATAGTGTTGAAAAAAAGGGGGGGCCCACTCGAATGAATTGTCGGCCTAACCACAGCTTTGCAACATTCCCGAGAGGAGAAGCTGACAGGAATAATAATAATAATAATAATAATAATAATAATAATAATGTAGATTCGTAACAAAGAAAGACAAGAACTTCACGAGAAATAGACCGCTTCAGAAAGAGAAGATAAAAAGAGCTAAAATCTATGAGGTAATGTCTGAAGGGGCAATGACATGTGACGTTAAGGTTAATAAGAGGAGAATGAAAGCTTTGATTGATACTGGAGCAAGCATATCTATGTTAAATTCAACTCTGTTTAAGCGATTAGGTATAGTCAGGGCCCAACTAAGATCTGCCAACTTAGTAATCTCTCAGGCAAATGGATATGAATTGAAGGTAGATGGGATGATAATGTTAACGGTTCAGATAGGCAGACGTAAAGCACGTCATAGACTTTACATCTCATCTGAATTAGAGAGAGAACTCATCCTAGGTGGATAATGGCTTAAGGGTAGGCATCTCCACTTTTTCGCAGGAAAACAGCATAGCATAACGAAAAAGACCACAAACTTAATAAAACCAAAGTTTTATCGTCCAAATGTTTAAGTTATTATTAAAAGAAAAGACAATTGTATTTTTTGAAATTTTTTAATCATTTTTAGCACGTTCGAAATTTTGGTTCAAAATCTTGTCTTGTTTACGTCAGGGGTGAACGTAATAACTACAATTACTTTCTTTGCGTTATTTTTCCGGTGAAAACATTGATTTGGAAATTCTTGCAAAAATTAATTTAAGAAAATTTTATAGTGCTTTAATTTTTTAAAATTTTTTCATGAAGCATTTTAAAGGGTAGCCAATAAAATATTAGATAATTGCTGAATGTTAATTTGTAAAAATTATTAGGTAGTTAAAAACGGGGAAAATGCGTTCACTTAAACTTATGTCATCCACACTAGGTTATTGATACGTTAATAAAGATCAAAGAAAAACAGAAAAACAGGATCCGTCGCTAAGAAATACTTGTATATCACATTTTATGCTGTAAGTAATGTTTATTTCAAATCAGATTAATTTAACTTTAAATTTGCTAATTTTACTCAAATAACGTGTCACAAATATATTTTTGAAATTTTTTTAAATCGATAATTTTGTTTTGTTTACAAATTTCTTAAAGTTAAGAAAATGGGCGCTTTTAAGAGATTTTTTTAAAAATCAGCCAAAAAGTTGAGATTCCGATGTATATAATTTCTATTTGAAATACACCAGAATATTTTACTGAGTGGAAATAGTAAATTTAATCATTTAGCTTTCAATTAAGGCTAAAATGAAATCTTCAAGAATGCTTTTTGATTTTTAAAAATTCATTTTAAACTTTACGTATCGAAATTTTTTTACCGAATTAGTGAATGTACCTACTTAAGAGGAATAAGGCGGTATTCTTGTTTGATCCTTTCTACGTTAACACTGCGGAGTATATAGCAATGAGATGAGATTCAGTGACCAAGCCGTGGGTGTTATGAGAGAAAGACATAAAGATACCCCTTCGTACGGCAATAGACAGTTTACGAAGTCTAGAGACCTCTAGCGGTGAAGTAGTAAGGTTCTATCAGGTGATCCCTCTGTTGGAGTTTCATTTGGAGGGTGAAGATGTCGCCATGTTAAACATGGTAGTAAACGAGAATAAGAACATTTGCCAGCTTATAATGGTAGCTATATTTTATGCAAAATTTCGTTATGTTAACAAACACTTGTTGCCACTTTTGTAATATTCAACGAATACTTGTCATCACTTTCGTAATGCTTGTCGTAGTAAAGACTTTATAATCGCAGATACAACTAGAGTAACGTCTGTCTATATTTCTGAGATGAGGTATTATGTACAGTATTTCAATACCTGGTTAAGGCAATGGAGAACTTGGAGAGGTGAATTAACAGGAGTTAACTGATAACTGACATCCATTAGACATAGCACGTATACCTAGAAGAATCTACCCCAGCGTGCGAAATAAAGGGTTCAGTTCGACATTCCAACCACCTGAAGAAGGCCGGAGCGTACAATGGCCGAAACGTTGTGATAAATATAGCAGCAAAGATGAGGACAATAGTCCAAATAATGTAAATAGGTTAGTAACGCCGTTGAACAATGTTGGTGTCAGACGACCTCGAACAACATTCGCATTAATAGTACTTGCTCGATAATCCTTCCTCTAAAAGTAACCACCTAATAATAATCCGTGTAGTAATCCGGATTACTATTCAGATTACTACACGGATTATTATCAGTATAGAGATATAGTATAGGGAATAGTATAGAGATATAGTATAGTGTAGAAAGAGCGATCCGTATAGAAGTAGAAAGAGTGATATATTCACCTACGCGGTCGGATGTGGCACAAGGCCAAGTTTATTGCGGAGTATCCGAGCCCGTAGGCCCGGACAAAAATTCCCTGTAGACCCCGTAAAAACGTTGTCGTGGAGCTGTCTACCACCCCAGACGAGACTATACCCTTCGGCACAGTCTCGTCTGCGTTCCTCTCTGCGAGGAGGCAGAGAGTTTGACAAGCACACTTCCGAAGAGTAGAAAGGGTGATAATATTTATTGTACGAATGTACAAATAGGGCACAAGGCCAACAAGGGGGGAACGAGAAAAGGACGGTCTTCTTCTGTCTTATCATTTAAACTTAGCTAGCCGCAAGCACTGACCCGAACATACGAACAATATTCCTTTCACCAAAACAACTCATTCTTACTTACCATTCTTACCTCATCCACCATAATGCCTCAGGAACTCTATGAAATCCTAACTAGTCCCCATATTTACAATTCATTGTCTGTGGGGCGGGGAATACAAATAACAATTTAAAAATCTAAAAGCTCCAATGAGTATTTACAAATGTGTACAAAACTATATACAAGAAACTAAACAAAATTTTATTAGTAATAACCCCCCCCCCCCAGCCTTAACTGTGGCAGTGACTTCAGTTAAATGGACGAAATCAATGCCGGACTTTAAAAAAAATATAAAACATCCATATATCCCATAGGAAGAGTGATGATATTTATTGTACTATATGAACAAATGTGGCACCAGGCCAAAAAGGGGGAATGGGGAAACCCATAGGGAGAGTGATCGTTTAGATGTCACGTGATTTCCCATATATACCTTTGCTTTGCGATCACGTGGTCTACTTATTAGAAATGGAACCACCTGTGTTTGCTCACTGGAGGATCTGTGTTCAAACTCAAGTGTCGGCAGCGCCACTTTATTCCTATATAACACAAAAGTAGAGTTGGCTAAATCAGCAATTTTAAATATTGGGAGTTAAGTCAAGCGTGAGAGAAAAGGTAACAAAAAGAGGAAGGATATTTCGAAGATTAATGGCAGGGTAAAAAAGCACCAGAATATCGAGACGGAATATCCCAGCCATGTAGGGATGTAGTAACAAATCAGATGGGGAGAAGCCAGACGTCAAAATGAAAATCACTCACCTATGAAATTGAGAACCTACAGGTCAGCCATACATAAAAGAGTGCAAGTGGAACAAGCAGTGCGAGAAATGCTGGAAGCGGGGATTGTGGATAGATCGCAATCACCGTGGAATTTCCTGATAGTAGAAGAGAAGGATGGTGGTCATCGATTTTGTGTCGACTTTCGAGCTTTGAAACATGTTCATCTAGCCTTTGGCTTACCTGTTATCTCTCATAGAGGACATTCTGGCATTGTTTGGAAAAGCCACCTGTTTTTCCACGTTTGATCTTAGAGCATGTTATTGGCAGGAAGCTGTGGACGGCAAATAAGGGGAAAAAACGGTGTTTGTTTGTCATGCGGGCCTTTATCAATTTGGGGCCATTTGGTCTGACTGGAGCTCCGAAAATGTTCCAACAATTAATGTCACTAATGTTGGAAGAATTTACAATGACTTATATTGATGACATACTGGTATTTTCCAACGTTCTAACATTTGCAGATTGTGTTTGACCGTTAAAGTTGGGAAACATACCAGTTTCTTAAGGAAAAAAAACAATTATTTGGGTTTCGTCATTAATAAAAACGGAGTAAAACCCGATATAGACATGGTAGATGTGATAAGTGATAATCCAAGAGCCGTGTACAGTGAAGGAAGTTATGGGATTCATTGGATCCACAATAGGATACTTATTCTTAGATCCTCTAGAATAGCCAGGCCCCTGATAAATCTAACGAAAAAATGCCCGATTTAAATGGACCACAGAGTGCCAACGTTCCTTTGACGCACTAAAGCAATTAACATCAGTATCTCTGTTGGCCTATCCAGACTGAAGTAAGCTAATATCCTTATACATTGATGTAAGTGGCATCTGCACTGGGGCATGCTATAGGCAACCTTGTCTCGGATAAGACGGCTTAATGGCAGATGCGATCGAGGAAATTCCGATTTACTTCTTGTCTAACAAGCTACACCCAACCAAGCAGAAATGGCCTATCATTAAGAAGAAAGTCTATGCTATTGCGTATGCCTTACAAAAATTAAATTATTATCTGGATGGGGCAGAGTTTTTGATTCAAAACAGATCACAAACCATTACAGTATCTGATTGAAGCTGATTGGACAAATAAGAAAATCCAACAGTGGACGTTAAGTGGAGTTTTTATAAATGTTGCATAGAGTATTGGTTGATTGGTTGATTTTGTTTAGCGGCATATCATCGTTTATTTTGATTGGCTGATTTTGGTTAGCGGCATATCACCGTTTATTTTGATTGGCTGATTTTAGTTAGCGGTATATCACCGTTTATTTTGATTGGCTGATTTTGGTTAGCGGCATATCATCGATTATTTAATGCTAAAATGTAAATATTTTGAACACAGTTTTATGGCATCAGTTAAATATATTTTAACACAATTGTATGCCTTCAACTACAGATAAAATGTATAGTTGGCCATTTTGCTATAAAAAGTATTATTGTTAATTCTACTATAGATATATATTGTTGGTAATCTTACTATAAATATGTATTTTAGCGTAAATATGTACTGTTGGTAATTTTTATATAAATATCTACTGCTGGTATTTTTACTATTAAAACAATTTTTTATAAATACTTTCATTTTTTTGCGTTTCTTTGTGGTTAACTATTTTCCCATAGCTGGGACCCTAATAGGTGCTGCGACACTGGGTCAGGGTGAACTTGGAAACAGCAACAATTAAGAGGTTGTTCCACGCTTCTTCAAGCTTCCAATATCTCGATCAGAGGCCTTGCTGCCGGATTTAGTTTATCGTCATACCCAGGACTCGCATCGAGTGTTAGGTGGGAAGTAAGATACATGTGAGAATTTATTTTCATGAATCTGGAAGAAGCTAGAACAAGAGTTATTAAAAGTCGAATCAGGTTTACCAGATAAATGTACTCTTAACTCCTATAGACTGAGATAGGCCAGATTAGGGTGATTCCGAAGAAGATGGAAAAGAGGAAGAGGAAGTTACTATGTCAAAAATGTCACTAGTGAAAGAATGTGGGAATGACGAAAAACTAAGATTATGTAAGAAGGCGGTGAAAAGTGAAGGGTTTCAAAAGACGCAACAGCTTCAATTTCAATTAATTTCAAATTATAAGATCACTTGCTTTATTATGTATCAAGCGAAGCCCAAGAATGTGGACCATGTTCGCCAAGTCTATGAATATAGAATACAGCGCAGTACGTAATCTGTTCAATAAAACAACATTAAAGATTAATACTCACGAGTCAGACACTCTACTGAATCTGACTATATCGCCAATACCACCAGCAGCTCTTCCGTAATTCTTCAGTCTTCGATATCAGAGGTTGGCAGTGAATATTCGGGAAAAAACATGACTGCCTTTATACACGTCGCATTGAATATTTTGAGCTTTCTGATTGGTTAACCCTTCTATTGGTGAACTACAAAATGAGTCAGCTCATTTTGGCAGGCTCACTAGTATTAGCTACCCCAAAAATTCCAACAGTTGTATGTGCCTAGGTGTTATGTAGAAGTTTCACAGTGGAGGCTTGTATTTGTAATAAGTCGGTCCTAAAATAGGTTCGATGTACAAAACGTTAGGAACTTGATATAATAGGTAATGACGCAGAGAAATCTAGTGGTGGTCGCTGATACTTTAGTATCCGACTAACGGTCGTCCGGCATCGACTGACTGACTGACCAACTCTCTGAGCGACTGGCGACTGCTACTACTCCTACTTATTATAGGTGGGAGAGTCTATTAACTATAGAATAGGTGTGTTTCACTATAACACTAGGGGGCCTACAGATTCAAATGTTAAAGCAATGTCGTGAGATGATGTGTGCACAGACTGCTTGAGTTTAAGCATGCTGCTAGATTGGTATCTAGGTCCCACCCTTTTACTGTTGAATTAGTTAAATGTAACCACCACTTCTACTCCAACAGTTTCTTTCCTCGCACTTTCCGCTTGTGGAACTCCCGTTTCCTTGCTTCCCTGATAACTACAATCTTCAAATATTTAAATGCAATGTCAATCGCCATCTTCGATCTTCTTGAACACCGTTCATTCTCCCACGTCACATAAAAACTCTCAAGCAACCTGAACAAAATTTACAAAACAGGTCAGGTCCTGTACAGGACAATTTAGTTTGCCGTCTCTGCTATGGGTATTGCATTGACTTCTTACGATATCTAAAATCATAGATCAGAGCCGGGATCATAACCGTTTATCTCGTCGACAGACCTTATGTGTATGTGAACATGATTAGTTATTAGTTTTAATCGACAACGTCTGTTTAGTTTATCCTTTCCTCTGCCCCTCCCCACCACTATATCCAGTCATTTCTCTCACCTTCACTCTCTGTAAGCCCCTGAGTACTAATGGCATTCCCGCCTTGCTTGGGGTGAAATGATAAAAGAAATATGTGGGCGTAGATAAAACCTTTGAACTAATTAGTATAAATTATTATTGGCCAGGCTTGTACAGAGCAGTGATGACCTTTGTGACGAGTTGCGTGACCTGTCAGGCAAAGAACAGAAAGAAAACCGCTGCACCCTTGATGGAGACTGACATACCATCATAACTCTTTCAGAAAATAAGTATGGGTGTGGTGTCAGGGCCTTACACGTATACGCCCAGAGGAAACATATATAGTGAGTTTCGAAGACTAGCTGACAAATTGGGTGGAGGCATTTGCGGTAAATGACGAAAAATGTTCAGGCAGTCGCTACCCTACGAGTGAATGAGATATTCCTTAGATTTGGAGCGCATTTAGAAATGGTAACTGATAATGGACCAGAGAAAGTTAATGAAGTGACATCCCAGGCCGTGAAAAGCTTCAATACATATCACATAACCACCTCACCTTATCATCCGGAAGAGAATGAAAACTGTGGTTTCGTGTCGAGTTAGCCTCTGGCGGCGGCTAGATTCTCTATCAATGATAATAAGTTTCCCCCTTACCATACGATGCTGGGCACGAGATGCCATATTGCCTGTAGATAATCTCTTGAAGCCTAGAATAATATATATAGGTTAAGAATTTTACAAGATATCGAATTAAGCCGCAACATAAGATTTTTTGTGCAAGCTAGAAACAGGATACGCGGGGTAGAAAAGAAGAGTAATTAGAGAAATTAATAAGGAAAGGCAGGAGGTACGGCTAAGTTTAGGAGACCGAGTTCTACAAGGCTCAAGCGAGACAAAGAATGTTAGACAAAAAATGGTGACCCTATTATACACTCTTGTGCAAATTAATTGAAACAAAACGAATAATTCCGTTATTATTTACTTTTTTCGTATTTTTCCAATGAAACATGACCCAATGCACAAGTTAGTACTTCATATGTCCATTCTAAGAATCGTCACTTGCAGAGTGACCATAGATTCTCGATTGGATTTAAATCAGGAGAGTTTCCGGGTCAGTCTATTGTACTTTATGTAAACAGAATGAGATAGATAGATAGACAGATAGATATGAACCGAATGAGATAGATATGAACAGAATGAGATAGATAGATAGATAGATAGATAGATAGATAGATAGATATGAACAGAATGAGATAGATACATACACCCTTGTGCAAATTGAAACAAAATAAATAATTCTGTGATTATTTACTTTGTTGTATTTTTTCAATGAAACATGGTCAATGAAACATAGCCCAGTGCACATGTTCGTACTTAGTATGTCCATTCCACGAATTGTCCCTTGCAGATTGACCACAGATTCTCGATTAGATTTAAATCAGGAAAGTTTCTGGGCCAATCTCTAGTACTTTGATTTGCTCACTGGTAAGGCCTGCCAGTATGTTCGTGCAGCGTTATTATTTTCGTACCCTTCTTCGGAGTAAAGTCCATCGCAGACAATGGCCATAGGACAACTAATCGACAGTCGAGACAATATGTGTCTGGGCGTGATAAAAATCTGATGCAATCACGCATGACGCAATATTTTTCAAGCCTCTCTTTTACTATTTTTCATTTCTCTCTCTCTCTCTCTCTCTCTCTCTCTCTCTCTCTCTCTCTCTCTCTCACTCTTATTTTCTCTCTTTCGACTTCTCAGGATGTTGGTGACCATGGCTCTCCAAGATTTCCTGTTCCGTGTAGCTCTTAATAAATTTTGTATTTTGCCATCTTTCCCATATACTGTTCCGCCATCCATTCACTCTAAGCTCGCCTGGTGAGTTGTGTGTTGCTTTTCTCTGTCTCTCTTACCTTCTATTTCTCCCGTGAGTATCAAATTTTCCAAGCCTACTTTCCTCATTATGCGTCCCCAAATCCTCAACTGTTTCTTCCTAAGTATGTGTCCGTTTTGTTGCCATTGTCTCTGGAACTTCGTCTTTGCTCTTATGGTCCATGATATTCTCAGCATCCTTCTGTAGAACCACATTTCTGTTGCATCAAGTCTCTTCTTTATCTGTGAGGAGATTGTCCAGCATTGACTGCTTTATAGGAGTACTGATACTGCATAACCGTTCAGTATTCTTTTCTTTCTTTCTAATGATATTTTTCTGTTTTCTTAATACTTTGCTTCGCTTTTGGAAGGCATCTTTCACTATCCCATTGCGCCTAAAGTGTTGCACCGGTTTGATTTCAGCATCCTCAATCTGTAATCTGCATGTTGGGCTGTTCCTATCAGTCAATTAATTTTTTGTTTTGTCCTTTCTTCTGGCTTTCTTTCACTTTCCTCTGTAGGAGTTCTTGTAGTTTCCTCTCTATGTCAGAAATCATCACTGTGATGCAGATCATTTATATAGAATTCTTAAAATGCAAAGAAACGTTAAATGTACATTTATAAGTTCCTGCAGCTGCTAAGCGTCCATAAAATTTCGTCGAAAGGCGTCCTGCAATTGTCAAGAGGAAAAATGTTGTTCTCTTCCATGACAACGCAATGCCGAGACTACAGAAAGAAAACAATATAGAAAAAAAATGGAACTCGGTTAGTTTGTTCTATTCCACCCATCATATACCACTGACCTTGCACCAGGCTTACGGTCATACGACTTTGAAACACCGGTCCTTGCAAGATCACAGAAGTTAATCAACGTCGATACTGGTCAGTACCTATATGAGTGACCGCTTGTGAATATCAGCTACTGTTGTAAGCTTGGATGTGCGGGTGGTGTAATGCCTAACAGCTCAGAATTGGAAATCGGATAACCGAGTTTCAATTCCAGTTGGGTTTTTTATATTCACTTACGCGCAAAGGTATGCAAGGTATGGATCCACATCTTCTCCCCAACTATAGGTTAAATAGTAGGACTTGTATCAATTATTAGCTCCAAAAAGGTCTTACAATCTAAAAATATTTTCTGGCTTTAAATAACCTATAAGAGGTTGATAATCCGTAAAAAAAATAAATCAATCAACCAATAACTTTACACCAACTGATTATTACATATTTTTTCGATCGCTGCAAACTTTTGTCGAATGAAAACCAGATTCAGGAGTTCCTTCAAAACTCCTTCACATCTGGGCCTGCGGAATTTTACTACAAAGTTTGCAGAGACCCTTTTCACATTAAAACCTGTGAAATCTTATGCAAATGATATCAAAGGGCCGCTTGATAAGTGACCACAAGTCATTGCAAATCATCATGAATTTATATTGAATAAAATATAATTGTATTTTACTATTTGGAGAATAATCTCCATAAACAAAAACGGAAATTATCATTGATTAATAACTTTACAATAAAAATGTATTAAACGTCAACAAATAAATGCTCGCCTGTGATCAGGAATTAATGTCAGCTTAGAGAAAATCGTTATTATATGTCAATTAGAATGACAATACATTGCCAATGATTTTAATATAAAGTGCTTTGCAAATAACTTTACAATAGAAATTCATTGAATCTCAGGATGAAAGTGCATGTCACTGCTCAGGAATTATGGCAACCTTTAACTGAGAGAATCAGGCTAATGTATGTATAATGTAAATTCATTGCCAATCATTTTAATATAAAAATAAAATCGTCTGAAAATAACCCTTCAATAGAAACACATTGCATATCAGAGAGCACGTGTTTCTCTGTGTTCAGGAATTAAGCAAAGCCTTACAGAGTAAAAGTAATTATTATATTTAAATTATAATGCAAATATATTGCCAATGATTTTTAATAGAAACATTATTCTAAATATTTTTACGGTAGAAATATACATTGAAAAGTCGGAAAGATAATAATGAAGAGACGAAGGTGGGAAGAGAATCGGGCTATATAAACAAGAAAGACAGTTACGAATTGAAAATACGATAATTTTTTTTTTATTTTTTATACTACTCATTTGCCCAGACAGCTAGCAGTTGATCGGAAACTATATTTAGTTTAAATTAATGTCACAGTATACGGGTAAGCGTCACGTGAGTTTAAACAAACGAAGTGAATGCCGGACAATCTCCTCACAGATGAAGAAAATACTTGAAGCAATAGAAATGTAGTTCTACAGAAGGATGCTGAGGATACCAAGGACTGAACATGAGAGCAACGACGAAGTTTTAGACAAAATGAAAAAACAAAAAGGATACTTATGCTAAACTTCAGGAAGAGACAGTTAAAATTCCTTGGGTTTATAATGAGGAAAGACGGCTTGGAAATTCTGATACTTACAGGACTGACTGAAGGCAAGACCGACAGAGGAAAACAACTGCCAAGTGAGCTTGAGTAAATATATGGTGGAACAAGGTTTAGGAGAGATAGTAAAAAGACAAAAGTTGTTAAGAGTTATAAAGAAAAGGAAATTGTGGAGAGCCATGATCGCCTACGCCCTGAAGGGATACGGCACATAGAAGAAGATGGATTAGGAAAGAGTGGTATGACAAAGCAAGAAAAGAAGCTGGAAATGGTCCCGTTATCTGCGCCCTTGTCTATGCGCGTGCACGCGCGCGTGTGTGTGTGTGCGTATGTGTTTGTTTGAGGGTCGAGGGAGAGAAAGGTCGTGGGAGTGGGGATCTCTTAATCATAGGAAAACGAGAGATGACTAAGATGTTGAAAAACGGCGTGGTAGTTTTTTTTTCTTTTTCTTTTTTTTAAACCGTTGTTCTCTCATCAAATGACTCCTCCCCACAACCTCCAAGCTTCTGCTCCTCCCTACTTGATACCCTTGAACAAGGGGAAAAGCGTGGGTCAATCTGGAGAGAAACTAAACTATACTGTGTGCACACCTCGCTCGTTCCCTCTCTCTCTCTCTCTCTCTCTCTCTCTCTCTCTCTCTCTCTCTCTCTCCCTTTATATTTGTGCTTGCGTCGATGGATGCGTGTGTTGGGGTGGAAAGATTATGTTGCGCCAATTTTCAAGCTGCCGAACCTAACAGTCTGCATTGGAATTCCTAGCATTGTTCGAATGTGCACCACCCACAACCACAAGATCACAAGTCGCTTACAACACCTGATGTTCCTCCCTAAACCCAGTGCCTCGTTCCTGCATTGTTCAGATAACATGCTGCTAATTATAAAGAGCTGCGTGTGTGTGCGTGCGTTGCTAAAAGTTTCTCTAGGTAGTTATTAGTGTATGTATATATATATATATATGTGCGTGTGTGTGTGTGTGAAAAGTGTGTTTTATATATATATATATATATATATATATATATATATATATATATAAATGTGTGTGTGTAATATTATTTATATATTATATACTCGATACTTATTGGAAAGCGCTCAATAACAGTGATAGAGCGGACATATCTGGTTGGATTAATGTGAGTGTGACCCTGGGTTTCACGCTTTTGCGATCGTCAGACGATTGCAAAAGCGTGAAACCCAGGATCAGAAATTCACATCAATTCAACCAAATATTTATATATATATATATATATATATATATATATATATATATAAGTGAACATAGAAGTCAACACTCAAAGGCAACAGGCTGTTTTCATGCTAGACGCAATCGTCAGGCCGAGGATTGCGTCTAGCATGAAACAACCTGTTATCTCTGAGTGGCGAATTCAATGTCATTTTTTATTTATATTTACACATGCTCTATCTCTGATAGTGAGCACTTTATCCCATAAATATAGCACACCTTAAAACTATATTTCTTTTATATATATATATATATATATATATATATATATATATATATATATATATATATATATATATATATATATCTGTTCATCTGTTTTGGATAAGACTTGTTTTTTATGTCCATCGTTTTCGTCGAGTTATACTGATTATGTTAATTGTATTGTATTTTTAATGAATATTGTCCTGAAGAAGGTTATTAAACCGAAACGTCAGACGTCGACATTTCATTCATATTAAAACAACATAATCACATTCTAAGGATTTTTGTTTGTTTTTCCAGATATTTTCTTCATATATATATATATATATATATATATATATATATTTATATATTGAACAATAAAAAATATTAAAAAATTAAAATCTTCTGACACACTGGGTTTGCAGATTAATATTCTTTCATTATTATTATTATTTTTATAATATAATATAATAATAATAATAAATATTTATATATATATATATATATATATATATATATATATATATATATATATATATATATATGATAAGCAAATATAAATGGACATAAATCCGACAGAATGAAGAAAACATCTGGAAAAACAAACAAAATCCTTAGAATGTGATTATGTTGTTTTAATATGAATGAAATGTCGACGTCTGACGTTTCGGTTTAATAACCTTCTTCGGGACAATATTCATTAAAAATACAATACAATTAACATAATCAGTATAACTCGACGAAAACGATGGACATAAAAAACAAGTCTTATCCAAAACAGATGAAAGAAAATTTTAAATGATCAGCTTTCCGTTTGAGCGTGGTCACGTTGTCGTCAAATGGGCGACGCTTTCAAAACGTATTCTTAAAATCTTATAAAATTTGATTCCGATGGAAAGCAGTTCGTTGTAGGAATACGCGGAGACTAGTAGATTCAATACAAATTGATTTCAGTACAAATTTTTAACTAAAATCTCCCTCAATTTTCAAGCAATCTAATACAAACTTCACTCAATTGTAGCCAACAATAAGTTGATTGTTTAACAGTCATTTAACTTGATAATTGAGTCCACCCATATAGTGAAAACGCGCGTAAATAGCGAAAAATGTCGATTTTTACTGGCTTCTTTCTTATTTTTCGTTGATCTTTCAATCAATTTTCATCAAAACTTAACAATTGCCTTATAAATGTATCCTCATTTACATCCCTAGTAGCACACTGACAAATTAAATTTCAAAAACTCCAAAATAATTGTGGTCTGAAGTGGTCTGAAGTGGGTCTTCATGTTGCCTATTTTACCCCTTCATGTCCTCAGCTAACTTCGATTGATAAAATACAGACTACTTCTATAATATCAGTAACTGCATTAATTCAAAATGTTTTTAATGAAAGCTCTAAAGTAATTGAAGATAGACTCTGTTAAATCTAAACATGATGATGTTTTTGCTCCATTCTAATTGAACGCTTTTTCTGATCAACCAGCTGGATATAGCTGCTACTATAAAATGTTAACAGACACGACCATAGATACATTTTCAAACTAAATAAGTTCTGGTGTTTTTTCATTGGATCAATATTCAGCAAAATATTAAGTAGCCATTTGTACGCGTTTTGTGAGCAAAAGAGTTAATTGCACTTTTGAAAACGAAAAGTGTGACAGCAGCTGACGGATTGGAGATTTTGATTCCTCTGATGTATGACAAATCCTTGAATCACCGCATTTAAATAACAAGAACAACACAAATCTTATGGAATTATAGCAAAAAAAAAAAAAAAAAAAAAAAAAAACAGATGCCGAAGATGATGACGTACCCACAAAAGAATTTTCATTTGACGAACTTTTATGTTTCAACAGAAAAATAGACGTCGATCTGCATGTTGAACGGGACAGCAAAATGCAGCAAAATTCTTGACGACAGCAAAGAAGAATAGAATGCAGCAAATTACACTTCTCCAAGCGTTTTCAATTGGCAAGCAATTTCTAAGTTTCTGTACGATTTTTATAGCGGCATTTGTTAGCGGCTCGGATTGAAGAATCGGAGACCAGAGTTCGAATTCTAGCCGACCTCGTTACATTCACTTACGTGCAAATACCCTTCGGATAGATAAGAATCCATCTCTTACACTAGCTATAAGTAAATAGCAGGACAGACTGGGTTCTATAGCCTTGGGTGGCAACCAATCAAGAAGGACAACTCTGAATTCAAAACTTCCAACTATGGATTTAAATAACCTCACCAATCCGCAATAAGGCAAACGTGATGAATACGGCTACAGTCCTGAAGACATGGTCAGTCAGGGAGGGGCTCATACAACGTGAGTGAGGAGGTCCTGGATTTTGTTATATGTTACTTTGGGGATTTTCTTTTAATTTAAACAAAGGTGTTTTATTTTATTTTAAATTAAATAGTCTGTTTATTCAAATAAATCCGATTCCTGTTCTGAAAGTGGTAACCACCTGAAGGTTTAGATCACTGCTTGGGAGTGACAGGAAGTAAACAGTGTATAAAGGAGAATACGAAATATTAACCCTTTTAAGAGTATATTTTGAACTAACAGATATTAATTAGAATATTATAGCATATGCGATATTTGAAATAAACATATCTCAAAATGTTTAAGATGATCCAACTGCTTTAATTACAATTACAATTTTCATAATGCTGTTTAAATAATCCTTCTCAGACAAGGAGGAAATTTCATCAGAAATTCTCCGAAGATCATTTCGGGTGAAATGGTCCAAACTTTCGATTTTCTTAAGTCAATATATATATATATATATATATATATATATATATATATATATATATACAGCATGGCCCGGCGTTGCCCCTGCTTGATTAAAAAATCGTACGACTCATACAGCAATCGCTATCACTTGACTTTTTTGCCCTTCTTTGCCTTTAAAGGAGTGCCCTTTTCTATGCTGATGTTGCTACATGCCTTACTTCTTGCCTATCTCACACTGCGAATTTTTTCTAAGCTCTATACAAAACATTAAATTTGTTACGAAAAAAGAACTAAACAAAATGAACACAAAACGATCAGCTTTAAAAAAGGATTCGTACCTGGAAAAACCGAATGAAAAAAGAATGTTAACAACAAATACTTTTTCACACCCAACCCAGTTCTGCGGAATCAGAATCAACGTTGAATTTAAGCAAGCGAATGAGCCAATTGGAGTAAAGTGCCATGCAGATTAAAATTTTTCCCACTTGTGACGAATGCAGCTATCGATTTTTTTTTTGCATGCTAGCATGCTAGTTAACATTCGTGTCAATCAGCTGTTGGCTCTCACGCTGGCCAATAGAATCTTCCTGCCTATTCGTGGCAGCCAGCTATTGGCTCTCACTCTGGCCAGTAGAAAATGGTCGCAAAGTACATGAAAACTGCCGTAGAAGCATGAAAAAATCGATTATTTCCACTATCGATGGGAGTTGGGAAATGCAAAGACGGTCTTGGTCTTCCCGCTAACTTGGAGCATGTGCATGTAAATTTTGGTGCAAATCTGTCGAAAATTGCAGCCGTGCATTCGTTACACACACACACACACACACACACACACACACACAAACACACACACACACACACACACATCCTGCTTTTATATATATATATATATATATATATATATATATATATAAAATGAAGCAGGGGTGGGCAAACTACGGCCTGCGGGCTACATACCAACGCCAAAAGAATTCATGCGGCCCGCCAAATGTTAGTAAATTTGAAAGAGAAATTTACCAAGCAACACCAAATAATTGTTACAAGCAATTTGACGCCTAATTTTAATGAACTGGTAAATGACTGCAGCCAGATACATTATTCTCATTGAGTTGTTGAGATCCTTCTGTTGGTGAGGTCCTTTGTTTTCAAACAAATCTGTTTCATGTGAAGTTACTACTTCAAAATATCAATAAAAATTTCTTTTTTCTTTAAAGTGAATTAATTTGTTTTCAAACAGATCTGTTTAAAGTGAAGTTACTACTTGAAAATCTAATTTTTTTTTCTTTAAATTTAATTATTTATATATTTTAATTGAAGTTTCTATTTTAAAATATTAGTAAGAATTGTTTTTTTTTTATTTCTTTACGCAGAGTTAATAAGTTTTTTAAATAAATGTTTTCTACTTTATGATAATATTAATAAAAATAGTTTTACATAAAACAAGGTTATTTTGTGTTTCAAATGATTTTCATGTAAATCTTAAAAATACTTAATATTTTTTTCTCATCTTAATATCTTTTCTTTAAACTGAGTTACTTTGTCTTTCACATAAATGCTTTACATGTGAATCTTCTGCAGTAAAATATTAATAAAAATTAATTGCCTTTTGTTCTTCAAAAGCCTTTTTTGTGTGTTCTTTAAAAGCCTTTTTTGTGTGCTATATTTATGGGATAAAGAGCTCAATATAAGAGACTAGCAATAGAGCCCGGCGTTGCCCGGGGATGTAACAGTAAGAGATAGATCAAGTATCGACCATCATAAAGACTGAAAAATAAAATTGACAAAGATTATTGTTTAAGGTTGACCGACACGCATGTCTTAATTATTTTTATTTTTTATTTTTTTTACGAATTGTTCAAACCCAAACTCAAACAAAAACATTGTTTTCAATCGTTATGAGTCTATCGATTGAATAGAATTTTATTATAAACAATTGTCTTGTAAATGGAATTATTAAAGCATAAAAATAAAGAAAAAAGTGTGCAAGACAATAAGAAACACTACCTGCCAAAAAAAAAGTGAAGTTTTGTTGAAATCGGTTCAAAAATGTAGGAAATCTGATCCCATATATAAACGAACACACACACACACACACACACAAACAAACAAACAACCTGGGTTTTAAAATAAGTATAACTCGATATAAGTTGTCTCCCTTTCATTCTGGCGACAGAATCGTGTTTTATCGTGTTTTCAAATTGATTTCTGCAAAAACAATTGTGTTTTTCTAATTTTTGGCGCTGTCAGAACCACCGCTAGGTAATTTTACGTAGTCCTGTGAAGTTTTGTTGAAATCGGTTGAAAAATGTAGGAAATCCGATCCAGTATATAAACGTACAGACACACACACACACACACACACACACACACACACACAATCTGCGTTTTATAATAAGTAAGATCTCTAAATGTATAGCAGGAGAACCAGGGCAGATGTGACAATAATATTCAAAGTATGGACAAATAAATAAACATATAAATATGTCAGATAGATTCTGATGAGAAAAACTATCTGGGTCAACGAATTGAACCAACGTTCCTAACCTAGTTATTGATTCAATATAATCTTTAACCCGAGAAGGCGCAATAAGTCACTCTTAATTAGTTCACACCAAGTAAGGCAATAAGGCCACTAAGACGCAAAAAGTTACTGAGTGTGAAAGAACATGAGAAAAGAAAACATTAATAATGAAAGAGAACAATAAAAGAAGAAAAATTAAGAAAACAAAAGATAACGATTAAAATTGCATTTATATTTTTGAAGATCAAATTTGACTGGAAAGCAAGAAGCCTGAAGAGAGTTTCAAAAGCATGGAATTTGCAGTTGCATCTAGCCATTTCTATTGTAAAATGACGAGACCTTGCCGCCAATCAAGTACTGCGCTTAAATTCATAAAGTCTAGCTACATTGCAGATTCTTCTTTGGATTTTATCAAGAATCTCTAAATATAGCGATTTTCCAAGCGTAGCTCGGATGTGGCACAAGGCCGAAAGTAAGGGGCACCCAGTGAGGATCGAACTCACTACCCAGTCGTAATTGTTCTAGCGAGACAAGCTTGCTAACCATTACCTCGAGGTGCCCAAAGAATCTCTAAATATATAGCAGGAGAATATGTGGCAGCAATATTCAAAGCATGGTAGACTTATAAATATGTAAGATAGATTCTGGAGAGAAACATTGCAGATTCCTCTTTGGATATTATCAAGAATCTCTAAATATATAGCAGAAGCACCAGAGCAGATGTGACAGCAACATTCAAAGCATGGACAAATGGTAGACTTATAAACATGTAAGATAGATTCTGAAGAGAAACATTGCAGATTCCTCTTTGAATTTTATCAAGAATCTCTAAATATATAGCAGGCGAACCAAGGCAGATGTGACAGCAATATTCAAAGCATGAACGAATAAATATACATATTAATATGTAAGACAGATTCTTTGTCTAGCTTCGAGCTTTCTAATATTGTCTTCTAACTTTATTTTCATATTCGAAACATAAACAAAGTTATTTCTTAGGAATTAATGGATTTTTATTGAGAAAATATTATTTAGTGGACGTACGTCAATAAAAGTCCATTAATTCTTTTTTTTTTTTTTAGCTTCGTTTTTCATTTGATGAATTAACAACGATGTCAGCTCAAAAGAGTAAAACGACGCCGGTTTACAAAAAATCGTATAAGGATTTACTTTGTTTTCGCTTCGAGTACAAAAATAAAGCTAGGAGATACAGACTTCGAAATGATCAAAAGGAGAGAGATACGCATTTCTTTATTGGGTAACTGAGTCTTGCTTTATCATGTTCGCTTCCCGTGTCCTAATTGGTAGGGCTGCACTTCGGCTAAAGAAGTGGTTTCCCTGATGGAGAAAAGAAATGCAGAAGAATGCGTCTCCCCGATCTCTCATTCCGAACCGCTATCCATTACACCACCCACACATCCTCGTCTGTTAGAAAGCATCTTCCAAGCTCTGATTCAACTGAATCTGTCAGAGAAACTCTATCCGAAATCGTACATATCTAGCAAGAACCCTAATACCGAAAATAATTCAGTCATCATCAAGAGAACAAAAAGGAATAAATGAGTGCTCCAGTCTTTTCCTAGACAAAGTTCTGTACCTGCACAAGTACAGATGTGAAGAGATAGGCACTGATTGCTTAAGCATTCCATACCACATACCATATAAATCTACTAATAAGGACACAGCGTTCTTGCTTTCCCTCCAGATGCGAGGGGCCTGTGCTGATGACAGGTATTCATAATTGGTTTAAGAATGATCTTAAGCCAAAAGATCAACATCCACTACCAAGTTTTCCAAAAAGTATATTGTGTAATAAATAAACACCCTTGGTAACAATTATGAACTATGCAAGACGCCTTAAATAAAGAACTCAAGGGAAGTATGTTGGAGTCAGTCGAGGAGTATTTCTAATGACGTCACGGTGAGTAGCGTAAACGAGACATAATATTATAACTGCTAGGGGCAAGTTATAACAAGGTACAACTCATTTTGAAAACAGAAACTAGGATTGGGAATTGGAATGAAAGCAGTGATGATACATCCGCTGAATCCAGCAATAATTAAGGATGTGGAATTAGTAAATCTCAAACACTTCAAATACTATGATGTATGGTGTTATTACAAATTTTGTATAAGAGATAAGGAAAGTGAAATCTGAATAGGCTGCGCTAGGGCTAGTTTCGTCCAACACTACCAATTGGTACAAAACCAAAAATTTGAGTCATGTTCTTTAAATAGCTTCGTCAGATGGAGACTTTCATACGGATGTCATGCCTGGCACCAAACTCGTTCAGAAATATTCAAACTGTATACAACCACTTTCATGAATCAAAGTCTAAAAATTGCTTCGATCCTGTAGGTTTTAGCCAGGAATCCCGTAGCTAATGAATCCTGTAGGTTTTTAGCCAGCCTCGAACCTCATAGGCTGGTGCTAGAAAGAACTGTACCAAATAAAAGAAACTAGATCACATAAAGAATTTCAACAGCAGCAACAACTAAAATGGATAGCACATGTAACTCAAAGAAAAAATAATGACAGAAGCAAAATGTTGACATTCCACACTACCTCAAACAAAAGGCTAGAAAAGAAACTGCCATCAATACTGGAAAGAGTGATAATAGTTACTGGACTTGAGAAAATCTATTTTCCTGAATAATTAAAAAGAGATTTTATAAATTTCAACGGATAGTTGTATTGATTGTTTATTCCAATCCCAGTAGCCAGAGACTGAACAAAATATAACTAATGTAGCACTGGCTACTCGATTAATGAATGCTGAATATTTCCTTATAAGTAAGCGGTTAATATTACTGTTACCATTAGGGATGAGGAGAACAGATACTACACTTTGATCCCATCCCGATGGCCAGGAAGTGGGGAAAAGAGTAACAAGCGTTACACTGGCATCTCGATCAGTGAATCCCGCGTGATTCCTTATATAAAAATGGCTAATATTATTATAATTAGAGATTAGGAGAACAGAGACTACACTTTGATCCCAGCCCGATGACCAGGGAGTGGGGAAAAGCTCATCTTGCGTAGCACTGGCTTCTCGGTCAATGCATGCTGAATGTTTCCTTGTAACAAAACAGTTGATATTGCCATTAATAAAATGTTAGGGGAAACAGAAGTCCCTATGAATTTGATCCATTATTTAGAGCAGCGCTAAATGTCATGAAACAACATATTTCCAATGAATAATATGGGAACCTACCTGAGATTTTAAGAGCTTATCAATGAAAAGCTAGAGCAGTGGTTGCCAACGGGCCACATCCGGCCTGCGAAGGATTTTTGTCCGGCCCGCCGGCTTAATACCTGAACACTAATTATGTAATTAATTTGTGGAGCAAATTGAAGAAAAAATATAATTTGGAATAAATTGACTTACAATGCGACGAATTTTTAAAATCAAAATATAACTGCAAATCTACTGCTGACGTCTACAAAAATATGTTTTGCCAAACAGAAAATATAAAAGCCTATTGAATAATGTAAAAATGATGGCATCATTATTTGGAAGGACAAATGCTTGTGAATAACTTTTTTTCGAAAATGAAATCTAATAAAAGTCGTTTAAGAACAAGGTTGGATGATGACCACCTGGATGATGTTTTACTCCTGTCATCGTCAAATATTTCACCTGATGTGAAGAAGTTATCGAACTATAAGCAGAAACAAGTGTCTCATTAAAGAATTTGCCATTTCTAACTGGATTTCGTTTGTAGCAAGGAATTTGCATTTTTTGTTGATTGTGTTAATTGTTATCCTGCAGTAAAATAAGGAACCTTGTTTAAATAATATAGCATTAAATTTGTCATTTTTACTTTAAACTTCCAGACCAAAGCAGCCTTCTGGACAAAGCAATCTGAGGTTGAGACAATTTATTATAATACATTTGATATCATGGTCCTCCTCCAAGACAATGTATAGTTTTCTGGCCGGCTCTCTCGAAAAGGTTGCTGACCCCTGAGCTAGAGCGATTCAGCGGCCATTGTTGGTGAAGTAAAAACGAATATACTTATCGTATGGGACCCAACTTGCGGGAAAAGATCAAGGGGTAGATTATGGAGAACCCTCATTAATCAACGCTCAGATGCCACTGAAATAGGAAAGTAAGGACTGGTTACTAATACGGTTGAAAGAAATGATTGGAAAGCAGTGGTCAGAAGTGTTCGTTTGTTCAGATGGGGTACACAAGGAGTTGGGGGGGCGCTCAGCACCTCGGGTTCCACATAAAATTGGGGGGAAAATATCAGTTTGTCTTTTTTCTTTTTGGTCGACAGAGAGAAAAAAAGTCATTTTTTTGAAAGATTATATTTACAAGTGATGAAAATCATTTTCAGATCCAGGAGTAGCCTTCAATATCTCAACCTAAAAGTGATGTTGAGATAAAAGTTATTTTGAAAAAGATATTCTCAAGTGATAAGAAATCATTTTGCGATCCAAACTGTAAGAATGTCATGGTTCTAGAGAAGGCCAAATCGAAAATGTATAACAAATCCTTCCATTCCACGACCACCTATTTTAATAGTATTTACTTTTCTTCATTATCTTATAGATGAAGCCATATCAGTCATTATTATTAATTTTTTTTTACTAGTATCCTATTATAACTGTTCTCGTCCCTCCTTTCGTTAGTTCGCACGACTGTTACGCCCTGCCAGTGCCTCATAAATAATGGACTATTTCGTTTTGATACCGTGGAAAGAGGGGAAGAGACACTACTTAGTTTCAGTGAGGAAAAGAAAGAAAAAAAAGAAGTGTCTAAGGTCTCTTGCCAATACCTTATAAATAATGGATTATTTTGATTGCGTGGAAAAACGAAATACATATCAGAGAGGCTACATGGTTTCAGTGAGAAAATGAATGAAAGAAATAAAGAAAGAAAGAAAGAAAAAAAGAAAGAAAGAAAGAAAGAAAGGAAGGAAGAAAGAAGGGGAGATAGAAGTATTTAACGTCTGTTTCAGTGAAATGAAAAAGCTGTTAATTTTAACTCTTTTCATTTGTACCCACTTCTTAAAATAGCGACCAGCGAAAAACAAAACACATATCAGAGAGGCTATATGGTTTCAGTGAGAAAGAAAGAAAGGGAAGATAGAAGTGTTTAACGGCTATTTCCTTGAAATGGAAAAGGTTTTCAATTTTAATTTTTTTTCATTACTACCCACTTCTTAAAATAACCACCAGCGAAAAACAAAACATATATCAGAGACACTACTTGGTTTAAGAAAGAAAGAAAGAAAGAAAGAAAGAAAGAACGGTAAAAGTGTTTAACGGCTCTTTCAGTAAATTAGGAAAAGTTGTCAATTTCATTTTTTTCATTTGTACCCCCTTATTTCTACGACCAGCATTCATATTTATGATTGTCATTGCAATATTTTGTTAAAGTTGTTAAGCTCAAATATTTAACGATGCGATAGTGGAATATGTACGGATATTTTATTTTCGTAGACCTCGCCATCAGCTTATTTGATCATTCATTCAAAAATTAAGATTCACCACTAAATTCAAATGGGAAATTTTCACAGTTCTTCCTGATTCATTTTAATCTGACTTCATCGTATATAAAACGTCAGCCATTTTTTATTAATATCTGACAAGTATTACTTTCATCTTCATTCTTTTATTTGACGAAGCATTATCAACCATTATTCATTTTGGCTAGTATTGACCGTTATTAATTTTGAGTACTATGAGCCATTATTACTAGTATTGACCATTATTGTCTGTCTATATTTATGAGGTATTATGATTTCTTGCATTATTTACATTTGAGGACACATGGCCCAGTAGATAAAGGTGTTGGTTAAATTCAGTGACTAGACCCAAAGGTTTGTGAGTTCAATGCCAGGCCACAGCAGTGGTTAACTAAAACTTGGAGAGTTGAGAAAGGGAAATAACTGAGACATTCGGAAGATGGCACGTGGAACTAGAACAACCTAAAGGGTTCGGTTCAAAATTTCAATCACCTGAAGAAGGCCGGAGCGCACAACGGCCGAAACGTTGTGAAAATGGCAATGAAGATGAGGATAACAGTCGGAATAATGCAAGTGGCCATTACTGATTTTGACTAGTATTCATCTAAATTTTAGTTGCTTTTTCATAATAATTTTATATTTTATTAATGAGATAACGATATATATATTTATATATCAAGAACATTATTAGAGAAATTGTATGACAAAGTGGAAAAAATTTACTTGAGACGTCCGGGACTTCATCGGACTAAATTTGTTATGTTGATAGGACTACATATGCACACCGCAGAGTGATGCTGGGAATTTTAGAATTTTTTTTTTTTTTAGATTATGAGCCAAATTCATTTAGAGTCTTTTCATTTTTCTTTTCAACGGTTTTATAAGTAGCTATTCCACACCGTAATATTAGAAGATCAGCCACGAATAGCAAAATGTTATAAGAGTCAGGGCGCAAATTTACTGTAGATGAAGCCACTCTTTAGACTTTTATGTCGTGGTGAATTATTTTCTCCTTTGACCAGAGTAGCATTTTTTATGTCAAAATTGTAGTCACTCTCGTTACGGTGGGCAACGCATTTGATGTATATTTCATTAAATAAAGCATTGTCAAACATTATTATCAAGTTTGACTAGTATTACTTTCATCATCAGTCAATTAATGGCTTAAATAAGAATGTGATAAAAAATAGCTACAAACTCTGCATGATCCTTCAGCATTGTAAGGAAAGACTTAATTATTACTAGAGTGACTTTGTCATCAATATTTAAGTTCTTGAACAGGCGAAGATTACCAGCATTGAGACCATACTTCTGAAGTCTGAGGAAATGACCAGCATTGAGGCCATGCTTCTGAATTCTGAAGAAATGACCAGCATTGAGGCCATGCTTCTGAATCCAGCCAAACTTAAATTTTATTGTACAGCATGCTCTCCACTAGCTATCGCGGCAAAAATTCACCAAAAAGCGCTTCAGAGATTGCCTGAAAAAATCCTTTGGTACCTGTTACCTCAACCATTGCCAATGGTCAAACTTAGCTGAGAACCGTGACGCCTGACATCTCCCCACCAACCATGATGTCTTCTTCTTTGAAAATACTTGCGGTGCCGCCCTCAGGGACACGAGGCAGAGGAGGAAGTACTGCAACGCCATGCCATCGTGACCAGGTCGGACTGTCAGCTGCAACTACTGCGACTGTATATGCCTGTCCCGCATTGGGCTTATCAATCACAAACATACCTGCAAACGACATATACAGATTCCCTCTAGATGTTCGTTTTGCGAAGCCAAGCCATGATGGCTTTCATCATCAGTTTTTATTAGATGAAACATTATTAACCATTATTATTGTGACGTCGTCCCCCGGTCGCAGCGCCGACTGTGACGTTCTATCCTGATCTACCACGGCGCCAGTTGTGACGTCCCCAAACAGCACCAATTGTGACGGCCTCGCCGCGGCGCCAGCTGTTCGCTCCTCGCTGCTCCGTTCGGGTGTCGCTGCTCCAAACGTAACGTCCGCCTGTCGCGTCAGTCATGTTGTCTCGTCCTGTGACGACCAACTGGCTTGGTATCGGTCGCGGCACCCAAATGTGACGTTCTAACCTTTTGGTGATTCAGGTGGGAATCTGGTTAGATTTGATATCAGCCTCGTCGTTCCCACCTCGCTTCCAACACCTGGTTACCAAGGTAACTGCATTGATCTCCAGTCCGCCTACCCACGTTGTGAATTGATCTTAGGCAGACGAGATCAAACAGTGGTTGGGGCCGTAATGCAAACTGAGTTCAACGGGGGTGATACTACACAAATATGCATAAAAAGAAAATAAAATGAAAACTCAAAAAGTTCAAAGTATCAAAGAAAAAAAGGTAACAAACTTTATGTCTAGTTGTTCGATACATGGGACTGCATATATCTTCCGAGCCGTTCTGTGGATTGTGACACGTCGTTTTCCGTTAGGCAAGTTTTTAACGCTTCAAGTTGTCTGCTCTCTAAGAAATTGGCGTTTCGGTGTGTCTTTGGACGAAAGTCGAAAAAACTTATTTCGGTGGTCTGGTTCTAAGTCGCTCTTCAAAATAATTGTTCTTGGGTTGAAGAGGAGTCCGGAATTTTGCGTGAATCTTGGTCAGCTATCTGCGAGGCGGCTTCAACTCTGAAACTCAACTCTCCGCTGGAGCCCAAAAACTCTCTGATTTCTGCCTGTTGGGGCCTTTTTTATTGACGCCGACCAAAACCGGTGTGGGTCTGTCGGCGTCGGGGGTTCCTCGATAATTCTAAATACATATCCACCTCTTTTATTTCTGGTTAGGGATTTTCCACTCTTTTCCATTTTTGGGAACCTTTCCTCACTCCCACTTTCTCACCATACTTCTGAGGGGCGTGAACTGCCCTCCCCACTTCCTCGCAGCAGCTTCTCATACTTATACTCAGGATGAGGCATCGACAGCCTTCTTCGTGCGTCATGTGATTACCACTCGGCCAATGAGGTCTTAGTCGGGTATCTTTCCTCCTCCTTCGTGCGTCACGTGATCACCACTTGACCAATGATGTTTTAGTCGGGCGTGAACGAATCCGCGGCTTCGTTTCGGGAAAAAAAAATATCTTGCTTAACTAAAAAAAATGATCTCTTCTCTTTCCCTTTTCTTCTGCTTTAATCGCCGTTATCACTTCTCCAGCCGCAAACGGACAATATGACAACTCTTGTTCCACACGTGGTTTTTGTCAGGTATTTTATCGCTAATTATCAAAATGGGTGGTCTTCTTAACACGGCCTCTAAAAAAGAAATATCTCTAAAATTTCAGTCAGTCTGTCGCCTCCAAGGAAGGAGAAAAAACACTTCTGGGTCCCCATTCATTTTCCTTCGGTACATATTTCTGATAACATAATTTTATTATCGCAGGCCAAAGTTGTTTCGTCGAAAAAAATTCGGTCAGCGGACACGGCTTGTGTGGTTTTTAATTTTTCATATCTACCCAAAGTCCTGTAGTTACACCTGTGTTTTGTCAATTATCAAAATTAACGTTTTCAATTGAATTTTTCGTTGGCCAGTCGCCCAGCCGTTTGTCTAGATAACACAGCCGTTATCAAAACACATCTGTTTCTTTCTTTCTGTCCCTTTCTTCTTACCCAGAATTTCCCTGTCATTGTAATGACACCCTTTCGCCATTGTTACTTATCAATATATTCATTGTCTCTTAGCCGTGTGTGTGTTCTGCTGATAACCCACGATTCGTCTCGCCTTTCTTTCTGCCTTCTTTTCTTTCTTTTCCTTTCTCTGCCTCGTAAATGGTGCCACATTATTAATTTTAAGTAGTATTTCTGTTCACGTTAATTTTTGACCAGATTTCCTTTAAGTAAAAAGTATTTGCGTTCGAATCTCTCTGAGAGCTTATCCTTTCTTTTTGAACGGTGATGCTTATTCGCTACTATCGATTGAGGCCTTCAGTAAGAATGTGATAAAAATAGCTTCAAGCATTAAGTAAGGAAACGCTTTATTATGTTTTTTTCTAACACTGAAGCCTGACCTCTCACGTTGGTAAAAAGTACAGCACTGCATTTAGCAGGACATTAAGTGAGCTTAGTCAGGGGTAAGCTCACAACAGTGGGATAGCTCTTAAAGATCGATCTCAAGGCACTCGTGATTGATTTGTCAAAGCCGACACTTTGATATCTTGAAAATATATTTCAATTGAGCACCGTTGAGTGGTAAGCTAATTCTATAAACAACAGCCACCTGCGCTAATGCAAAGCTCTTCAGTAAAATGAATGGAGCATTTGGCTGATTGGCATTTGTTTACATTCGTAAAAACAATACGCTAGATTTGGCTGTTTCACTCTGCCGAATGAAGATTAGCTCAGTGGTAGAAGCTCTGACACTTACACCAAATCAGCTGTGTTTTGATCTAGCCTTGCGGCTATTCGGATGTCTAAAGAGTATTGTCTGCAAATGACATATATATATATATATATATATATATATATATATATATATATATATATATATATATATATATATAGAAAGAAAGAAAAAAGAAAGAAAGAGTAAAACAGATTAATAATCCACAGTTATTTAGCATTTTTTTTTTTTTAAGAAAGTGCTCGATACAGAGTAGAGCATAATATTATTTAAAAATATGTTTTCATCGCATCACAGACATTACCATGTTTCTGAACTAAAAATTAAAATTAAAATTCTTGTTCCATGATTTACTTATTTAAGTAAAGTAGTATTATATTTAAAAGGTTGGAGGGACAATGGGATTTCAAAATTTTAAATGGGTTTTGTCTATTTGAGCGAATGAAGGAAGAGGTCTAATCTAAGATGGAAAAGTGAAAAATGTAGGTTAAAGGTTTAGTGTGGGTATGTGTTTCTGATTGCCGATAAAGGCTTTTCTGTACGAGACGGGTCATCCTGTCTACCTTTTTTAGAACTTATATAAGGTACGTTAAAATACATTTAGTTTTTTGTATTCACCCCCATTCAACCAAATGCTTACCAGCAAGTTAGGGCAAAAATTTCTTGCTTTGATTGAAAAACATTTTCCGAGAAATAACAATAATAATAATAATAATAATATATATATATATATATATATATATATATATTATCATTATTATAATTATTATTATTATATATTGTTATTAACCAGAATTAACCAGAACCATTTTAATAATAAATTTCTGGATTTTTTATTAATTGTTTTGTCTTCATTGTTATTCTAAGTAACAATATAGTGACTTTATTGCCACCCTGTATATATATATATATATATATATATATATATATATATATATATATATTCTCGACTCTCCTGTCGAATTCGACGTATGAGGGTCAAGCAGATCATTTCCCAGGAAACCGACAGCCTGACAACAGCACATGAGATTTGATTATAGTGGTGAAGGTTTCGTGCAGGACCAGCCACACTTTTTGAAGAGACGAATACAGAGACCTGGTGCACTAAGTGCCACAAGGTCCCCAAACGACCCTCCGCAGGTTTTGAATTCAGAGTTGTATATATATATATATATATATATATATATATAGGTAACTGTATAGTGACTTTATTGCCACCCTATATATATATATATATATATATATATATATATATATATATATTGATCAATTAATAACAATACAATTATCTGATAAACAACAGTAAATGAATTACCGATAATCTTTGAACTGCAAGCACTTGGAAAAAATTTGGACAATTTTTATATAATTTATTTCCTGAAAAAAATATATATGCGAACACATGAAGGATTCCATAAAAGCTCAACCACCACAATTTGTCAGACATTTTCAGTGAAACTTGCATAAAAGTGGGATTGCTGCCCAAATACACAATATATGTAAAACGAACAGTAAAATATGTTGAATTTACAAAAATATGTATACATATACACAGACAATTTACCCCCCTGAAGATGGTCTCAGATGAGGTTGAAAGTACTTTGGAAAATAAAAATTATTTGAAAGAACATTTTGGTATTTTTCTTAATCAACTTTCTACGGCTACAAAGAGATTAATTCATGGACTCGAAAGGATTATAACAAAAATTCATTTAGATCCCCATTTGAGAATCTGTAGTCAGATCTGGAATTTCAGAAATTATAGCAGTTTTGGTTTTTTGATTATCAAGGCATAAACAAAAGAAATCAATTCCTTTCGTAACTGTCACTGAACGTTTTGTCTGAAGATGTCAGAATTTCGAAACATCAAAGGCTGTTTATATAGCATTTTACTTTGATAATTACACCGTGGAGGTGTAGGTGAACCAAAGGTTAACAATACGAAAAATGGAATCGCTGAGCCGTGTTCAAACTCCAACAGAGACACTGTGTGCTTACTTTACACTGCATCACATGGTGACCATGAGATTAGTCTTTTGACTGTTTTGTTTTACGGTATATCAGCACCTCAATGGGTTATTTAATGCCGATAAGAATTTTATTGCTGGTTATATTTTTTATTTATCACTCTTGGTCTCTTGATGTCTGTCTCTCTTGTTCCCTTCATATCTATCTATCTATCTATCTATCTATCTATCTATCTATTTCAGTATATATTGGTTTGGTTTGTTTTGTTTTACGGCATATCAACCTCAATGGGTTATTTAATGCCGACAAAAATTTTATTGCTGATAATATATTTTTTTCAAAAATGAATTGCTGGTAATATTTTTCTAAAAATGTAATGGTAATTTTTTTTTTAATGTATTGCAGGTAATAATTTTCTTTTTTTAAAATTTACTGCTGGTAATAATTTTTCAAAAAAATTATTACTGGTATTAAATCCTATTTTTATACTTTCGTAGTGTTTTGACCACTTTTTGGGGAGTTAACAATTAACCCATAGCTGGGACCCTAACAGGTGCTACCACCCCGGGTCAGGGTGGACCTGGGAACACCAGCAATTAAGAGGTGGTTCCACGCTCCTCAAAACCTCCTAATCAAAGGCCTTGCTGTCGGATGTAGTTTATCGTCTTACGCAAGACGGTAGACTTCGATAGAGAAAATGATCAAATGCTAGAGTAGGCTAAGCTAGCGATAGTTTCACGCAACACCGCAAGATGCTACCAAACCAAATGGAGACTTCCATAAGGTGATTTTTTAAGTGTTGTTTAAATGTGTCACACCCAGTGAGGATCGAACTCACTACTCAGTCGTAATTGTTATAAAGATACAAGCTTGCTAACCATTCCACCACGTCGAGGTGCTCAGGTTGAGACTTGTATATGCATGGCGCTAGACCCGTTCAGAAATATCTAAACTATCAGTTGCATAGAACCGCCTTCTGAGACCAGTGGTTAAAAACGACTTTGAACGAGTGAAGTCTGTAGGTCTCGTGGACTGGCGCTACATAATCACAGACAAAGAACTGTACTAAATAAGAGGAACCACGTCGCTCGAGGACTTTCAGCAGTAGCAGCAACAAACAACGTATAGCGCGTGTATCTCGAAGAGAAAATATTGATGTTCCATATTACTTGAAACAAAAAGGCAGGAAGGAAACCCCCCATCACTACTGGAAAGAGCGATAACAGCTACTGGACTTGAGGAACCTATTTTTGCGAAAACATTTTTAAAAGAAAGATTTTATAAATTTCAATCCAATCGACAGTAGTACTGCTTTCATTTTTCAGTTTTTATTTTTTAATAAAACTTTCTAAACAGTCAAAGAACGATCAATAAAAACAAATATAGAATTTCCATATTTTTCCACCATTGGACAGACATACCAAACAACACGGCTATTTAAGAAGGATGCTGGATTGCAAAAAACAGTCGTTTTTAAATAAACAAGTTAAATCATATATAAGAACATTGAAAATGTAAAAGTGATCTTGGGCTTAAGGCGATATCTCGTTCGACCACCAAAGTTAAGCAACTTTGAGCCTGGTTAGTACCTAGATGAGAATATCTGTAAGATTGGACGTGCGGGTGTAATCGATAACAGCTCGGAATCAGAAATTAGACAACCGAGTTCGGATTCCAGTCGGGTTCGTTATAGTGACTTACGTGCAAATATCCTTGGGAAAGCTATGAATCCACCTCTTCTCCTCTCAACTATGGGTTAAATAGTAGAACTTGTAACAGAAGATCATTATGTTCTCTAAATACTTTCTATAACCCCAAAAATGTTTCGGCTTCAAATAGCCTTAAAAAGGTTGATAAGCCGTAAAAAACAAGGAATTAAAATAGTTTTGTAGAATTATAACAAATTTTTGTGGTGTAAACTACTCTTCTTTAATTGTTTTTCTTATTTGAAGAAAAAAGAAGAAAACAGGTTAACGCTGAAGAAGAAAGAAAGAAAGAAAGAAAGAAAGAAACATCAAGGAGAAAATTACAGAACGAAAGAAAGAAGGAAAAATAACTAAAATTTAGTAACGCTGAAGAAAGAAAGAAAGAAAGAAAGAAACAAACAAACAAACAAACATCAAGGAGAAAGTTAGAAAAGGAAAAGAAAAATAATATCTGTAAAGAAGAAGGAAAAATGAAAAAAAAGTGAAAAAATTAACACTGAAGAAAGAAAGACACACACACACACACACATATATATATATATATATATATATATATATATATATATATATATATATATATATATATAAGTAACGAAAATCTTGGTAATCCGTATGGATAATCCCAAGGAGCATGAAATCCTGAGAGCTCAATGTTAATTTTAATTTCATTTTCGTTTCACCTTTTGAAAGTGATGTCTGAAGATCCAGGGAAAAAAAAAAGTCTCTGGTGAAATAAATTATTACCATGGAGCCTTAAAGTGGTCTGTTTTTCTTTAAATTAAATTATATATATATATATATATATATATATATATATATATATATATATAGAGAGAGAGAGAGAGAGAGAGAGAGAGAGAGAGATAGAAACATCAAGGAGAAGATTGAGTAGAGAACGAAAATAGGAAAATAATTTGTTTAAGGAAAAAATAAATAAATAAATAAAGAAAGAAAGAAAGAAAGAAAGAAAGAAAGAAAGAAAGAAAGAAAGAAAGAAAAAAGAAAAAGTAAAATTAAAGACAAAAACGAAAAACAAAAAATCCGAAATGCCTCGTGTGAATCTGTAAATAATAATTTAAAAGAAAGTCGATGAAATGCTAGGCAAACAAGGGAAGAGAAGCTAAAAATACGGAAGAAACTGGGATATATAAAGAAAAATGAGGGATTGGTTGGATAAAAAACTGAAAGGGGGGGGGAATACTTAACAATATTTCGGTTGAAGGAGAAAAGAGAGAAGTCAATTAGACTAACGGTCCGACAGATGGGAGACTAACGGTCTATTGATATGCAGCGGGTTGATAAGGAGACACAACGATAGACTGACTGACAACGTTGTCGGATGGTGAGGGAGGATTTAACGCAGACTGACAAGATGGAGGTGGAGTTAAACAAAGGGAAACGGAGAGACAGACTGACCAGGATTGCTGGTTAAAAAAAAAAAACGAAAAAAAAAAGACATTAAAAAATATCGACACACAGACAAACGATTTAGGAAGAAGTTACGCAGAAAGTTGATATGACCTTGGCACAGACAGACAGATAAAAGAGCAAAAAAATATCGAAGAACAAAGAAACAAAATCGTAGATAGGATGAAATGTCTGCTCTATGTCCGAAAGGCTGACCAAAACGCAATCTCGAAAAAGTATGTTTGTATTGTTAAGACAGTTTACTGCGATGTGTGACGTGTCCCCTCAGGGCGTAGGCCGTGATGGCTCTCCACAATTTTCCTGTTCTTCGTAGCTCTTAATAAATTTTATCTTTTTGTTATTTCTCATAAACCTTGTTCCGTCATCACTAAATAGGATATTGGTTGTTTCCCTTTGCCCCTCTTGCCTTCAATCTGTCCTGTGAGTATCAGATTTTCCAAGTCCTCTTTCCTCATTATGTTCCCTAGAAATTTCAACTCTCTCTTCCTGATAGGTATAAGTTTCCTTTTGTTTCCATTATTTCTAAAACTTCGTCAATGTTCGGTCTATGGTATCCTCAGCATCCTTCAGTAGAACCACATTTCTGTTGCTTCAAGTCTCTTCTTCATCTGTGAGAAGATTTTACAACATCCATTGCTATATAGGAAGAGTGATATAACGTAACGATTCAGTAGTCTTTCCTTTGTTACTAACGATTTTTTTCCTGTCTCTTAATACTCTGCTTAGCTTTTGGAATGCATCTTTGGCCATTGCAATGCATCTTCGGATCTAAGTCTTGTACTTTTCGTTCTCTGTTAAAAACACTTCCCAGATATTTAAATTTCTGTACTTGTGTGATTTTCTTTTGCTAACAACCATGTATCCTGTCTTTTCACAGTTAATGTTTACTCCTTTCTTCTCGTTTTCATTCATTACCTCCTCTAGGAATTTTCGCAGTTTTCTTTTCATGTCTGCTATCAACACTGTGCCATCTGCATATGTTGTGTTATTAAGATTATGGTTGCCAAAAGCTGAATTCTGGTAGGATCTCTAATTCTCTCAGAATCGCCTCATTGTATAGGTTGAATAAGTCCGGTGAGAAGACGCATCCTTGTCTTACATCTCTTTCTATATCCGAAAGGCAAACTAAATGCGATGTCTTCGTATTGTTAGGATAGTTTCAAAAAACAATTGACAGACAGACAAGAGGGAAAAATGTAAAAATGATTTAAAACAAACGAGAAAAAATCGATTTGTGCTAAAAATAAATTTAACAGATAGACAAAACCTACACTAAAGAGCATTTTCAGATCAATAGTTAAAAAGAGCTCCGAGCGAATGAATCCTGTAGCTCTTAGCGAGGACCATCCTTCTTCGAACATCATCGTCGGGCGCTACACAATCCCAAACAAAGAACTGTATCAAATAACAGAAACCACATCACTTGAGGATTTTCAACTGCGGCAACAGCTAAAATGGAGAGTCCAGTTAACTCGAAAAGAAAATAATGACATAATGAAGATGTTGGCCTTCCACACTACTTCAAACAAAAGGTGAGAAAGGAAAATGCCATCAATACTGGAAAGAGCAATAACAGTTACTGGTTTTGAGAAAGCTATTTTTCCTGAAAAACAGTTTTAATATATTATAAATTTCAAACGACAGTAGCACTGTTTTCCTTATAAGGAAACGGCTAATTTTACCATTACAAGTATTATAATTACCAAGAGAAAAAGCGTCCTGGGTAAGACGATAAACTACATCCGTGTCCTTGGTAAGACGATAAACTACATCCGTGTCCTGGATAAGACGATAAACCACATCCCGCAGCAAGGAGGTTCTGAGGAACGTGTAAGCACCTCTTAATTGCTGGTGTTCCCAGGTTTACCCTGACCCGGGGTGGTAGCACCTGTTAGGGGTGCCAGCTATGGGCAAATATTTAACCCCAAAACTGGGGTCAAAACGCCATGAAAGTATAAAAATAGGTTTTAATACCATCAATACATTTTTGTAAAAAATTATTACTAACAATGAATTTTTGAAGACAATAATTATTACCAGTAATACATTTTTGTGAAAAAATATTACCAACAATAAAAATCTTCTCAGCATTAAATAACCCATTGAGGTGTTGATATGCCGTAAAATAAACCAAACCAAATCCAACAATTACCAAGAGAGAAAAAAAATATTGTGCGAAATTTTAACAGGCAGAGAAAGTTGTTACATTTTCAAGACGAGCGGTAATAAATATCAATGGTCAAATGTTGTTTCGATAATTTATGTGACACTGTCATTTTGAGTTCAATCCCTGGGAAGTGAAGATTTAGACTAAGTGGAAACAAGGCGAGCAATAACTGAGCAATAAAAGAACGAGATATCCCGAGACATGGACGGTGGGACGAGAACAATCTACTTCTCACGTAGACTGAATAATGCATGGGTTCTCATCCAGAGAGGAATTCCCTCAGGGGAAATTTCAGGATGAAGGAACAAATCTTTTACGTTTTTGTTTTTATCTATTTATAGAATTTTGTTTATTGAATTACAATCCCCTGGCATTATACTGAACTTTTTGTTTACTGAAATATGCTTCAATTTATTTATTTAATTAGTTATGAATTAAAGCAAACTATTGTACAGCTTAAAAATCCATCAACATTTTCTATTGCTATTAAGTTTGTAAAACCTTTCTATAAAAATAATCCATATAAATGTATATGTACTAATATGGAAAAGAATGAAGATTTTCAATAATACAGGGATATCTCTATTAGTGTGGCTAATCTGTTGATTAAAAGATAAACACTAATCGAAAACGCGTTAATCGAATATAATAACTTACAAGAAAGAATATAATGATGTATTTAAATTTTAGTTTCATTCATGATTAATTTCTAATTTACGTACTTTTTTAATTAAAATATAGGTGCATATAAGAAGATACAATAAAAATGCTATGAATTAAAGTTTATTAATCTGAGTTTTTGTAAAAAAAAAAAATATTTAGAGTGCTTTTCTGTATCGTATTCTGTTCTTCATATAATTGGCAGTACTGAAAAATTGCCAACATCTTTTATATTTCGATATTTTTTTTAATAAATGTAAATTTCTGTATCTAATTAAATATTACATTTTTTTTTAAATCAGAAATTTCCTTTTATGACCTTCAAATCAAAAACATCAAAAAAAAAAAATCGAAACATCCAAAACATTTGATGGAGACAAATATTCAAATATGTATTTTTATTATCCGCTTATATTATAAAATGTACTTAAGCGTCCATTTTTTAACACTATTCTAATTACATAGAAAACGTAATACTTGACAAAATAATTACCCATTTTCCACTTGTAAATTTGAGAATTTTTTGAATCAATCAGTAATATATATATATATTTATTAAAGACATTTTTATTTACGTTTAACGTTGTTATTTTATAGATACAAGTATTTAAGCAAATGCTCTGTTTAAGATAAACAGTATTAAATAACATTTACCGGCCTGAATGTCCGAGAAATTTTCATAGAAAATATTCGTTTATAGACAGGATTCGAACCTGCATCCTATACGGAACTGTCATATACGCTGACATGCCTTAACAACTCGGCCACCATGAACCTTATGGTAGACAAGGTCGAATTTACTGTTATAAACTACAATCTTCCATGAATCTCGTACATTCATAACTGCTCTGGCGTATCGAATGTAAACAAATGACATCATATGTTAAGAAATGGACAAGGTCCGACAATTTATTTATTAAAGACATTTTTATTTATGTTTAACGTTGTTATTTTAAGGTTCATGTTGGCCGAGTGGTTAAGGCATGTCAGCGTATATGACAGTTCCGTATAGGATGCAGGTTCGAATCCTGTCTATGAACGAATATTTTCTATGAAAATTTCTCGGACATTCAGGCCGGTAAATGTTATTTAATACTGTTTATCTTAAACAGAGCATTTGCTTAAATACTTGTATCTATAAAATAACAACGTTAAACATAAATAAAAATGTCTTTAATAAATAAATTGTCGGACCTTGTCCATTTCTTAACATATATATATATATATAAATATAAATTCAATTACTATGGTTAAACTGACGAATGTTTTAAGAATGTGATTCTGTAGCGCCAGTCCACGAGATTTGGAGTATGTGGTCTTCGCCAAGACATACAGACTTCACTCGCTCAAAGTCGTTTTTAACAATTCATCTCAGAAAGTAGTTCTATACAACTGACGGCTTAGATATTTCTGAACGGGTCTAATGCCATGCTTATACAAATATCAATCTAGGCAACTTATAAAATCTTTCTTTTAAAAATGTTTTCACGAAAATAGGTTCCTCAAGTCCAGTAGCTGTTATCGCTCTTTCCAGTAGTGATCGAGGTTTCCTTCCTGGCTTTTTGTTTCAAGTAATGTGGAACATCAATAATTTTCTCTTCGAGTTACACGCGCTATACATTGTTTGTTGTTGCTACTGTTGAAAGTCCTCAAGCGACGTGGTTCCTCTTATTTTGTACAGTTCTTTGTCTGTGATTATGTAGCGCCAGTCCACGAGACCTACAGACTTCACTCGTTCAAAGTCGTTTTTAACCACTGGTCTCAGAAGGCGGTTCTATGCAAATGACGGTTTAGATATTTCTGAACGGGTCTAGCGCCATGCTTATACAAGTCTCAACCTGGGCACCTCGACGTGGTGGAATGGTTAGCAAGATTGTTTCGATAGAACGATTACGACTGAGTAGTGAGTTCGATCCTCACTGGGTGCCTTATACTTTTGGACTTGTGCCACATTTAAACTACACTTAAAAAATCACCTTATGCAAGTCTCCATTTAGTTTAGTAGCATCTTGCGGTGTTGGGTGAAACTATCTCTAGAGTAGCCTATTCTAGAATTTGATGATTTGCTGTATCGAAAGTCTAATCGAGTATTATGTAGGCACTAATCGAATTTTGGTATATAGAAAATATTAGCGTACTAATCGAAAACGCATTAATCGAGGGATTCCTGTATATGAATGTCATTCCAATACTCTTTGAGAGTCAGACAATGTTGGAAAGGATGGGAATGGCATTCTGGCATACGGCTAAAAGGGTACATCGGGTAAAAAAAGGATCACTACAATAATAGGTTCAGTTCGAAATTCTCTAAAGGTTACCTGAATCGAGCAAATCTTAAAGAAGGCCGAAAAGCACAGCGACCAAATTGTAGGCCATAATAACAATAAAAATAATTCAAATAAATATCACGATTTTACACTTCTCACGCGGGTTTTTAAAAGAAGCCGATTTAATTTGGACCCCTAATTCTTCTTTATATACCGTGACCCCTAAGGTCGTAGAGGATCATGGCTCTTCACAATTTCCTTTCCTTTGTAACTCTTATTAAATTTAGGTTTTTTTTTTTTTTTTTTTTTTGGTTTTTTTTTTGCTTATTTCTCCTAGATCCTGTTCCGTCATCCATTTACACAAGCTCCCTACGTAGGTTATGCGTTGTTTTCCGCTATGCCTCTTGCCGTCCTGTGAGTATCAGATTTTCCAAACCCTCTTTCCTCATTATGTGCCCTAGATATTTCAACTTTCTCTTCTTGATGTTAAGTTTCCTTTTTGTTTTCATTTTCTCTAAAACTTTGCATGTTTGGTCCATGGTGTCCTTGGCATCCTTCTCTAGAAACAAATTCTGTTGCTTCAAGTCTCTTCATCTTTGAGAAGATTGTCCAGCTCCCACTGCTATACAGAAGGACAAATATCACTGAACAGTTTAGTACT
>CAHIKZ030000068.1:385000-392500 GCA_903632075.3 Acanthosepion pharaonis
AAAGTGTTATTGCTTAACAATTGTACTTGTTATTAATAGAGTACTGTCATGGGTGGGCTGTTAACAGTACAGGGAGGGTTTTAAAAGTTCAAATACACGTTAAATAAATACTGTAAATATGGTGTCCCTATTTCGCGGAAATTCAGTTATCGCGGCCGGTCTTGTTAGATTGTTGTGCATCCGATCTCTTTTATTTGTGTTGTGTTTGTGGAACCTTATGGTTCCCAAGTATAGTGTAGCCTCTTTTGGTGGCGGTGCTTCGAAGAAAAGGAGAAGTCATCGTCATGGAAGTGGAAGTAGACATTGTTAAAGGCTCTAAAAATGGAGAAACAGCGACGACTACTGGCTGCTTGTTTAGCTTCAGTCGTCCGGCTGTCACGACGGTTATTATTATTTATGTCCTTTATGTGTTTTTCTTTTTTCCTTTTTTTTTGAGTCTTAATTATGATAGCATATGTCACGAAAATGTGTTTTTATGTCCTAGATTATTTATTTACTATTGCATAAGCATAAGTGGGTGACGTATGTGTCTATTGACGAAAAATCGCCTATACATTCCCGCTTACACAGAAAATCGCGTTACGACACACGCTAGGAACGGATCTCAGTCGTAAGACGAGGACTCCCTACACCCCCCATATATATATATATATATATATATATATATATATATATATATATATATATATATATATATATATTCTGTTTATACGTTACTTTTATAGATACAAATATTTAAGTAAATGCTCTGTTTTATTATAAACAGTATTAACAATATTTACTGGCCTGATTATCCGAGAAATATCATAGGAAATATGTGTCCTCCGACAGGAATCGAACCTGTGCCCTATATAGAATCGTCATATGGCCTGACGTGCTATACAATTTAGATATAGAGGAATCGTCTGGTTAATAAATTCAAATTACTGTAGCTAAATGGCATAGCACGTCAAGCTACATGACGGTTCCGCGTAGGATACAGGTTCGAATCCTGTCGGAAGACACATATTTTCTATAAAATTTCTCGGACATTCAGGCCGTCTAATATTGTTAAAGCTGCTCATTATGAACAGAACATTTACATAAATATTTCCATGTATAAAAATAACGTATAAACAGAAAATATATTAAAATAATTGTCGGATATATATATATATATAATAACGCACATTGACTGCTGGTGTTAATAAAATAGTGCTCGATGCAATATAACGGAACTGTAAATATACATATTTTCCTCGCCGGTAGCACGACGCAATCTTCAGGTATCTGAAGAATCGTACTGCCGGTCAGAAAATATATATATATATATATATATATATATATATATATATATATATATATATATATATATATATATATATATATATATATATATATATATATAATTTTCAATTTAAGGTGTAAACGATTAAGACTCTCCAAAATTTTCTTTATTTTGCGAAATATAGTGGAAGATTTTCCCTAGCCTCCTAGACTGGCACCCAAGGCTAGAGACCCCAGTATAATCTGCTATTTAACCCATAACTGGGTGGAGAAGAGTCTGATCATTCCTTTTTTCCAAATGTCAGTGTGAAAGTGAATATAACAGATTAGGCTGGAATTTGAACTTGGCTCGCCGATTCCACTTTCAGCACCGATACCCGTTACACGACCCGCACATCCCTATGCCCAGAGATAAATCTTATGTATTTAGCACTGATTACAGAATACTTAATGGAGCAATTTGCGAAGTCACCTGTCTCGGCATATGACCGGCTTCGCACGAGGCAAAAACGCGTGGATCGAATTTACTACAGCTTCTGAGAGATTAGTTTGCTAAACACTCGCCCAGGTTTTATGCGTCATTTCTAGATCGGGTGCCAATTTTTAAAACCTTCAAAATATTGTACGACAACTGTTATTTCTTGGCACTTTAGGCAGAAGATAAACGCTAATAGAAAGTTTACTTAAGGCAGTTTCCACGAACGTCGTTTGGCACGACAGACACTACCGTCTAGTCGTCATATCCAATAAAAAGTTACCAAGGTACTTGAGACAATTCATATTGTATATCTTTGGGAAACATATTATGTCTGACAATCAAGTGTCTTCCAGCAATGTATTTATTGGCGTTTTTGTTTTCAGTTTTGCTTGTATTCACTTTCCTTAAAAAAGGTTGCCGGTTCCCGTACAGTCACCGCAGTTAAGCAACATTGAACCAGTTCAGTACCTAGTTGAGTAAACGCCTGGGTATGCCAAGTGCTGCAAGCGTGAATGTTCGGATGACGTAATGAATAATGGGTCGTAATTGTTAATTGGAGATCTGATTTCCAACTCCAGTTAATTTAGTAAACCTATGACAAAGAAAATATTATTTTCAGGTTTAGTTACATTCTCTCAACATGGTTAAAATATTTTATCTACTATGGCCAATAAAAGGGTTGTCAGTTTATAACTTTGTTATTGCACAAAAATGTGCTTCTACATTATTGTTACACTTACGCGCCAATCTTTTTTTTTTTTTTTAAATGTTTCCCCCCCAAGCAAGGCGGAAAGCCACTAGCACACAAGGGGTTACAGAGAGTTGCAGCGAGAGCAAATAGGAGTGATAGAGGAAAGGATGAAGAGAAGATTAGGGGATAGATCAGGGCATCTGGAGACGTCGATTGACATTACATTTGAATAGTTGGAGATTATAGCTATCAGGGAAACAAGAAAAGGGGAAGGAGTTCCACAGGCGAGAAGTGCGAGACATGAAGCTATTGAAGTAAAAGAGACGGCTACATTTAACTGTTTCGACATTGAAAGGGTGTGAGCGGGATGCCAGCCTAGTAGAACGCTCAAATTCATGAAGTCTGGGAACCAGCGCAAGCATCTCATCACTCTTGGGAAAGGAATGAATCCAACTCTTCTCCCCCCCCAGCTATGGGTTAATTAGTAAAACTTGTATCATTATTGCAATAATAAAACTTTAATGTGCAAGTCTTCAGAATCAACTCAAGGGGTTACTGAGTGTGAGAGAACAATAACAGAACAGGAATTAAAAAGACAGAAGATAACGATTAACATTGTATTTAAATTTTTGAAGATCACAGGTGACTGGAAAGCAAGAGTGTTCCACAAGCGAGAAGTGCGAGAGAATAAACTGTTAGCATAGATCTTCCGGTTACATTTAGCAGTTTCAGCTGTAAAATGATTAGACCGAGCAGCCAATCTAGTACTGCGCTTAAATTCGTAAAGTCGGGGTACCAAACACGAAAGCTCATCAGGACAATTGCCATGAACGTATATATACAGAAAATAGGCACAATGGTTGATCCATATAGGTGAAAGATAATTAGAACGGCATTGAAAATGAAAACTATCTTTGAAGACTAAAAAATAATATTGATTATTTTTGTTTTTTACAGCTTATCAACCCTTTGCTGGTTATTTAAATCTAGGAAATATTTTAAGAATTTTTGAGGCCGATAATAATGGTTTCAGTGATACAAGTCTTACTAATTAATCCATAGCTGGGGGAGAAGAGGTCGATACATGCTATTCCCAAGGTTATTTGCGCGTAAGTGAATATAACGAACCCAACTAGAATTGGAACTTCGCTCTCCAATTAACAATCCCGTGCCATTATCCATTACACCATCCGCATATCAAAGCTTACAGCACCTGGTATTCCCAAGTGGTCACCCATCTAAGTACGCGGCAGGCTTGAAGTTGCTTAACTTCGGTGATCGTACGGCAATCGGTGTTTCAACGTGACGGTGCCGTAAGGCTTCAACGATATAAAACAACTTATACATGTATGCGCACATACATACTCGTATACAAACACGTATACATTATATATATATATATACACGTATACACCCGTATCATATATACACGTATACAAACATATATACACGTATACACACACGTATACAAAATGTATACAGTGTGTCCATAAAGCCTGGATACATAGGCAAAAACGGGTATTTTCAAGATATGAAATTTTCAACAACATTTTATTGAACTGGAATATTAACAAATAACATCTTGAATATGATTTCCATCATTTATGGTGTAAAGATCGATGCTGTTTGCAAGATTCGCGTGAACTCGATGCAATAATTCTACATTGCTGTCAAATGTAGCACATTCACTTTTTATACGTTCAGTCAAGTGTGTTGCATTTGTGATTTTCATTGAGTACACCTTCTCTTTTAGCATACTCTAGAAATAGAAGCCAATTCTTTCTTCTTTCGACAAAACCATGTTTAATCTGTGGGGATAAAAATATAATCAATGTGATTTACTATGTGTCCAGACTTTAGGGACAACCTCTAGAGTAAAGAGTAAAAAAAAAAAAAAAACAAATATGAATTATTAAGTTACACTGGGTGTCCCTAAAATCTGGACACATAGGCAAAAATACATTTTTTCAAGAAATGAAATTTCATCAATATTTTATTGAATTGGAATATTAACAAATAATATCTTCAGTTCTTTCTTCTTTCGCCAAAACCATATTTAATCTGAGGAAGTGAAAAACAAATATAGTTAATGAGATTTCCTATGTGTCAAGACTTTAGGGACATACTGTATATTATTACGTTGTCACATAAATTCGTTTTTCTTTTGTTTTACTTTTGCAATGTTATTTGAATTTACATGCAAAATACTTTGTTTTTTGGGGATTTTTTTTCGTTGTGTTTAATGTTTCATTGTCGCCTTATTTTTCCTCTGTAACGTTTATTCATCGTTTTTGAGATTATATTCGATATTGCTTCTCTTCAAGCATATGACGATAGAGAGCCAAGGCAAAATGTGCATTTGACAAAACGTGAATTTTCGACGCCTGCTTCTCTTCTCTTTCAATCAAAGCCACCAAAACTGTTCGAAACAGTTATGCTGTTTACGGATAAGGTGGTATTATAATAAGAACTCCACGGAATTGGTTTTCACGCTTCAAGAAAAGGAACGACCTTACAGAGTCTCCACGTTCCGGCCGAGCTGTTCAGTTCAAGAAGGACTGATTGAATGTGCTGATCCACAAAGATCCACACCAATCTAATTGGAAATTAGCCCAACAGTTTGGGGTGCTCTCAAACTGTCTCCTGATTCGTTAAATTTATTGATGAATAATAGGATTCAAATAAATAGAAAAATAAACAAATTTATCTGATAACCAAAATATATATATATATATATATAGATAGATAGATAGATAGATAGATAGATATTGATAATATTACTGGTCAATATATATATATATATATATATATATATATATATATATTCAGAGAGGATAGAATCCAGGTAGAACTTAATGTCCAGGACAGAGTAAGAATATAATATAAAAGGTTCAAACACTAATATTCCATGGTTATAATTTATTACATTGGAATCGTAATCACGAACCAAATCATCAGAACTACAAATTGAAATTTTTGAATTTGTAGTTCAAAAAAATATCAAAATATTTGCATCCCATTTTTTCGGATTACGCCGTATTGGCTTCTACTGATAAAAACAGTTAAAGGGACACAACTGTCTAACTTTCAATAGCTCACGTTCAAATGAAAAATTTGCTGTTCTCAAACTACAGTAAAAACTGTCCATATTTTCAATCTTACTCCTAAAGGCACATTATGCCATTTTGAAATCAGGCCGACCCCCTGAAAAAATCAAAAATATTCTGGGAAGGATTCGGGCCCGCAATCCTGAAATTTTGGATTCCCAGGTTTTCATTACTGCGATTTCGGCGAATTTTTACGTGAGTTTTGCGATGATATTTTTGTGCGATAATAATTTTTATAATTTTGAAATAAAATTGGGAATAATCGAAATTAATTGCAAAATGCAGCGAAAGTCACTCAAGAATAAAAATAATTAGACAACTCGAAGGGATCAGTATAAAAATAAGTAGGCACATATGTTTATATTATTCAATGAAATAATTATAATTTTATATGTAGATGTGGCATGATATTTATATGATAATTTATATAATGTTATATCATGTTTTCATTTATCATTTATATCATGTTATATCATATAATTTATATTATGATAATTTATATGAATTTATATGATATTTATATAATAATTTATATATGTCGATGTGTCATAATATTTGTGCGTGTCGTTGTATTTTTTAGCACGCAAGGGGTTAGAGAGGGAGCAAGCGTAATGAGGCGGGTTAGAGGAAATTATTTGAATAATTGAAGATGATAGTTATCAGGGAAGCAAGTAAGAGGAAGGGAGTTCTACTGTCAGGAAGTGTGAGAGAAGAAGCTGTTGGAGCAGAAGAGACGGCTACATTTAATAGTTTCGACGGTGAAATGGTGCGACTCAGATGACAACCTAGCAATGTGACCTATCACATTGTGTATCCGTCTTTGGATTTTGTCGAGGACCTTCAGACGAAAAGCAGGGGCACCCAGACCATATATAGCAGCAGTATTCCATGCAAGGGCGAATGGTTGATTGATAGATTTGAAGGATGGATTCAGGCGAGAAAAACAGAACCATATTTTCTTTTCTTGCAGTAGATGAAGCTATTTTTATAATCATTTAAATGTGTATATTTATATTTAATTTATATTTTGAGTTTGTAACTTGAAGTATATAAGTTGTGTAGATGTGTGTTTTACACGTTTTTTTTCCATTTATTTAAGTTTATTTTAAATACATTTTTTAAAAACAATTCCCAAAAAAATACTATTAGGAAAGTCCGGTATATATATATATATATATATATATATATATATATATATATATATATATATATTATTTAACGGTCAAACTTAACTCAGCAACTGAAGATTGCGTTGCTCATGAAACCCCGTTGTGCTACCAATGAGGAAATTTTTTATTTATTATTAATATATAATTTAAAACTCTGTTATTTTACATTGAACATTATTTTATTAACACCTGTATTCAATTATATATATATATATATATATATATATATATATATATATATATATATATATATATATATATATATATATATAGCTTAGTTACTAAATCTACTTTCAAAATCTATCACGGCTCTAACTGAAGAAGTCATAACATAATTTAACTCCTAAAATGCACACTATGCCAGAAACAATATGTGGGAAAATCTGAATGGCCCTTTCACTACAGAATTAATAATTATCGCAATCGAATTGTCAGCTCCCTATCAACCATTATTACCTGTAGAAGAACATTTCCTCCTACAAAAACACGAAATTGAAACCCATGCTAAATTCGCAATAACTGAGAAAATAGAAAAGTTCAGAGCAGATAACATTAGAAAAATTTTAGAAGACCTTAAAACGCTCCATCCAGACGGTCTTAATCACAAATTTAACAACATACATAGAATTAATATATAACCCCACGAATCAGGCCCTACCCATATTTCTCACCCACATAAAACAGACATGCTTGCGGAGGTGTTGAGGCCTCACACTTATACACACACCCATACTAATACGCGCACTTATACAAATCATAGTTACTCACTCCCTAAGAACCAAATAACAC
>CAHIKZ030000068.1:395000-432500 GCA_903632075.3 Acanthosepion pharaonis
AGAGAAATGTGGTGTGAATTCATATTATAGTGCACCTCTACCAACACATTACCGCCTGTGTCAAATAAGCCAAGGTTGAGGTTTGGCTTGAATTGTTTGATATAAAGAGCCGCTGTAATCTTAAAACGTTGTCGAGAATTAGGTTTATTTTGAATGATGATCAGCAACACGAATTCTCTAATTGGGGCCAGCAGTTATTTTTGTGTGAGTGTCTAGATGCTTTTTATGACACTGAAATCACTTAAGTGGTTTGTCATCCTTCTTCTACACCCATGTATATAATTTTCCTTGTTTGTCACAGACAATGTAACACACACGTAAACGCATACACCCCCCCATATATATATATATATATATATATATATATATATATATATATATATATATATATATTACAATGAATCATTTATAGCAAAATTAGTAAAAGTTAATGATAAAAAATGGCGAAATCTCTTCGCAAATCAAAATTTTAAAGTTGCATTAACCTATGAACCGCTCGATGAATGTTATGATCCTTGTTTTTAAAAATTATAAGCTGTATAAGGGCTTTTTTTTAAAATCTGCTCGTACTTTCAACTATACACACAGTCATCCTCAGGCATGGAAATTATTTTGTTTTTAGTAAATCCAGGTACCATCAGAGACGAAAGATAAAATGCGAATCGAAATATGTTTTTTTTTTTTTTTAGAAATGTGTTATTGTTAACGGATAAAAATTTTGGAGCGTGCAGTCGCAACGCTGAGTTTTTTTTTTTTTGTGTGTGTGATAGGAGTTTATCAGTCAATGTGGCATGAACTAAATTGTTCATATATATGTATATATATATATATATTGTCATCCACAGACAGACTGTTTCGCTGTATCAAAGATCATCAATGTCCCTATAACGAGGATCGAAACCCGGAGAATCTACCCCTAAGCCGTTGGCGCACGGCAGGGATGAAGGTGAATTTAAGCGTATTTTTAGATAAACACGCCAGTGACTGAGAAAACTCGACTCGTTTTATGGAAGAGTATTGCATTAGTAGCAGTAATAGTCATTGTTTACAATCTCACACTTCTCCCCAAACCGAAATAATTTTTCAGGATATATATATATATATATATATATATATATATATATATAGATAGATAGATAGATAGATAGATATTCTAAAAATTATTGTATAAAACTATGTTTTTCCAAACTGGCCGTTATTTGCCCACATACATTAATTCTCTTAATTTCCATCTCCAAATTTATATTCCCCTTCCTTTCCTTCAAAACCCTAATTCCATCTCTTATTTCTTACATCATTACTTCTCTCTTTTTTTCTCTCTATGTCGTTTCCGGCGAGTTGACCTATTAAAGAGATCATTGTCTGATTCTTAACCCCCCCTCCACCTTTCTCACTATTAAGTAATGTAATAAAAATAATTTTAAAAGCATTCCTATCTCTCACTTCCCTCTCTATTTTTGACCATGTCTGTCACACTATCTCTCACCACTCTCTATATCACCTTAGATCAACTTAATACTACACCTCAAAAGTGTAAAAAAGTAAATGTAAATTTAAATTGATTTTTGTCACCCTTGAAAATGTGGTCTGATGAGCACAGGGACAATGAAACTCCTTGGGGAAATAAATTAAAACCATGGAACCTTAAAGTTGTCTGTTTATATATATATATATATATATATATATATATATATATATATATATATATATATATATTCGACTCTCCCGTATGAACCAACGAACTGACAGCCCAGACACCAGCACATGTGATTTGATTGTAGTGGTGAAGTTTTTGTGCAGGACTATCCACACTTTTTGAAAGGCCAAATACAGAGACTCTCCGCAGTTTTTGAGTTCAGAGTTGTCCTTCTCCTAGACCAGATGCCATCCAAGGCTATAGAACCCAGTCAGTTCTGATATTTATGCATAGCTGGAGAGAGAAGAGGATTCATACCTTTCCCAAGGTTGTTAGCACGTAAGTTAAAGTAACGTATTCGACTGGAATTCGAACTCGGCTCTCCGATTCCTCAATCCAAGCCGCAATCCATTACTCCAGCGTGCTCTCTCCCACTCTCTCTCTCTCTCTCTCTCTCTCTCACACACATGAACACAACAATTTTGTCTTAGAAAAAAACTACACCCTGATGATGACATTGTGCTAATGTCGAAAGTACTCGGAATAAATGATTATGTATCAACATAATAATTTTCTCTCTTCTTTCAAGAAGCTTGTCCGTGAATTTGACAGTATCCTATTGAAAAAAAGTAGACAAAATTTGTCTAAATTATTCAATGCTATATATATATATATATATATAATTTTATTTATTCAAAAATTATAACATGAACATGTTATAACATCACTACAAATATAGCCATTTTGTTTCAACACTTTTGTTGTCTTTTCATGTGATGGTATTGAATGTAGAATAAACAGTTTTAAAATGTTCAAATCGACCAAACACCCCTCAGTAGGGGAAACGCTGTTACGTAAGATACAATGACCAATCAAAATATATGTATATGAAAATTCAAAAAACTTGACAACGCACCTTAGTTATAATTATTAATGTCTTAATGTTAGTGTCAGTCTAAAACAGAAATCATTCTGATTAATTTTAAATTTTACTATAAAATTGAAAATAAAAATTACCAATTTTAAATTTTAGATTTAGCCAGTATTAAGTTTGACATAAAATTATTTAAAGAAGGAACTGAGGAAAAATACATATTATTTATTATTTATTTTCGTTTTAATCGAAAAGCCCAAATCTCAGTTATAGCAAACGCTAATCTAACGAGATACAAATATTGTAACAGCTTAGATACATTTGAATTGATATGGACAGGGGAAGAAATTTTGCAAATGACAATATATGCACAACCATATTGTAATATACAAACACATACACATATTTAGATATACAACGTAAAAACACGGACGAAAGAGGAAAAAAACGACCAAATAAAGGAAATATTATATCAGACAGATATACATACAATGAAAGGCATATATAAGCAACCATGCACAAAAACATTAATGTTGAGATGTTGAGTGTTTCCGCGTGCGTGTATTGAAATAAGGACAAACACATACGTAGGGAAAAATACTGGTATATCTGAAGAGTTATTTACAACAGAGAGATTAGTAGTTAAACGAACGCAGGTTAGTCAGTAACAATCAGAAAGAGTATAAAGTCCAACTGTATCTTCCGGTAGAGAGACGGAAGTGTGATGGTCACCTGATCTTCCCAGAACTCTATAGAACTGTCCTATTAGTAGTAGAGAGATCAGTCCATTTTGAGGAGAAGGTGGGTAGCCCCAACAATTAATAAATACAGGGACATGTATATAGACAAACCAACAAAGATTCAAGTCTAAAAGTATTGATAAGCGAATGCAAACTATTAAAATATTACTTACATGGGTAATGATATATATCAAGTCATCCCATAAGTTCTGTCCGAATTTTACCTTTCTTTTAAATGAATGAAATTTAAAGAGTATTTTATAATGTCTAATGGAGCTGAACATTATTTTTATGTTTAGATGCATTTAAACTGATCAAATTTTATTTTAGAGAACAATAAAATTAAATTTTGTTTGATTAAAACCCTGCTAACATGGCAGTACCCAAGAATCATTTGAGGCACATAATGCTTTATGAGTTCAAGAAAGGAAACTCAGTAGCCGAAGCGGCTAGAAACATTCACTCAGTTTATGGAGAGGAATGTGTGTATGAAAGAACTTGCAGAAGATGGTTTGCAAAATTCAGAGGTGGAGATTTCACCCTTGAAGATGAAGATCGAACCGGACGTCCAGTTGAGTTTGATGAAAAGCTTCTTGAAGCAGCCCTTGAAGAAAATCCTGCTTTATCAGTTGAGAAATTGGCAGTGGTTCTCAGTTCAAACCATACAACTGTTCATCGTCATCTCCAACAACTTGGAAAAGTTCCTAAACTTGTAAAATGGGTGCCTCATGAATTGTCTGAAAACAACCTCAAATCCCGAGTTGACATCTGCTCTTCTCTCCATTCTCGCCAACTTGTTTCACCTTTTTTGGATAGGCTTGTGACTGCCGATGAAAAATGGATCTTTTATTGAAATGTTAAACGTTGTAGACAGTGGCTTGGTAAAGGAGAAGGACCCAGCCACTGCCGAGAAGGGAACTTCATGGGCAAAAGGTTCTTCTTTCAATCTGGTGGGATCGCCAAGGAATAATCCACTTTGAATTCTTACCACCTAATGCAACAATTAATGCTCAAATATACTGTCAGCAATTAGAGCGTTTGAACCAAGCTTCAAGGAAAAAAAACCTGCTCTAGTAAATCGAAAAGAGGTGATGTTTCATCAGGACAATGCGCGACCCGACACAGAAAGAATCACGTCACAAAAGATGGAAGAACTTGGTTGGAAGAAAATTCCTCATCCACCTTATTCTCCTGATCTTGCTCCTTCAGACTACCATTTGTTTCGTAGCTTACAGAATCATCTGGAAGAAACAGCTTTTGTAACACAGGAAGAGGTTAAAACTGACATTTGTGTGTTCTTCGAATCAAAGCCAAAAGAATTTTACAGTAATGGAATTAGTAAGCTTGTTAATAGATGGAAGGAAGACATAGATAATCAGGGAAAATACATTGTTGATTGAATCTGTAATTAAATGTAACATATGGTCACTTGTTTTCTTTATTCAGAATTCGGACAGAACTTATGGGATGACCTGATAGATAAAAAGAGGGTTTAATAGATAAAAGTTAAGAGCGGTAGAATAGGAAAACAAATATTTGGCAATGAACAAAGCAAAGAAAAAAAACAATTAAACATATACAAATGGACAGACAACATATATACGCATCCATACACACACACACACACACACACACACAAAAACAAAAAACAACAACTGCCAAATTCAAATGTCGAGTCAAAATTCAACATGGAAAATAAAACCAGCTTATATATAGAAAAGAAAACATATTGACACACAAATATATACAAATATCTCGTTTACTCATATACGCATGCGTACACATGAAAACATACACCGCTATAAACATATTAAAATATATATAAATAAATGCATACATATGTGCATACACATGCACCCATACAGATACATACATACATACATACGAATTTATTTTACATTTATAAATACATACATACATAAATATACATACATATACATATATATGTATATATATATACGTACATACATACATACACATACACACATATATATATACACACATACATACACATACATATGCATACACATACACATATATACACACACAGAAATAAATACAGACATATCAACCTACACAGCTACATATAAAAAACATACAAAAATAAACTAACACACCAATATACATATAAATATCTAAGTATTAGGTTGTCCCAAAAGTTCGTAAACACTTGCGAAAAATTGAATTTTTATGCAACACAATCCAGCCCAAGCGAGACAAGCGATGGGTTTAGAAAGGGCAAGAGACACCGTCGGTTCCAAAACAAGATTGATTCGGCAAGAAAGTCATGCTGTGCGTTTGGTGGAACTTTGAAGAAATCGTGCATTTTGAGTTGGTTCCGAATGGTCGTGCCATCAGTGCCGAACTTTACTGTCAGCAACTGGAGCGGGTCTACGAAAAGTTGAAGCAAAAGTACCCGGCTCTGATCAACCGAAAGCGCGCTTTGATGCAGCAGGACAATGCCAAGCCACACACCGCCAGGAAGACTAAAGACAAGTTTGAAGAGTTGGACGGCGTTGAGGTTTTGCCACATCCAGCCTACAGTCCTGACTGTGCTCCATCAGATTACGGCCTTTTCCGCTCAATGCAACACTTTCTGAAGGGCTGCCGATTCGACTCGTTTGATGAAGTCGAGGAAGCGTGTCAAGAATTCTTTGATTCGAAGCCGGCTGAATGGTACTTTCACCAGATCCGAAAGCTTGCAGATCGATGGCAGAAAGTCTTGAAAAATGATAGTCTTTATTTTGAAGAATAATTTTTGTTGTTTTTGTTATTACTTGGCGAGTAAAATTTCAATTTTTTGCAAGTGTTTACGAACTTTTGGGACAACCTAATATATACACCCATATCAAAATAAGTAGAAACAAGCAAACTAACTAAAAAAATACTAACAATATTATCAAAATGACTATAAATGATTTAGAGCCCATTCAAGATTAGAGTTAGTTGGGCATAAATTTATTTTGACCTAGTACTGTAGTGCTAGGTTAGTGCGTCTTAAATGTGGAGGTGTTTCATTATCTTCCGTGTATAAGTTTTCAGCTGGGGATGTCCACAAAGCCCCAAAGGCCTTGATGATATGTTGCGTTGAGTATTTTTAGGTATGATTTTCTGGCCGCTTCATATATGAATCTAGCGTAATCCAGTTTTGAGCAAAGTAGTGATCTGTATAATTTAATTAATCCTTGTCGATCAGCTTCCCATTCAGTATAACCCTAACCCACACACAGAGGTTGGAGGACTTTACTATATTTTAATTTTTAATATTTTAGATGGGGAGTAAATGTTAATTTTTTTCTCAAAGATGATGCCGAGGAACTTGTGTTGTTTCACTACTGGAATTTCTGCTCCGTCTAATTTCAAACAGGGGTTAATGTGCAATTTCCTTAATTTGCAGAAATGTAGGTGTTATGGTGTCTTCCCTCTAATGAGGCTATTATGGACTCTTCCACTTGCTATAAAGTAGTAGAAAAGTAAGCCTCGTGGGTGCAGTGATATAGACTGGGAGCAGTCGACCAGACTGTTCATTTCTGTTGAACTCTTTGCCTCGACAAAGAGGAACTCGGACGAAGCTTTGCCCTTCGGTTTTTCGTCCGGGGAGGTAGACAGTCCCTGAACCCGTCTAGGCGGGTTCAAGGGGAATATTTTTGGCCGAGCCTATGGGCTCGGAGAATCCCACATTAAACTCGTCCTTGTGCCATATACATTCCTTGTGGTGAGGACTGTTAAATATAGCAGTGATATAGACTGTTCTACCGAGGCTGTGACTGTTCACAGTTCCTGTCGAACTCTCAGACGAGGCTGTGCCAAAGGGCAGAGTCTTGTCCGAGGATGTAGACAGACCCGAACCCGTTTATGCGGGTTCTACGGGGATTTTGATGGTATTTTATACCGCTGTATATTTGAAGTATTGTATTTAGTTATAAAGTACTACATAAAATGATATAGTTTTAGGTGCTATGGCTTGGTATGAGCGGCCGATTGATCAGATCAGGCCTCTCCTACTGGTCGTCTAGTCCAAGTAAGTGCCAGAGTGGAGTGTTGGGAATCAGAAGTATCTAACCCCGATTTCTGAAGCACTCAACCATCAGGATCCCCCGTCCACAGACGGTACGTGTTGCCACTCACGGCGAACAGGTGGCTTCAATGGGGGTGAGTAGTAGCACTCTGCAGGGGTGCAGTCGGCGTGTTCGCAGCCGGCAGGGCATGTAAATGCAAAGTTGAAAAATATAACTTTAGGTAAGCAAAAACAATAAGTAAAAATAAAACACACGATCTTCAGGTAAGTTGTACAAAAACAAATAAATACTAATACAGAAAAACTCGGTAACTTTGGAAAAAGTTGAAAGAAATAATAAAGTTTACTAAATATAATAATGTAATATATATAATATATATATATAATATAATATATTATAATAATAATATAATATAAATAATTATATATATAATAATATAATATATATTATAATATATATAATATAATAATAATATAATAATATAATATATATAATAATATAATATAATATATACCGTGGAACCTCGGTTCACGAATTTAATTCATTCCTGAAACCTGTTCGTAACTCGAAATGTTCGTAAACCGAAATTATTTTTCCAATAGGAATCAATGTAAAATGAATTAGTCCGTTCCTAGTCCCAAGATGATTGCTTATTTAAACTTTTACAACAATACTTTGTGCACAAGTTTATACACAAAACTAATGAAAATCATTAACTCTAAGAAAAAGTAAATAAACCCAATACTAAACGGATAAAATATAGACAAACACTTCAATTTTACCGTACCTGTAAGTAGGAGAGTTGATGGCGTAAGTGGAAGAAGAAGGAAAGAGATGTTATTGTTTAGAAAAGGTGAAGGAAAGACATGATCGTCTCTTTATTTATAAGAATAGTATAGAGCGTTGATTTTGCCATATGAAGCTGAGTAGGAAGAGACAATGTCATCAACAATTGTTTTTCTCTTAACTTTTCTTTTTCCTTTACCAGTATCACTGCTAGCTTTCTTTGGAGCTATGGCTGAGGACTAATGAAGAGAAAAGAAGACACATTACAATAAAATTAGAAAAGAAAAGCACAGCACAGCATACGAATGTATACAACATGGCGGTCGACTAAGAAATCATTCCGTTCGGGTTAAATCGGTTCGGCTCGGTTCGGCTCGGTTCGGCAATGTTGTTCGAGAAGCGAAATTTTGTTTGATTCGAGGCATTTTCATCTCGAATATTCTGTTCGAAAATTGATTTGTTCGACATGTGAGACGTTCGAGGACAGAGATTGCACTGTATATAATAATATGTATATAATAATATAATAATATAATATATATAATAATATGTATACTAATATAATAATATAATATAATAATATATATAATATATATATAATATAATATAAAATATATATACACTGCGTGCCAAATTATTATCGAGATAACTATTTTGCTAATATTTCAAAAACGGTCGAATCAATTCACACAAAATTTTCACATATTTTTGGCAACACTGGCCTGCGCAATCACTGAAATTTTCGTACTGATCTGCGCAATGTAAACAAACTGGTATTAGAAAAATAGTTATCTCGATAATAATTTGGCACGCAGTGTATATATAATAATATAATACATGCATTCAACGGATGTCAGTTTTCATTGAAAAATACATCCCTACCCCTTACCGAAATGTAGCTAATAACCGATACAATGATGCAGACATAAGGAAAACCCAGACACCCCTTGTCCAGTTGAAGTAGATTTATCTGTAACCATGGAAACGTGATTTTAGCTGTGTCTTTAAAACCCAGTAATTTTAAAAGTTACTCCAAAATTCGCTTGAGGATGAAATGGAACTAATGTCTTTAATTTAATTGCAAAATTAAATTCGTGGCTTTTAGCTTCCATTTTTGAAACATGGTTAGAACTGTGTAGCGGAAAAAACCATATTTTAAATCAATTAATTTTAATATATATATATATATATATATATATATATATATATATATATATATATATATATATATATATATAATATTAGAATATAATAATAATAAAGTAATGAATAATAAATAATGAATAAAAAAAAATTAACAAACATCACCAGAAAATAATTACAAAGCTGCGTTCGGATGCACAATTATTTCTACTGAATATTCCCGAGAGTCATTTGAAATATAACCATTACTGGCCAACCTAAAACAGTTAGAATAATACAACAGACGTGTACCAATAATGTGCCATTGACCTGCATATTGAAATAGTTGAGCCAAAACGCAGCACACATGGACTGAAGATTGTGTTTAAGCATGAAACAGACTGTCGCCGTTGAGTGTTGACCTTAATATCTATTTACCATAGTTTCTTTTCTCGCCCTTCACGACAGTAGAATTCCGTTCCGATGACTTGCTTCCCTGGTAACTACAATCTTCAAAAATTTAAATGCAACGTCAATCGTCATCTGCTGTTGTCTTGAACTCCGTTCATCTTTTATCCTCAATACCCTCCCTATACCCAATCTTTTCTTTCACTTTCACTCTCTCTGAAACCCACTACGTACTAGTGGCACTCCCACCTTGCTTGAGATGAAATGATTATATATATATATATGTTAAGAAATGGACAAGGTCCGACAATTTATTTATATTTTCTCTCTCTCTATATATATATATATATATATATATAGAGAGAGAGAGAGAGAGAGAGAGAAAGAGAGAGAGAGAGGGGGGAGAGAGAGGGATTTTTTATATAACTTTTAAACTCACCGATCATGAATGACTTTTTAAACCAGCCTTACTTTTACAATCTTTTGCGCAAATGTTGCACATGAAAGGGAAATCCTTGAAGCCCAACAGGCATGGCGTTAACGTGAATTTCATGTCTTGTTAATCCAAAAGTTGACTTTATGATAGAGTGTACAAGAATGCACAAGGACTGATTGCCGGCTTCTTTTAATGGATCAAGCCTGATGAGACCTAAGGTGACTTTGAAAACCTGCCCTTGATAGACCAAACTTACCACATAAACTACATACATGGTGTAAGATTAGGGTGAAAGGTAACACTTTAAGATTACCTTTACGAAGATTGTGCTTAACCTTATCATGTTCCACATTCTCCTTTTTTAAAATGGTTACAACTTTGATGAACTGTGGTTCTCCACAAGGTCGACATTCAGCCTCCAGTTTCCATGTATCAACTGATATCCCAAGAGCTTTGAGATGTGTTTTGACGCAACCTTTAAAGCGTTTTCTAGGTTTGTGTCTCGGACGCTTGCCTGCAGATAGTTCACCATGAAAGGCACGTTTAGGCAAATTTGAGTCATCCATGCGCATCAAGTGACCTACCCAGCGCATTTGATTGAGAATGATTAGCTTCTCAGTACTGGGGATATTAGATTTCTCCAAAATTTTCTGTGTCAGGTACAAAAGACTGCCACGAAATATTCATGATTCTTCTGAGGAACTTTTGGTGTATTCTTTCAAGGTTGGTAATATGACGTCTGTAGGTTGTCCATGTTTCTAAAGAATGACAAAAGGGCAATGAAAACACATGACTCATCAACCTTTACCTTGATGTTAAGTGTGATGTTTCTGTCAGACCACACCCGTTTTAGCGCTTCCACAAAAGTGTTTCAGCAAGTTATTCGTAACCTTCTTTATGCTGTTGATGCTGACCTCGTGGCTCATACCGAAGAAGATATGCAAACCAACAGGAATCTTTTTGCTGATGCATGTAAGTATTTTGGGCTTATCAGTTTGATGAAGACCAAAGTAATCTTCATACCACCGCCTCCTGACCAACCGTATCACGAACCAAAAGTACTTGTGGATAGCAGGAGGCTGGAGGTGGTGGATACCTTTGCATACCTTGGAAGAACACTCTCACGAGATGGGACATTAGAGGCTGAAATACTTCACCGCATCGAGAAAGCTACTAAATCTTATATTATATATATATATATATATATATATATATATATATATATATATATATATATATATAATTTATTCGAAAATTATACCATAAATATGTTATAAAATCATTAAAAAATAACAATTTTTTATCAACACTTCTGTTGTCTTATCAAGTGATGGTGTTTAACACTATCTCGTGATAAGACACTAGAAGTGTTGAAACAAAAAAGCTATTTTTGTAGTGAATTTATAACATATTTATGGTATAATTTTCGAATAAATTATATTTGCTCTACTGTGTGTTGAGTACTCTTTTAAAAATAGTATCTTATTGGTTATTGGAATTTATTCTGTATACACTAATCCTACAGTTGGATATATATATATATATATATATATATATATATATATATATATATATTGATGCGTGTTTCATTAAATAATATAGACAAGTTTATTTTATGTAAATTCTTTTCATATCGTCTTATAAGTTTAATAACATTATCATTAAAAGAAGAAAATCGCAATATTGATACATATTTTTGTATCCTATCTAAGCTTTCGGCTTACATAAGCCATTATCAAAGATGACAATTACAATATATATATATATATATATATATATATATATATATATAAGTAAAAAGACAAGAGGAAAAACTATTCCTTCCTCCGCTTTTTTATTCATTTTGTCCCTTTACAGATACACTTCCTCTGAAAATAATTTACACACAGATACACACACATATATAATTATATATATTTGTGTGTGTGTGTGTGTGTGTGTGTGTGTGTGTGTGTGTGTGTGTGTGTAACCTCCGCTCTATGTTAAAACTGACAATATATAAAAACACTACGTTGCTGAAAATATGTGTCGAAAGACCGTAACAATTAAGGATTTTTGTCGATTAAACTGTAAGTATGATTGTCCAGTCAAAAGCCAGAGGTCACACAGAACAATGTTAATATCTACGTTTCTGAACTGTTGTTCTGATTGTCTCTCCTCACATAGAAAAACGCAGTCAGCCTGGATAGAGTAGAGCGGCCTTGACTTTTCGCATCCATGATTCCAAGACGTCACATCTCGGTGTACTAACCGAACGATGCCAACCATTTAAAAAAGACATTATCTCGACGAAAGCAACGACATTTATAGCAATATAGACCAGCCATATAGCGAGGGGGTGCCATTTGTATTTTTTGTTTTTGTTTTATTCTCATAGCAGCCATTTGCAATCCTCTAAGAAAACGACTTCGTTGAGCGGAAACTTTGCTACTATAAGACAGTATTCTTATCAAAGAAATAATCATGTTTTTCCTTTTGTATATTACTATCGAATAAGAACTCCAGATCACGAATATAACTTCTGTTTTTTTTTTAAATTTCTAATTTTTAAGAATGGGGTTCAATTTGCTTTTTGGTTTGGTTTGGCTTGGTTTGTTTTACGGCATTTCAACTTCAATGGATTATTTAATGCTGACAAAATTTTTATTTACACTATTCGGACTATTGTCTTCATCGCTGTGATAAACATGTCGCCATTTATTACATTTTTTTTATATGTCGTCATATTTATTACAACGTTTCGACCCTTGTACACTCCGGCCTATTTTCCGGTGGTTGGAATGCAGAACTGAACCATTTATTTCCATGTTTAAGGGATGTCAGTTATCTGTTATCTCCTGTTAATTTCCATCTCCAAGTTCTCCACTGCCTTAACCGGGTATTGAACGCACACTCTTTGGGTCCTGTCACTGGATCTAACCAACGCCTTTATCCACTGTGCCATGTGTCCTTGAATTTCTGGGTATGTCTTCAGCATCCATTTTTTACCAGTGCCCATATTGCAATTTTTGCTGTTATTATACATGTTTTTACCAGATCTCATATTGCAATTTTTGTTGTTATTATCGCTTTTCTCTGGCACTCCTTATTACTGGTTCCCATATTGTATTCATTTCTATGCTTGGTCGGCTCAGGAGATTTTTGTGACCTAGCATATGTGCTGATTCCTTAAGTTTACGAATTTTCCAATGGTGTTCTTTGTCTATGATCTTAATATGATCCCAAAGGAGTGTGAGTTCAATAACCGGCTCTTCTGAAGTTTTTCCCGTGTTTTGTTACGGGAAAACACCGGCTCACGTAGAGTCACCGAAGTTAAGCAACATCGAGCCTGATCAGTATCTAGATGGGTGACCGCTTACATGTTTAGCTGGTGTAATGAATAATGCTTCGGGATTGTTAATCGGAGAGTCGAGTTCAAATTCCTCTTAAGTTTGTTATATTCACTTACGCTCAAAATACCCCCCCCCCGAGAAAGGCATGAATCCACCTCTTCTCCCTCCAGCTATGGTTTAATTATTAAGACTTGTATCACTAAATCTTTATTATTTCCAAAATATTTTTTTCACAAAGTATTTTTTGTCTTTAAAAAAATCTGCAAAGGGTTGATAAGCCGTAAAAAACGAACGCGTTTGAATTATGCTTAGATAAGAATTTACAAATAATTTTAAATTTCTCGCGAAATATGAATTTTAAAACTTTTCTATTTATTTTGATTATTTCTTTTACCTATATTTTTAGGTGGGGGGGGTTCTTGTTTAGTAAGACGGTACAATAAATTTACTTAACAAACTTAACGCCATTTTTAAAATTATTTATAAAATTGTTTTTTCTCTTTACGTTCGTGATCTGGAGAAGAGATTATCTGATAGGAATATGAAAAGGAAATATCTAAAATAAGATTATTTCTTGGAGAGGTGCGTTTCTGTAGAAAGGCTCATCTATTTAATAAACAAATGAAAACAATATCCATCAATTTGTCCATCTTTATGTAGTAGTCCGAAAAAAAAATTCCCTATTTTCTAATCTAGGTCAGTTATCTTTGTTTAAAATTATTCTGCTTAAACACAATTTTGAACAATTCTTTATTTTGATATAATTTATCATAATTTGAAAATTTGACTGGCCTTTCGCAAATATTCATTGGGCTTTACTGCATCAGCAGCGCCCAGCTCCTCACTGCCTTTTCTTTTCTTTTTCGCCCCTTTTCACTACTGCTTGGTACATTCCCTTCGCAAAAGTGTAAGAAGAAAGATTCATAGAGAATTTACGAAGATGAAAAACTAAAATTTTATGATTAAGCTTTTGTAATTAGACAGGTTAATTAGATATAGGCTTCTTTTTTTTTTTTTTTTTTTTTTTTTTCATGATCAAATAACCACATTTAAAACCCGTTCTCTTTTGATGCATTCACTTTCGCAGAAATACCTTTCGGAAAATCTATCTCCCAGCTGAGGGTTAAATGCCCGTCCAACCATTAGGTTGAGAAAACGACCTCCAGTGAACACACACGCGCGCGAACGCACACACACACACACACATACACAAAGAACGGACTCCACTATCAACGCGACAAGCCCAAACCGATAGCCAACAAGCAGTCAGCTGGATTAAGCATTCTCTTTTTTCACGCTCTCATTTCCCACATCGTACACTGTACATTTGAATGTTACACTATACGACTTAACAGAGACATTTTCATATCTTTGGACATTTCTCCAAACCAGTGTATAATTCGTTTCTTTACTCCAACCAACTTCCACCTCAGATCAACTTTGTTGCCTTGCTTGCGAATTGATATAATTAAAAAAAAGTTTCTATTGAATTTTTATAGACGCCTTTGGTATTTGTTTTGGCATTATATGGACTCATTAGAGGGAATAAAATTTTTTATATATTTCTCTACCTAAAATCAAGGTCTCATCATTTTATAATCGAAATGGCTAGATGTAACTGTAAGTTCTATGTTAACAGTTTCTTTTCCCGTATTTCTTACTTGAAGAATTTTCTTCTGGCTTCTTGCTTCCCAATCAATTTTGATCTTCAAAAATTTAAATGCAATGTCAATCGCTATCATCTTGTCTTCTTAATTCCTGCTCTTTTATTCTTCTTGCTCCTTAATAATTTTCATCTTATATTCACTCACACTCACTAATCCCCCCTGTGTGTTAATGGCTTTGTAGTAGAAAAACACATTTCACATAAAGAGATAACAAATTAAAACCAAATTTATACAATTATTAGAAAACATATATCTCTGACTACATATCAATTTTCACCAAGCTAAGTCACATACACACCGCACACTACTCAAAACAAATTTTAAAAGAAGCACAAATATAACAGAGTTATCGAAGGGACTCTCTTATCACAGATGTCTACAACTACGTCCGTGTTTCCCTTATATAGGTTATAAAAGAAGCCCGACAACAGAAGGCAGAGACAGAGCAGAGAGGAGAGACTTCACACACACGCGCTAACCATATAGACTACTTGAGAGCACGGCTGAGTGCCCGTCCGACCATTAGGCTGTGAAAACAACCTCATGTGAACACAGAAAGAGAACGGACTCCACTATCAACGCGACAAGCCCAAACCGATAGCCAATAAGCAGTCAGCTGGATTAAGTATTCTACTTTTTCACGCACTCATTTCACACCTCGTAAATCCTACATTCGAATGCTACACTATACGACTTATCAGAGACATTTTCATATTTTGTAAATGAAATTAAATCTTTGATCATTTCTCCAAACCAGTGTCTAATTTGTTGCTTTACTCCAACCAACTTCCACCTCGGATCAATCTCATCAATTTACTTGGCTAGATGTAAACGCCAGTTCTATGCTAATAGTTTCTTTTCTTGTACTTTCTCACCTGTGGAAATCCCTTCTAATTCCATGCTTTTCAGCCAATTGCGATCTTCAAAAATTTAAATTCAGTGTCAATCGCTATCTATTGTCTTCCTGATTGCTCTTCTATTGTTCTCGTTCCTTAATAAGGTTTCTGTTTAATAATTCTTTCACACTCACTAACCCCTTGTGTCTCAATCTCTTTAATGCCTTACTTGGGGTGAGCTTGTTAAAAAACAAAACAAAAAAAAAACTATCTAACAAGCTTGTGTAAATGCATACCAGAACAAGGGGAAGGGTAGTTAGTAAAAATAAAAACATTTCTAAAGGCTACAAAGGATAAGATGTTGTGGAGTCTCCTCTTAGTGGCCTTTTGGCTTGTTTATTTTTGGAATTTCTGATCCTTTCAAAACTATTGTACCACAAAATTCTGCTTGTTTCAGATATAGAGATGATTCTCTCGTAAAATATCCACAAGACATTATTTTACCCGATCTTGTCAACAAACGAAATAACGTCGAAACCACAATAGACTTAAGTTGTAAATCTGAGTCGAACAACATTTTACCCTTCCTAGACATCATGCTGCACAGAAATATTAACGAACTTCAATTTGAGATTTACAGAAAAGCTACCAACAAAAATAGTAGTATTTGGGATGCCGATTCTTAGAAATATACATAGAAAATAGTTTTAAAAGCCTCTAATATCCTTATTATTTCATCCACAATGTTAAGAGAAAGGCATGCAAAATATACAACCACAAAATGTTAATGTACTTATGACCAAAAAAGATAATTTCAACAATAACAATAACAATAAACTAGATAAAAACATACATACTACTACCTACTAATTCTGTAACATCCACCATCCAAAACAATCTATTCAATCTGAACATCAAAATAATTACAATTACATCCAAAACTATTATGGATTTGATCAGAACCAAAAATACCCATAAAAATAATAATCCTAAAGTCGGAATATATATCAAATAAATTGCCAGAACTTCTCCTCACAATATATTGGGGAAACTTGGAGAAATTTTAAAAAACTGTATCTATGAACACAAAAGGGATCATATACACAAGGTTTATCAAATATATTAGTTACACATAGAAAGAAATTCAACCACAATTTTGATCTAACGAATGCCACATTTATTAAAAGAGAAAGTAAAGACAGAAAATCTGAGAGTGCTGCTATTGAATCTTATCAAAATATAAATTTGCACACCAGACTTTTTCCAATATCTCCATTATTGAAAGAATTATTACTTTCCCTAGCCAAGATACACGACTATAAGAAATTTAAAAAACTAAAAGAAAATGGTTAAATTCCTAAACTGTTATTCAAAATGTATAACACATTAATTATTATTCAATATAAACAATATCAAAATAATTACAATTACATCCAAAACTATTATGGATTTGACCAGAACCAAAAATATCCATAAAAATAATAATCCTGAAGTCTGAATATATATCAAATAAATAGCCAGAATGCTCCTCGCAATATATTGGGGAAACTTGGAGAAATTTTAAAAAACTGTATCTATGAACACAAAAGGGATCATATACACAAGGTTTATCAAATGCATTAGTTATACATAGTAATATATTTCTTTATGCATACATACATATATATATATATATATATATATATATATATAAGTGAATATTGAACTCAACGCTTAGAGACGACAGTCTGTTTTCAGGCCTGACGATTGCGTCCAGCATGAAACGGACTGTCGCCTCTAAGTGTTGACTTCAATTGACTTTCTATATTTCCACAAGCTCTATCTCTGATATTGAGCACTTTATCCCATAAATATAGCACACCTTAAGACTATATATATATATATATATATATATATATATATATATATATATATATATATATATATCTTTCGTTAGATACGGCAACCTCACCTTATTTAACATAGAGTCAAAAATGTTTTTTTTTTTTTTTTTTTTTTAAAAATAAAAAGATGTTCAGGCGATTTCCAGCCCCGCTCAATACGCGAAGGCTGGGAATAAACGCTTCTATTCACAACGCAAAAATAAAATACAACTTAAACAGTCAAAACATGAGGAAAACTAACTACGCCAAAAACAAAACCCCTTTGGAAATATCTAAAGAAGTGGTCAAAAGCGCTTGGGAAAATTAAAATGGCGGAAAATTTCTGTCCTCCCTTTATTGCTGCAAAACGGAAAGACGTTAGGATGCTGGAAAAACTAAATAAAAAATCTTCCTTGTCTGTCATATTTAACAAAAGATTTTTAAAAGAAAGTTTATATATATATATATATATATATATATATATATTATGCATTCACCGACAGGAATCGAACCTGTATCCTATACACAACCGTCATTAAGCCTGACGTGCTATGAACGTTCAACCATAGAGAAAAGAAGTAATGCGGGCTTTGCTAAACCGGAAGTTCTCTGCGGCACGCCAGGCTTAATGACGGTATAGGATACAGGTTCGATTCCTGTCGGTGGACGGATATTTTCTACAAAATCTTTCGAACATTCAGGCCGGTAAATGTGCTTAATACTTTAAGTAAAAAACAGACCATTTACACAGTTTAGTGTATTCATAAACAACGTATAAACGAAATATATATATATATAATATTTACACACGCTCTATCTCTGTTATTGAGCACTTTATCCCATACAGCACATCTTAAGACTATATTTCTTTATATATATTTTTTAAAATAATTTATATGTATATATATATATATATATATACTTACATCAAATCCTTTAAAAACGCTACACAAATGTAATCATGTTTCGATGCGTATTAACACATCTCATCAGGCGTTAGTAAATAACTGGTGAGTAGACAATTTATTGGGATTTAAAAACAATATACAGCCTGTTTTATCGAGAAAAGAAGAAGAGTAAGAAAGAAAGACACAAAATATGCTCATTTTGCCGAGAAAAGGAAGAATAAGAAAAAGAGTAAGAAAAAAAAAAGAGATGAGATAATAGCAGTGTTTGTTTTGTTTTAATTCAAGTCAACCAATCAGAATGGCCTACGCTAAGTTCAAAGTAAGGAGAAAAATGAAAATTAAGAAGCAATCATGACCCATAGATTTAGAATCGTAGACGACATCCAGACGTCATATTTGGTAAGGATGTAATTAGCTACAATGTTATACATTCGACAATGTCATTTCCTATGAGAGACGAAACGTAATTGAACAAGAAACTCGACAAACTTCATACCCTGTGAGTTAAAAAAATTTTTTTATAGTTGGTAAATAAACGTTCCCTATAAGAAATAAATAGAAAGTTTAAACAAATAGATTTAACAAAATTATTAAAGTATATGCATCTAGCAAAATTATTGAAATATATGGATCTAACAAAATTAATTAAACATATAAATCAAAATTATTTAAACATATAGATCTAACGAAGAGAGTTTGTTTCTTGACTTTTTTCTTACTCTTTTTCTTTTCTTCCTTTTCTCGTGAAAAGAGGCTATATATTGTTTTTAAATCCCAATAAATTGTCTACTCACCATTTACTTACTAACGCCTGATGAGATGTGTTAATGCACATCGAAACATGATTGCATTTGTGTAGCGTTTTTACATGTTTTGGTGCAATATTCGAAAATAAAGAATATTGCTCTACTTTTGTATTGAGCCCTCTTTTAAATTGAATGTTGTGAACGTCGGAATTGGATTTTATTCGTTCTCATTTTACATATATATATATATATATATATATATATATATATAAAATACAAAAAAAATTACTTCATATGGGGGAGGTATAGATCTATTTCAACCAATTCGAAGTACGTTAGTCTGATTCAACCCTGGTGTATAGATTGTGTTCATGTCGGGATTAGACATTTAAAATGTAACTGTATCAATTTTTCGACTGCTGTCACAGTTAAATTTTAAATTTCTAATTTCGATGTTTATACATCTGGCTTGAATGAGTCTAACGTACTTCTCATTGGCTGAAATAGATCTATCCCCCCCCATATGAGGTAATTTGGGATTTTGTTGTGTAATTTATTTGCTCTGTTATAATAAATACATTGAGCTCTTTTATCGATCAGTTTTAATATATCCGTTAATATACTTCTTTGAATGTTAAAGAAATATGATTCAAGTTTTAATTTATATATAATTTGTTCTTTTTTTAATTCACCTTCGTTTGTCTTTTCAGGCAGATGTTTAAAGTGCGGACTTTTAATGAAAATGCCAACACCTCAAGAGAAAGTGCAGTGTGTGCCCTGGTTTATACGGACATACTCGAGCCCAGTATCATTACAATAAAAAGTTTGAAAAAAAAAAAAACAAATCGTGTTAGCATGGTACAAGAGGCTCATGAAAACAGGAAGTGTCTTGCAGAAAACATAAATAAAGCGCCGCCTGGATGCGTTGTGTGCAACCAGTGGAAGCCACGTGGAACTGTCCGGATGTGTTTTAAATAAAAACAAAAATAAAACAAATGGACAATTCAGAATATTTCTCGACCTTTTTAAGCTACAGCACACCTCCAAATGAAAATATCACGGCACATTTAGCAAATTTTTTAGAGGGCACACATTTAAATATTATGAAATAAAACCATAGATCTTCAATTAAACAAAGAATATTAAATACAATTATATGAATAAAAAAGTTTAATATTCATTTATTCAAATAAAGAAAAATTTTAAAGTGTTAAATTCCAAAAAATAAAAATACTTTTAAAAAAATTAATATTAAAACAAAGTATTTAAAATGACATAATCGAATAATAATGAAAAGAATTATTTGAAAAAAAAAGTTTAATTTATTCAAATACTAATGCTGTACAATTACTTACACATACATACACACACATACACACACATTGATGCATGTTTCATTAAATAATATAGACAACTTTTGTCCATTTTTTTAAGTAAATTCCTTTCATATTGTCTGATATGCTTAATCACATTATCATTGAAAGACGAAGGAAAATCACCATATTGATACATGTTTTTTAATCTTATCTAAGCTTTCAGCTTACATAAGCCATTATCAAAGATGACAATTACATTTCAATATATTAAGCAAACACGGACAAAACAATAATGATAGTCTGCTTTTGTTGCATGAAAAATTTCCAAGCAGCGACAAACTCGTGTATACGAGACGCGAAAGCGAAAATCACACCGCTGCTAGTGACGTCACACATGACCACGCGAGAGTGAAAACGAGAAGTATTAAGTATGGGAAGACGTTGGTATAAGCCAATGGCTTCTGTTATCAATTATTATCAATATTTCGCAGCATAGTTAAGAGCATTACGCGGCACATTAGTGTGCCGGTCTGCGGCTGTCGGGAATCACTGATCTAGAGCAATTAGAAATTTTTCTTTAAAATATAGATGGTAAAAATAAATATAGAAACCAAACTCCGATTTCACGCGTGGATCCTTAAGCAACAAGTCATTTTTTTTTTTTTTTTTTTTTTTTCGTGTCGGTGATGAAGAAATTTTTTATATCATAATTCTAAAAATAAACATAAAATCTTTTATCCCGGTTCAAAGTTTGCCAAGAGAAATTTTCTGACGTGTTTACATTCTATCACCACCACTTCCGATTTCCCATCCAGTACCGTACCTCGCTTCGATTAAGTTACTATCGTCGATTTGTCCCCCCCTGGCGTCGTCTGCAAAACTTGCTTCCTGGGCCACAATTATATGCCTTTTTTTTTTATAATGTTCTGTTTAACAATAACATAATTTTTCTCTTCTTTTTTTTCTATAATTTCAGAAAATATAATGAGTGATTTCGCTGGTTCCCAGACTTCATGAATTTAAGCTTCCAACTAGGCTGACATCTCGCTCTTACACTTTCACTGTCGAGCTGTTAAATGTAGCCGTCTCTTCTGCTCCAATAACTTCATGTCTCGCACCTCTCGCCTGTGGAACTCCCTCCCCTTTTCCCTGATAGCTATAATCTCCAACTATTCAAATGTAACGTCAATTAATGTCTACAGATGCCTTGATCTATCCCCTATCCTTTTCTTCATCCTTTCCTCTATCACTCATCTTTGCTCTATCTCCAACTCTCTGTAACCCCTTGCGTGCTAGTGGCTTCCCGCCTTGCTTGGGGGGGGGGAAACACTTGAAAAAAAAAAAAAGAAGCCGGATAATATTTTTTTCTTTTGCCAAAATCAAGGCTATTTTATAATAATTGAACGTACATTCAATTAAACCAATATACATTTTTTTCGCGGTGTTTTTCGAGCATTGCTGTGGCAATGTATATATATATATCCTGTTTGTATTTTATTTTTATAGACATAATTTATTGACGTAAATGTTCTGTTTTTTTTTTTAATTAAACAGTATTAATTACATTTACCGGCCTGAATGTTCTAGAAATTTCGTAGAAAATATGTGCTCCCAGACAGGAATCGAACCCGTAACCCTTATGGTAATATATGTTTCGTGAGTAGAAATGATCGATCGAGAAAAATCGTCAAAGGCCGATAAATGTAATTAATACGGTTTAATTAAAAAAAAAAAAACAGAGCATTTACTTAAAAAATCATATCTATAAAAATAACGAATAAGCAGAAAATATATTAAATAATAGTCGGACTTAATCTATTTCATTATATATATATCAGTCATGGCTTAAATTCCTCTCTCACGTGCCAAACGTCTTATGGATTGAGTTGGATCTTTTCTAATTGATCTGTTCAGCTCTAAGTTGAAATAATGATCTCTTTTGCTGTTTTGACTTCCTGATCTAAGTTTCTTCTCTACTGTTTCTTCTTTTGTAAACCTAGTAACCATTCTTTTGATGGTTCTTGAATGGACTTTAAACATGGAAGCCAGAGTATGAATGTCGGTACCATTACAGAAGGCCTGAATGATCTTTTTTCTCTCACCATTGGGAAGCCAGTGGGGCTGACACAAAACGATTTTAAACTATTCTTTTTCTAACTGAATAACTCAAAGGGTTTTTTTAAGTGATTCTTACAACCATAAACTCAGCTTGCTTAGGTTTTTTTTTTTTTTAGATATTAAAAGCTTTTTGGAGATGGACAATTATGCTATTACACGATTTGGACATTTTTGCTGTTACACCAAGTATATATATATATATATATATATATATATATATAGATAGATAGATAGATAGATAGATAGATAGATAGATAGATAGCCTTTTTTTAAATAACATCATGTAAAATGTAAATATCTGAGTAACTCCAAGTCCCAGGTAAACAAAATTAAATAGGCTTCATGTTTAATAATAAAAGATTTATTTATCCAAGTTCGGACACGATATTCAAAGAGATGTAGATTTTATAGCCGATTTCACAAAGTTTCATTAATGTCCACTATGCGCAGACGTGTGTCACGGCACACGTCAAATCGGTAGTCCAGCTCCTGCCAAACACGATTCTCCAGCCCTCCAGCGATCTCTGCCGAAGTTCCTCTTGGCTTGAAAGAAGAGGGGAATATAGATATGTCCTTTCACATAGCCTCGTAGAAAAAAAAACACACAAGGTATTAAGTCAGGCTAATGTGGAGGCCATTTCAACTGGACATTGTCATTATCACTGACACGCTCAATCCATCTTCCAGGTAGATTTCCATTAAGATAAGTCCGCATAGTCTGCTTATTGTTAAAATTTGAGATCATTTAAGAGGGAATTGGCTATGTTATTAGATTAGAAAATGATGTCAGTGTTTTTTGGGGACACCCTATATATATATATATATATATATATATATATATAAATATATATAATATATAGGTGTTGCAGCAAAATCCGACACTTGACAAAAAGAAAACGAAATAGGCAATAAAAACAAAATTTTTATATGCAGAGACCCGACAGTTTATTTTGGAACAGTTAGAGTTTCATACTACATCCTTTTTCAATGTAACCGCCGCTGGCGCCGACGACCATCTCAATGCGGGCGCGAAATGAGTCACTTTGGCGATCATGTCCTTGTCTATAGCGGCGAACGCCTCCACGATGGCAGAGTCGACCTTGTTGTGGGCGTGCTTGTTGGTCTTGGGCTCGATCAGGCCCCAGAAGAAATAGTCAAGGGGGTTGCAGTCAGGTGAGGAACATTGTTGAGCAGCCACGCCTGGGTTGTGTTTGCCTTGTGTGCAGGAGCAGAGTCCTGCTGGAAGACGTGAGGGCGTCCAGCGGCGATCTTGTCCATCCAGGGCTTCGCCACCTGGTAGATCTCAGCGGTGGCTCTCAGGCCCTTTTGAAAGAAGAAGGAAGGCATGACGTCCCCCCTCGCTGCACACCAGGCCAAGATGACCCAGGCGTGGTTGCTCAATAAGGTCGCCGGACTTGTGGTCGCCTTCCTCATCTGACTGCAACCCCCTTGACTATTTGTTCTCTAGTGTGATAGAGGCCAAGACCAACAAGCACGCCCACAACACGTCGTTATGGACAGGGTCGCCAAAGCGTGTGATTCATTTCGCGGCCGCCTTGAGAAGGTCGTCGCCGCCGCCGGCGGTTACATTGAAAAGTAATGTAGTATATAACTCTAACTGTTGCTGTCAGGTCTCTGCATATACAACTTTTGTTTTTATTGCCTATTACGTTTTTCTTTTTTGTCAAGTGTCGGATTTTGCAACACCCTATATATATATATATATATATATATATATATATATATATATATATGTGTGTGTGTGTGTGTGTGTGTGTGTGCGTGTGTGTGTGCGTTTGTAATGGCGGTCGACTCGTTATCGAAAGGGACATTTTTTTTCCTTATTTACCATTTTCTGTCTAGAAATGGTGCCAGAGAAACAATGAATCCTTATTCGGTTGCCAGGAACTTGGTATATCTACAGAGATGTCTTTTATGCTCCGAGACAGATTTCCATATATGTCGGCAGATAGCACCTGCCGAATTGTTGCTACGGCTAACCATTGCTTGGATGTGCAAGAATTTGGAACAGAGACATTACTTAGACAACAAGAACAACAGAAGAGTAATCGGGAGGAAAGCAGATGGCGACCGACATTGCATTTAAATTTTTGAAGATTAAAGTTTACTAGAACGCATGGAGCCGGAAGGGAGTTCCACAAGCGAGAAGTGCGAGAGAAGGAACTGCTAGCATAGAACTTACGGTTACATCTAACCAGCTCAACTGTATATCGATGAAACCTCGTCGCCAATCTAGCACTGCGATTATATTCATAAAGTCTAGATACAATAATAAATAACTAATCCGAACAATTACTACGAAAGTATTTATAGAAAAGGCACAGAGAAGCAACCTTCCGGCGGTGGGAAAGTGACTGAAGCCGAGATGCCAGCACCAATAATATTATTGAGTCTTCTTTGGGGATTTTATTAATGATCTCTAAATATAAAACAGGAGCCCCCGACCATATGTGGCAGCAATATTCTAAGCAAGGACGAATGGTAGACATAGATATGCACGATAGATTCCGGAAGGAAAAATTATCTTAAACGATACAGTGAACTAACTTTTTTTTAGTATCTGACCTAGCAATGGATTCAATATAGTCTTTCCATTTCATGTCAACCGAGAACCTTAGCCAGAAAAAAAAAAACGCAAGAAGTTACTTTCCTGGAGGTTAGCATCAGCCATGCAGATGGAAAACAGAAAAGGCTATCTCAGATGATTTACAGGCAGCAGTTAATTTTTTGAAGCATTAAAAGTGACAGGCCATTTCTTGCCCCAGTTAACAACAGACAGAATGTCGTTTTTTACATCAGCTGTCATTTTGACCTTAATGAACTAAATCAGACCTACAATCAAGACAAGATTAAATGCTTGTGTCATGAGTATAGATACCAAGTTGAGAGCTGATGCCATCGAGAAGGTCGATAATGAAAATTAAACACAAAGTCGGCCCAAGGATAGAGTCCTGGGGAACACCTGTATTAGTACAAAAGAGGATCTTGAAGAATGACCGTTTGGGATAACTTCCACTTCACGGTTTGATAAAAAAAGAGATCAGGTCAAAAAGTTGTCCGAAGACACCGTAACTTTTCAGCTTGTGAAGAAGACCTCTATGTCTTATGCACCGTCAAAAGCTTTCGAGACGTCCAAGGGAATAGCCCAGGCATCACTATTCTTATCTTAAACTTGATATACTCTTTCCGCGATAATTGACCCAGCTGACCCAGAGAGACAAAAGCCGTATTGCTTATTTGAAAGAAGGTTCTGCGATGTGGGATGCTTAACCAATTCAACTTTGATTAAGGCCTCAAGGAGTTCCTCCAAAAGAAGAAGAAGACTAATAGGCCAATAGTTGTGTTGTAGAGTAGTTTTCACAGTGGATGCTTGTATTTCACTAAGTCTGTCCTAAAAGAGTCCGACGTACAAAACGTTAGGAACTTGAAATAAGAGTTAATGACGCAGCAATCTAGTTGTGATGGTTGATACTTCAATGTTCGATATCGACTGACTCGCTCAACACCACTGAGCCCAACTGTCGACCGCCAGTACTACTACTACTTATTATGTGTGGGAGAGTCTATTAATAATAGAATAGGTACGTCAGGTATAACAAGTTGAAAGTGTCGGACGGTTCACCTGAGTTCTTAAAAACCAGAACGACAGATGAGGATTTCCAACAAGTAGTAAAGCAAAAGTGCAGCGAGGCATTTAGTATAAAGTTTAGAGAGAATAGGGGCCAGTTCGGCATTACACTTCTTCAGGGCTATTACGGGGATGTTTTTTTGGGGAACCAGATTAGAGATGATAGCAGAAACCATAGAAGGGGTTATATGCATATCACACAACCGAGAGTCCGTTCTAAATAGGAAGGTAGGCAGAGATACTCCAGATGTGTCAAGGGTAGAGTTTAAGGAGAATTTACGGAAAAATTTACATTCAGCTTTATCAGCAGAAGGCGTTAACACCTCTACTTGTTTGAAGAAAAGTGTAATTCAAGACTTACACTTATTTAACACATTATTACAGAGCCGCCGGTAATCACGAGAGCCAAACTTGTTAGATGCAATAGGGTGCCTCATTCTTTCAGAAATTTAGTTCCTTCGCGGATACATTTACATTTATTACCTACAGCCACGAACAAGCTGCTGTTATGGCGGGAACAAGTCGGAAATAGTGGTTCCTGTGTGCTATGGCGGCAAAGCATGTTGCTGTGAACCAGGGAGAAGATTGAGGTTTCACTTGGTATTATTAAGAAGTAACGGAAGCATATATGCCGGATTTAACACAAGAGGTAACTTCAGTGGCGCAATTTTCATTTTGAAAATTAAAAATGTCAGTTCAAGACGCATCGCGAAGAAAGTCACAAAAAGAATCCTAATCAGCACGCTGGTAACGAAAAGAGGTCATATAAAATGGGAGGTACATGTCTAATAGATGACTGGAATGAAATATCAATAGATAATACTAGACAGTGATCCGGGTTGCCAAGAGGAAATGTTGCGATGCTCGACAAAAGCTTGGAGAGGAGGTAAGAAATAATTCAAGTAAAGTCTGCTTCTCGTAGTTGCAAGAGAATCGAGTAGCAAAATCCACGGTTTGAAATAGGGATTGAACATTGAAAGTCTGGATACTGGCAACATCAGTAATATTGGAATGTTTAAGCCACATGTCGTGATGCGCATTAAAATCACTGAACACAGATATGTTCGCAGATGGATGGGGAGAGAGTGCGTTTTCTATACTGTCAGAGATTATCTCAAGTATACAGTAGTCCTGAGAAGAGGGGCGATAAAGGAAGATGAGACAGTTTACAGAATGTAATAATGGTAGTCGAGAGCACATGAAAGTGTTTTCTGGAGACTCGAGAGACAATTTGAAGATTATCCCCGATATATACACCGAAGCCATGCATGTGAATGCGGGAATCTTTTCAGCAAAGGGGAAGATACTATGGAAACAAGAATTCATTGGAAGCAATGGAAGAATTCAATTTGATTTCACAGAGGACAAAGATATCTGGCGACTCGAATCTTTTCGGCAAAGAGGAAGATAGTCTGGAGCAGAGAATTCATTGGTAGCATTTGAAGAGTTTAAATTGGTTTCATTTGGTGCAAACATATCCGGCAACCGTTCCAACAGAAAAGATCCAATTCTGCATAAGATGGAACGGATATCACCAACATTGGAGAAAGGAAGGTTGAAGAGGTAGGTATTTCTTTTTTTTTTTTTTTTTTTTTTTTTGTTGACTAGTTTTCTCGTATTTTTTCATTGTATTTGTCAAGAGGCGATGCGTTTCGAGGGGACAATGAAAAAGAAAGAAGTTCAAATGTAAGTATCATTATCTGTCGGCAATGGCAATACAAACTAGCAAGAACATGGCTGAGCCGAAAGCATAATGTGGCCTAAGAGTTTCCCACCTTGAATACTGCAGGGACACTACAAATATCCCGGTATTATGCGACTGTTGATCAGAGGATCCTCTCAAAGCGCTACCAAAGATTTTAGTCTCCTAACAACCAGTCGGAAGAAGCAACCGGGGTTGCCCACCAGAAATGCATACAAGGTGACCTACCCATCCGCAACATGGCACTATAGATACCCCGATATTAGTTGACTGTTGATCAGAGCAGACTCTCTAAGTGCTACCAAAGAGTTGAGATTCCTAACAACCAGTCGGAAGAAGCAGCCAGGGTTGCCCACCAGAAATACATACAGGGTGACCTACCCATCCGCAATATGGCACTATAGATACCCCGATATTAGGTGACTGTTGATCAGAGGGACCTCTCTAAGTGCGACCAAAGAGACTTGTTGCCAGACACTGGGTCATTAAGCAACTACGCTCTTGATCCAGGGAAGCATTACTTCCTCAAGACACTTGATGTAGGCCTCCAAGTAAAATATGAGGCCATCAACAACAAATTCGGAAGTTCTTTTCTTATCAGAAAGTAAGATTTCCGCACTGCCGTACCTTCGTAATCACCATTGGACTCATACAACTCTTTCCGAATCCTCTACACTGTCCTCAGATTTACACCCAATGTCAATGTTGGCAATGGAGCTTCCAGCGCGAAAATGTTCGTATTGGAGCTTCCGGCGCGAATGCCAAGCTGTACAGCATAATATTTCCAAATTTCTGGCTTAGTGAATTACCTCACGGTTGTTTTTCTCACAGACTGTACCCAACTGACCCTAGTATGTCGACTGTGCAGTCGACAAAATCAAAGACAAAAAACGCGCATGCGCGAAGTTAAAAAGATAAAATATCGACAAGTTACTCATTGCACCCTATATATATATATATATATATATATATATATATATATATATATATAATGCCTATAATTTATACCAACGACTTCTCATACTTAATACTTCTCATTTTCACTCTCGTGTGGTCATGAGTGACGTCATGAGATACCGTGCGATTTTCGCTTCCGCGTCTCGTATGCACGAGTTTGTCGTTGCTTGGAAAACTTGCATGTAAACAAAAACAGACTATCATTATTGTTTTGTCTCTGTATTGTTTAATATATTGAAATGTAATTGTCATCTTTGTTGATGGCTTATGGAAGCCGAAAGCATAGATAGGATTAAAAAATATGTATCAATATTGTGATTTTCTATCTTCTTTTAATGATAATGTTATTAAGCTTACCAGACGATATGAAAAGAATTTACATAAAATAAATAGACAAAATTTATCTATATTATTTAATGAAACATACATCAATGAATAAATGCTGCCTAAATACACAGAATATATATATATATATATATATATATATATATATATATATATATATATATATATATTTCTAAAGAAGTAATTGATTTTTTAAAGCCCGTCGGATCTAACATCGGTTCCCTCAGCCAAGAGGATGATGAGGGAAACAGCCAATTTTTCTTTAATAAGATTTCTCGCACATTCAGGCTGGTAGACGAAAAAAAATCAATATACTTGTTAATAAACGGAACGTCTACTCAAATACGAGTGTCCATAAAATTAAGGTTTTAAGTGATAAAAATCCCGCCTGATGAATAAATAAAAATGTTCATTATTTCTTTAGAAATTGCTTTGTTTCGTTTGCATACGACACTAAGCACATATGAAACTTCCAGTATCTATGGTGAGAAGAATTTCACTTAAAGATAGTGCATTAGCTTGGCTTGATCGCCAAAAGTTCTTCATTGGCCGAATTGCGAAATTGTCCAAATCGTGTAACAGCGTAATTGTCCACCCCACAAAAAATAAAGTACCATCAAGAGAACGGTGAGTAAGTTTAAAAAAGAGGGAACAGTAGAGAGGTAAATTAGATCAGGAGGTCACAACAGGAAGAGAGGTCATCATTTCAACATAGAGTAAAAGAGATACATTTGAAAATATCCAACTGACTCCATAAGACGTTTGGCACGTGAGAGTGGAAGTTCACATATAACAGTCCGAAGAGCAGTGAAAAACGACTTGAAATGAAATCGTACATGAAACCTGTCAGGCAACTTGTTACACTAGGAGAGAAAATTAGAAGGTTAGAGAGGGCGAAGATCATCTTGAATAAATAGGAAAATTCTGGAATTATATATATATATATATATATATATATATATATATATATATATATACTTCATTTCAATCTTTCATGAGCTTCCGATCCTTAGCTATGATGAATTAATGATGGATGTTTCATTTTCGTTTAAGTTGGATTTCATCACGATTCTTCTGTTGAGCTTAGAGAATAATTATACATTCTTATTGCTCAAGGTAGAGTCCAACAGTCCAATGGTCGGAGAATTCCAGTAAGATATCTTTAATCATTTTAAAGATTTGGCCCTTACACCCGTTGGAGTAATGGATAGCGGCTTGGATCGCAGAGCCCAGTTCGAATTCCAGTCGAATCCATTACATTTCACTTACGTGCTAATACCCTTGGGGAAGGTGTGAATCCTCTTCTTCTCCCTCCAGCTATGGGTAAAATAGCAGGATAGATTGGGTTCTATAGCCTTGGATGGCAACTGGTGTAGGAGAAGGACAACTCTGAATTCAAAACCTGCGGAGGGTCGTTTGGGAACTTCGTGGCACTTAGTTCACCAGGTCTCTGTATTCGTCCCTTCAAAAAGTGTGGATGGTCCTGCACGAAACCTTCACCACTATAATCAAATCTCATGTGCTGTTGTCGGGCTGTCGGTTTCCTGGAAACTGATCTGCTTGACCCTCATACGTCGAATCTCGACAGGAGAGTCGACTATATATATATATATATATATATATATATATATATATATATATATATATATATATATATATTAATTAGAGCTGTTGGTGGATTTTAAATTAGTTGACTGAAACAAGTAAGTTTTTTGATTATATATATATATCGTTTTTAATGTGTAATCTTTGAAAAAGAACCATGTGTGTGTACGTGCTTGTGTGTGATCCTGTTTGTTAGTAATATGAGATTTGTTAAAAGTAAAAAGACGACAATAACAACGAAAACATTAAAGACAGGTCGACAGGAGACAAAGAACAGACCGCGCGCCACTTTGTCTACGGTCTCTGCAGACAGAGAAGTAGGGTGGGGCTAGCTGTGGAATGTTGAAATTAAGGCGATTACGTCAGAGAACTCCACCACCGTCATGACGACAACTATTGTTACTACTACTTCTTCCTTTTCTACTACTACTACTACTACTACTACTACTACTACATGTAAACAGCTCCGAATTCACCCAAAACGACTACTGCTATTCTTTAACCTTCTTATCCATCTTCTTATACGACCGATTCCGTTGTGAACTGGCAGCCGAAGAAATCTTTTCGCTGCTGCTTGCAAAGCAAAAGAAAAATTAAATTCTTCAAAGAATTTCCCAGGTTACATTTTCGTTCGAGATATTACCAAAATTTGAATCTCTCGGACGACCGCCGCAGAGCAATGGATAACAGGCGCGTGTTACGGGTCAGTTTTTCCTCGCTCTATTTCTCCTTCACAGATACTGGCCTTGTGTCAGGCCAAGGTCAAATTAGTCACAAAAAACGTGCACCTACGGTAGTGCAGTAATTAATTAACACCTCACTGGTTTGACAATTTCGATTGTCACCGATTAACAATTGCCGGATTAATTTCATTTTAGCATAAGTAAGTTTATCAACCACGTCACTATGGTTAACAAACTCAGACCAATTTGCTAGTGTATATATCGTCTGTAGGTGCTCCATTACAATAGCCCTATGCCAGACTAACAACGTTTTGTATACAGTGCTTATCATAGTGCGATGGTGAACAATTTTTTCTCTCACACATATTCGTCACAGTAGCAAATTTATTACAGGATACCATATTATAATGGCCTTGTGTCATTTGACATTTTATCCTTCAACCAGACATAATGGTGTTGACTATTTTATTGTTTTCTTTCTTCGTTGCACACCATTTTTACATGCTTGATAGCGGATTAAAATATTTCTAATCTCTATCAAGAGTATTTTCTTTTTTAACATACCTTTCCACATTTAGACCAAAGTTTGTTTAACATCTTTTTACATACATATATACACACAGACACATTTCAAAATATATATATATATATATATATATATATATATATATATATATATATATATATATATATATATATATATATATAGATATAGATATGAAAAATGTAGTTTAAAGTATGCCATATTTATGGATAGATCGTATGTAAACATAAAAGTAGACACTGAGGTCAACACCCAGCGACAACAGTCTGTTTCATGCTTAAACGCAATCGTCAGATCATAACAGACGATTGTCTATAAGCATGAAACTGGTTGTCGCAGCTGGATGTTGATTTCAATGTCTACTTATATATATATATATATATATATATATATATATATATACATATAATTCTTTTTGTTGCTTGACTTCTGTTCTTCAAAGTGTGAAAAATGAAATTACGCGCACACACAAACACACACACATATATATTATATTTTTATTATAAGAGATTATAATTAAAAAAAAAATTGAAATCATTAGACAAAAGGTTTCATGTTTCAATACTATGATTGTACTTCTTCAGGCGATGGTAAGTAACTGGAGATTAAAGGAAATATATGATAAAATTATAATAAAGATACATATATATATAATAAAGATAAAAAATAAACACTTTCATTAATTCTATATTTTTAATATACTATTGATATATATATAACAAATATTTCTAAAAAGCTAAAAAGATAGCCCTTCAACAGATTAACAATTTACTAATAAAATTTTTACACACGTCCCAAATCCTTCCAACGTTACAATACGGATACATCGTATTTGAAATAGACGCGCCATATGTATTTATTAAACAGTTTGTATTATGTCAATCGGTTTGCGCTTTCGAGAAATAGAAGTAAAGAAAATGCGCTTACCGACAGAGAAAAGCACCCGCGTAAGATAAACTACTACATGATGCTGGGTGCTTTACCGCTCGGCTAAGCAGAAAGTAACAGTAAACAAGGTTCGATTTTCTTTTCTTTTTTTTAAAAGAAAGTATATTCTCTTCCCTCAGATTATTTTCTCAAAAGCCTCAAGTTTCATATCCGATACGCAAACAAAAAAAAAAAAAAAAACTTCAAAAGAATTCATGAATTTTTTTTTTTTTAAATCCGTTATTCTCATTACTTCAAAAGTTATTATGGTGGGCACTTCGCATTTGAAATAACCGCCCCTTTTTTGTCTTTATTAAAGCTCGATGAACCTAAAGACGGCATATTATTCTAGATACTTCCATAGCGTAATTCCCTTGATTGAACATCCCTAACTTTATAGAAGATAAATGCACCTTCAATCACTCCATGCCTAATCCACTGTGTATGCTGCCACGGCCGTGCAAAATCTAAGATATCTGAGTGGACTCCAGATGTAGTCTTAACAGTCACGTATGATTAATATAATTGATTGGTTCGTTTTCTACGGCTTATCAATCCGTTGCGGATTATTTAAAACCAGAGATTTTTTTATACTAATGATTTACTGATACAAGTCTTATTAATTAATCCATAGATGGGGAGAAGAGATGGGTTCGTACTTTTCCTAATGGTGTTAGCGCACAAGTGAATATAACGAACCCAAGTGGAATTGGAACACGGCTCTCCAAGCTATTATCTATTACACAACCCACTCTCCCAAGCCCCTGGTATTCCAAAGCGGTCACCTATCTAGGTACTAACCAGATTCGACATTGCTTAACTTCACTGGTCGTACAGAACCGGTGTTTCAACGTGATGTGGAAGTAAGCCGTATGATTAATAGTTAGGATGGTATATTCGGCATTACAATTGATTCCCAATAACAGAAATTACGAATACGAGTTCGTCTACGAAACTCTGGAGTCGGCATGATGAAAGTAACAGCAGTCAGCTAAGTGACAACCTTTTACTAGTATTAATTCTGTCTGTCTGTCTGTCTGTCTGTCTCTCTCCCTTCAGAGAGACAGACAGACAGACAGACTATATATATATATATATATAATTATGTATTTGGGCAGCAATCGCTGTTTTATTGAAGTTTCCTTAAAGACGACTGACTAGGTAGTGCGATTAAGTTTCTTGTGTTCACATATTTTCTGGACATAAAGTTTGTAAAAACTGTCCAAATGTTCTATTTAGCTGAGCGCTTTCGGCTATTCTATTAGCCATTATAATGTGTTTTTGTTTTTTGGGGGTTTTTTTTTGCTTTTTTTTGACTGAATATATGTATTTAACTTATATAATACATTATTTTTGCAACATGCTTCAACGTGTTAAAATCCTCACAATATTTAGTATTGTTGAAGTCATCGCTAACATTTTTACCGACATTTACAAACTCTACATTTCTTTCAATTTCAACACTATCACTTGATATGACACGAGAAGTGTTGAAACAAAATGGCTATTCAACACCATCACTTGATAAGACACCAGAAGTGTTGAAACAAAATGGCTATTCAACACCATCACTTAATATGACACCAGAAGTGTTGAAACAAAATGGCTATTCAACACCATCACTTGATAAGACACCAGAAGGGTTGAAACAAAATGGCTATTCAACACCATCACTTGATATGACACCAGAAGTGTTGAAACAAAATGGCTATTCAACACCATCACTTGATAGGACACCAGAAGTGTTGAAACAAAATGGCTATTCAACACTATCACTTGATAAGACACCAGAAGTGTTGAAACAAAATGGCTATTCAACACCATCACTTGATAAGACACCAGAAGTGTTGAAACAAAATGGCTTTCAACACCATCACTTGATAAAACACCAGAAGTGTTGAAACAAAATGGCTATTCAACACCATCACTTGATAAGACACCGGAAGTTTTGAAACAAAATGGCTATTCAACACCATCACTTGATAAGACACCGGAAGTTTTGAAACAAAATGTCTATTCAACACCATCACTTGATAAGACACTAGAAGTGTTGAAACAAAATAGCTATTCAACACCATCACTTGATAAGACACCGGAAGTTTTGAAACAAAATGGCTATTCAACACCATCACTTGATAAGACACCAGAAATTTTGAAACAAAATGGCTATTCAACACCATCACTTGATAAGACACCAGAAGTTTTGAAACAAAATGGCTATTTTTGTAGTGATTTTATAACATATTTATGGTATAATTTTCGAATAAATAGTTATATATATGGGAATCTAAATAAATATAATTAATTGAGTCTCCTCAACAGAATGTACTGGGTGGCCGTTTGGTACTATTTTGGGGACTCATCAGTAGTGCGCATCCACTACCGAGAATTAAACCCGGACCGTTAAGATACGACGCAAACGTCATACCCACTGGACCAATCGGATCGCGGTGACGGTGTGATAACAAACCAGTATGCTATGACGCTTGCGTCATATCGTAACGGTCTGGTTTCGATTCTCGGTAGTGGATGCACACTGCTGATGAGTCCCCAGCATAGGACGAAACAGCTTTCTGCATTCTGTTGAGGATTCTTCTGGATTCGATGAATTGATTATGACACACACACACACACACACACACACACACGAAGCAAATATCCCCCACTTCCGGTCTATGGAAATTTTCATAAAATGTCTTCTAGAATTTACATGGAAGGGAATTTAAGGGCATCCAAAGAACGGAAGTCGGGGATATTTGCTTTGAGAACTGTATTTCTGAATAAAATTTTTAGTAACACCATAATTCCCCACCTGATGAGATGTCTAAAATAGATTTCCACTTTTTTGACGTTGAAACAAAAATGTACAATTTTGTAGTGGATATGTGCATGTTCTAATGTAACACTGCATAAGATAATTAAATATTTAAGCCTCTACTTTGTGTATTGATCCCTATTTTTAAATTAATGTTTTGAACGCTGTAATCCTACTGTTCGTTCTCCTACACTTTCATATATATATATATATATATATATATATATATATATATATATATATAGCTTTATTCTACAATCTACATTCAACATCATCACTTGATAAGACACCAGAGGTATTGAAACAAAATGGCTATTTTTGTAGTGATTTTATAACGTATTTATGTTATAATCTTTCAATAAATAATTATATTCGCTCTACTCTGTATTGAGCACTGTTTTAAGAATAGTAATTGTTGGTTATTGGAATTTATTCCGTAGACACCAATCATATATTTGGGTATATATATATATATATATATATATATATATATATATATATATATATATAAATGTATGTATTTCACAACGATCAGTCGATAACGAACAAAATGAACATCTATTAGTGTATATATATATATATATATATATATATATATATATATATATATGAACCAGGAAGGAATGATCATCTTTTGCCGATTGTGATGCTTTAAAACATTAATTAAAATGCAAGGTAGAGAGAGCAATAAGCAACACACAAAAGCTTCCAGAAGAGCTAGGATCACCAGAAAATACCATTACATATTCAAATAAAAAAGCGAAAATTCTTTCGATATATCTTGATATTTCCGACACACAAACAATTTTGGGGTAATTTTTTAAGCCAATACGCAGTTCTTTGTAGTTGATGCCAAAATATTAACGATTCCTCGACGTCCCCGATACTAAATTTAAACCTTTCTTTAAATCGATATTTAGCACTGTCTACCGAAGCCAGAGCCATACACAAAATTTTCCTTCCAAACACTGAACACTGCATCATAGAATCTCATAGAATCCATATCATCCTCGTCTTCAAAATGCTTATTAATACTCTATTTTCTATCCGTGCTTGACGATTACCATGTGCCTGAAACTCAGTGTTGTACCAAACAACTTAAAACAAAATGAACCTCAATTTAGTATTGGTATGACGGTGGGGCAATGGATAGTACCTTTGATTGAAGAATTGGAGAGCCGAGTTCGTATTCCAGCCGAATCTGTTATATTTATTTACGTGCTAATATCCTTTGATATGAATCTTCTTTTATGGGTAAATAGCAGGACAGACCGGCATTTATATCCTTGGATGGCAACTGGTCTGCCGCAGAAAGAAATGGCATCCTACTGCGGGAAAAAAATCTGCCTCGTCAGTCATGTATCGAAAGATGCATGATTGCCTAAGCGTGCATCACGCATGGCACATAACTGACTGGTTATGCATCTAACATAGTTTTATTACCACCAGCACTCTCTTTATATCAAG